>CM043022.1:53074387-53612544 GCA_023690525.1 Holotrichia oblita
GGCAACCACACTACAACACGTTGAGAAGTTTGCATAATTTATTATTACATTGCGGAAGCTTAACAAAAATAAGAAACGCTAAAAACAGGAATGACAACGATGCACAAGAAAATGATGAAATAAACATTTTTGCTTATTTCAGCATACAATGAGACCTTTTGAAATACTCTTAGTATAAAATTTGCAACCACTGGATCTTCAAAAACGTATAAATTGATTGATTGATTGGCTATTGAATGCTCACAGACAATATTTGTCATTAATTTTATGGACAAATGAATCGGTGTCTTTAACAAACACAAATATCATTTTTGGGGACGATGTGAATCCACATAGAATACAAGAAAGTAGACATCAAATACGTTTTTCTACGAACGTATGGATAGGCGTAATAGGGGACCAGTTGTTCGGACCTTATTTTTATAACGGTACACTTACTCATTTACTTGAACTTCCTTCAGAGAGAATTTCAAGAATATTTAGATTCCCTACCTTTGGCCCTCCGAAGACAAATGTGGTTTCAGCATGACGGCACACCACCACATAACGCACAACATGTATTAGACGCTTTAAATTTAGAATTTGGAAATAGGTGGATTGGTAATAAGGGCCCACATTTGTGGCCTCCAAGATCACCCGATCTCTCGATGTTGGATTTCTCTGTGTGGGCCTTTATAAAAGGCAGGGTTTATAGTACTGTGTCAGATACGCTAGATGAACTAAAAACAAAATTACACCTGAAATGCTACGTAAATGTCGACCGAATTTATTGTGTAGAGCTCAAGCTGTGTATAAACAAAAATGGTGGACATTTTGAACAATTTCTGAAGTAGTACTTTTTATGTTTTTTTGTGCAATAAATTTATAACCTACCTATGTAATATGTATTTTTGTTATTATGGCATATTTTACCCATCAATCTCATTTCCGAAGCCTACTTGAGTAATTTGCGTTTTCGTCATAATGAGGCCATTTATTGCCTAAAGAGGTAAAATAAAAATGAGGTCGTATTCAAAATTTATCACTATCTGAATAACCAAAAAAAAAGTATTATGACATTATATTTTACGTAATTAGAGAGAGCACACAAAATTGTAAAAGACAATTTTTTATTTTTTTTAATATTTTGTCTCTAACGGAAATAATGAATGCACAATGAAAAATCAACCACTCTGTATATAAAAGTTGAGCGTCCAGGACCGACTACGTTAAGAAATAAGATGTGAACAACTGTTCATTGGGATTGTTCGCTCAATGAAATGACAGTAATAGAGCAATCTATTTATTCATTGGTCAATATTTCGGAAGCATTTTTTTTCTATCTTCAGGACCTCCATAATGTCTACAATATTTAGTGTAATACATTGAAGTTATTTAATAAATTACTTACATGAACTTAAAACAATTAAATTTTCTAACCCTCAGTGACATGTGCTCATATGTAACATCAAGTACGTTGAAATTAATAAATGCAAAGAGGAGTACAATACTTCACACACTCGAATTAAAATGTAATACAAAAATCGCATTTCGAGAAATTGTTAACACATTAAAACTAAACTTGAAAGTTAAAATTAACGTTAAATTGATTAAAACTGTCGATTCAGTTCAGTAAACCCGTAAATCCCGTATTTCAGTAACAGCTATCCGCAAAACTATATAGTGTTATCATGCAAGGCGGTCGACCATATTATTTTCCGTAAGGAAATTGTTCAGTGACGCAAAACAAATTGTCATTGTTTTAATGTAAGAATATAATGGGTTTACTTAACAAGTACAAAAAATCACGTTTGGTGGTGAAATTGCGAGGATTCCTCCCCGACCATTCCTATATCCATCTCAGATGTGTCTGGCCAACGCAATACACTTCACATAATCCATTATTAAATACTTTTTTAAGACGTTTTATCTGGCCTACTACTTCGCAAATCAAACAACACAAACGATATTACTGCATTTTGTTGATGTCCATACTGCCTTAACTATAAAAAACTTATATGTATCTAATTCTTTTAGCAAATTTAAAGTATTATGGTGCACGCAGATAATTAAAGATTGGTCAAGTTTCGAAACATGCACCTTCAGGACCTCTATAATGTTGACAATGCTTAGTGTATACACACATTTATAATCTCGAACGCAGCTACTCGAAATTTGCAATTCAGCTATTTCACAAATAGGGAAGTTATTCAGATCAAATACGTATTAAAATTAATACACGCAACAAATATAGTCTAGATTAAAACAGTATAGACACATCGAAAAAAAATCATAATTAGAAATTGTAGGCTAAAACAACATGTGAATGTAAGATTAATGGGTTTACTTTAGCCACTTTGGTTGACATAATGACTCCATTTATGAAGCTAAAATACCTTGACATTTATTATTAAATATGAGGTTACAAAGCCCATGTTAACTAAAAAAACTAAAGTTACAATTCTTGCAAAATGTCACGCAGTAATAAATGAAGTCATGCACGTATAAACGTGATAGTGGCTATAATCTCGAAGACATGGCTACTCGAAATTTGCAATTCAGCTATTTCACAAATAGGAAAGTTATTCAGATCAAATACGTATTTTGCAACAAATATAATCTAGATTATTATTAAACGCATTTACTTATTCCAAGAAAATGTGTTTGAATCAAAACAGATATATTCTAGCATTAAAAATATTTGGGTAAAACAGTATATTTTCTTAATTCAAGAACATTTTTCTCTGTGTGTAGATTGCTCTATTACCGTCATTTCATTGACCGAACAATCCCAGTGAACAGTTGTTCACATCTTACTTCTGAACGTAGTCGGTCGTGGATTTTCACCCAACTTTCTTACAGATATGGGATTTTTTCAAGCCATCACCGATACTTACGGAAACCAGACTACCACCAACATGAAAGCCTGGTCGAATAACAACCGTAAACTAGCCTCCGCCACTTGATCTTGATATGACAAACATGTTCTTTGGACATTTTCATGACCTCTGCTCTCACTTAAATTCGGTGGTCCTTTAGCACTATTGGGAGTACATTATGCTATGTTATTAGTTACAGTTACAGTTTTTGGACGTCCCGAATGCTCATCGTCTCCCAAGCTGGTACGGCCAATTGTAAATTGTAAATTCTGCTGCCCAAAATTTTACTGTGGTAAATGATGGTGCAGAGCCCCTGTATACAATGTCCAATTCATATTTAATTTGCGTTGGCATATTGCCTTTGAAAAGCAAATATTTAATGACGATTCGATTCTCCATTTTCACAAAAACACTCACATCGACTCTCTCAAACAATCATCAAACGATAACTGCGCGTCTAAAATAGTGAGTACCTACATACAGATGCGTAACCATTACCCAGCTTTTATTGGCGAGTTCTGACATCTCTCATCAATTTTCTTTTACGCCATACTCCATCAATTTCTTTAGGGCTACAGTCTACAGGTTCTTTAAGGATATTGGTTTATTATTGGAAAAAAAATTGAAAGAAGGTGACTCTAATGGACTGAGGGTAAAAGGGGCCGAGAAAGAGTCTATGAAAGTGTCTACATGAAGCTAGGTATTAATGTTCTCTGGCGCAATTAATAAAAAAAGTGTTTCATGAATTGCAACAGGTGGCGGTAAAGTTTCTATAAAAAAATAAAAAATATATCAATTTACTTGAAATTTGGTACTCATGTTCACATAAATTTGAGTAACATGCAAACATTGTACAAATCTTACAGTCTGCGAGCGAAGCCGCGGGCACCACCACACCACTTTTTCAAAATAAAAATCACCTGCTCCTCGCTCTTTAAGAGATAAGTTTGTCTAATGCAAGCTCTAGTATACTATACATTCACAAATAAGTCACGCAGGGATTCGTCCTTGGTCTGCTTCCGTTCACCGTATTTTTTCTGAACTGATGAATTTTGTATAATATTGTAAATTGAAATCTTACGCCAATGATAATATATTATTCATTCAATGGCTGTTGTAAATGTTATGAATTTCAATTTGGCCAGGCTTATTAGCTTTTCCAGATAACGTTGCTTTAAAATCTAAGATATCGAATTGTCCTTGGTAAGAAGAAGGACACATAGTTTGCTGTGAGTAATTGGTCAGTTTAAATTGATGATGATGTTACTGTACTGATGAGTACTCTAAATCTTGGTCTATATCCATTACTCTCTGTATTTGTAGAGCTTTTGCTAAAAATTCTCTAGACAGTTTAACCCTAATATAATTCAATAAGCACAAAATTCTTGCATGTGATTCATATATGTACATATTTGGCTTGAAAACCTTTGATCACATCTCTCACAAATTGCCTTTATTAAATTGATTTAAATGTTTTCTTCAATATTTTAACATAACACCCCTCCACATCTTTAATTGCGGTTAATCTTCGATAGTGGCGTCCATAAAGTTAATGTTTGCTTTCCTTATTTTATTACTCCTCTTTGCCCATCGTCCAGCCTTCTTTCAGAGATCGCTTTCATTCAATATCGCTCGTTTTTAGAACATGCTACCTCCATTACTCAGCATTACCTTCTACACCAGTTTTAAAATATATGTTCGTGATATAATTTCAAGCTCATGAAACTGTAGATGTGTCAAGCCAACGAGAAATAAGATGAACGCTGTTTGAACGTTTTTCCTGATATGCAAGATGTTAAAGTTAATTTTTTCAAAACTATATTTATTAATATTTCCGGTATGATTTCATATATCCTTTTCAAATTTAGTCAGATTTTAATTTTATCTAAGCATGCCCTCTGTATAATTTCTGAAAAAGAAAAAATAGTTAGATAAATCATCAGCCTGTAATTACAAACGGGTGTCAAATTCATAGGTGTGCGTCACATAAAAAATGGAGAGTCAAGGGTTACCACATCTCCTATTTTCTATTAGTGCTTTGCGATTTTTTGTTAGAAATTATATAAAAAGTGTGGTTAGATAAGAGTAAAATCCGCACTAAATGTGAAAATGATATCTCAAAACATACTCGAGATATTAGTAAATATACTTACTTTAAAAAAAGTTAAATTTGACACCTTGTACATCGAAGAAAAAGCGTTCAAATAAAATGACATAATGACAGTCCACATCTCTGAGAAAGATAAAATTTCACTATAAAGTAACTACAAGTATAGTAAGCCTCTCGAGACGTATTATTTGCCTGTGGCTTGGGGTAAAGTGCATTGAGGTAGAGATAGATAATGTATAATTTGCTAAACTTCGTTTTGAGAAGTTACTCTATTATGAGCGAACTGCGATCAAACTATTAATTTCGTTTTGAAGATAGTTTGAAGGCTGCTGAAGTTGTTTTATATAAACTGATTATCGTGCAAAACCTTCGCGGTCTTTCCTTGTTTCAGCTCAGACGCTTATTTTAATTCTAGAGATTTAGTTCGCATTCTTTGCTGAAACATGTTAGTATTACGTTCGGGGTTATTTCCAATTAGTTCTACTATAATGCAATAAAATTTAGAATTAAAGTGAAGTAGATAAAACTAGTGTTATTAAATGTGAGAAACATGTCTCCGATGTAATATTTATGCCGTATAATAAAATAATATAGAATACAGGAATGAAACTAAATTAACATGATGTCTTTTCACAAATTAAAATATATCCTTACATACTTACGCAATTTTACTTATTCGCAATTTAAGCATTATTGACCTGTGTGAAAATTATATATAAATAATAAGATATAAATAAATATAACTAAACACAAAGTGATAATCAGATAACATTTAATTATGAAACTTGATCAAAATAAGTTTGTTATTTTTTAAAACGGTTTTTGTTCTTATCCATGCACAACTGTAGGAAATTTTCAAAAGAACGACTTAAATGTCTTAACACATGTATATCTATACTTCGAAAGACAATTATATCTTTCATATCTTCTTTTGTGGTAAGAGAAATCTATCTTTGTTAAGTGTGGAGATATACATAGGATGCCAATTAACGGGACCTCCTTTTGCAATCCATCTTCCGAGGAATTTATAACTTAAATATTGTTTTATTAAAAAATTATAATGTACTGGATCGTCATCGTGTAAAATCCACATTTTCTGACGAATGGTCAATAGTACCTCTTCTACCAATTCTTGCAAATAGTTTTCCGTAAAATCAGAATACGTATCTCCATTTAATTTATCTTCGAAAATGTAGGGACCAATAATATAATCTCCAAGAATGCCACCACTAAGATTCAACGACAATAATAGTGGAAATTATGTGTATTTGTAGTACCATTTTTGTGAAACGTTGCTTCGCGTCCAAATAAAACGTAATCAAAGAAACAAGCTTACTTCAGAATTTTTCGTTGTTCCCACAGTTCTTGGCACAGTTGCGCATGATATATGTAGATGCATCTTATTTTTTTTTAGAATTCCCCTTATACTGCGCTCACTAATATCTACATCTCTTGACATCTCTCTGGTACTAATATGCAGATTTTCAGTACATGAAATTCATTTTATACTCCTAAAACAGAATTTCGTTCGTTTAGATTTTTCATAATGCACACGTCTAATCCGACGTAACCGTTCCAACTAAATTTCAAACACTTCTGTTCTTGGTTGTCATCTATCAGGGAATTGCCGGTGTTAAAGTCTTTTTGCGACTAAAATACTCTTATTACTTTTCTCAACACAAAAATCACATCAATCAATTCTTTGCGAGAAAAAATTCATTTTTAGCCGATACAGACAGAAATAAAATTATTCTATCACGTCAAAACTTTAATCTAATTAATGTCTTAGCTTACTCGCGAATTTGTGTTCTCATTCAGTTCTTTCTCTTTCTCTCTTCAGTTCCTCAAGACGCTTAACTGCTAACTATTTTGCAACTTTATCCATTGTGAATAAATTGCAACTATCCTTAATATTTCTATGGTAAAGCAATTAAAATCGAAAATCCGTTTTTATTTAAAATCACGTTTTCGACTTACAAAAACAAAATAAATTATTTTATGTCAAAACTGTAGTACGGTAGGAAATCTCAACTTTGCTATTAAATTCACGCAAAACTTCCCATATTGTTTTAAAGTAAACTGAATAACATAGCAAAACCCTATATTATAATAAATGTAAGAGAAAAAAAGAATCGTAAACCGTAAAAATATATAGGGTACTCTATTTAAAATAAAACATTTTTAGTCTACCCTATTTTTATTTGACACCTCCTATACTTAAAAATATTTTTATCGTATAGACTCTCATGCGCTTCAAGTATTATCTTAATAAAATTTTCTCATTTCTCTTATTGTAAAGAAGTAATTAGATTTCCTCGCGCTAATGCCCGTTCTGTATTTACTTCTAATCGACGCGAAAGAAAACGAATAAAAACTACAACCTTCTAATCGATAGAAATTTTTAATTACATCTGAAAAAACGAAACAATGAAGAAATGAAGCAGAAACTAGCAACCAGAAGAATTTCAGGAAGTATTCAACAAGCATAGATAATTTTAATTACATCTGAAAGAAGTGGAACAACTAATGAGTGTGAGAGAGAAATTTTGAGAGAAATTACACAAAGACGAATTTATTGCATCGTTAATAGGTATAAAGTTGTGTCTATGTTTGTATGTACTACAATGTTTAACTCAGTGTGTTACAAAGCGTATCGCTCAATGTATTTCTCCTTAATATAAACAGAAATTTCACTAAGTTATTTATTTTATCCTAGACATAATTATGACCAAACATGGCTCTCGCGTTCCATATACAATGCAGGAGAGTTAGGTTGCGGACCCTAAACGTACGGCCGAAAAATAATAACCTTGAATTGTAAATCAGTATGCAGTCCTGTCGTATATAAATATGCCACAATCGATGAACTTACTTAACCGTTAAATAGTAAAATATAGTGCGCCAATGGTAAATGCAAAATTGCATGGGCAGTCGCTTTTATGTGTCCGAAATTGTTTGCCAAGTTTTTTATGACACAAAGGAGGTCAATAAAACAACAAAGATAAATTAAATTTGCAAAATTGCATGGGCACGTCGCTTTTATGTGTCCGAAATTGGCCAAGTTTAATTATGAACTTCAGTTTGTATATTTATGTAAAGTTTTTAATTCCTGATTTATTTCCACTTAGAGGTCAATAAAACAACAAATAATTAAATACCAATTTATTCCATAACATATAATAATATGTTTTCGTTAAATAACTTCTTCAGTGGAAGAAATTGACATTTAATATGTGTCAAATTACTAATAATATAAATATAAATTGCCATGCCTATCAACAAAATTATCTAAAAAACAAAGAATTCATTGATATATCGAATTTTAATTATATTCACAAGTAATAATGAAGGAATAATGATTTACTACAACATTAGAAATTGAAATGATTTGAATTATTCGTATATCAATCTACTTTTTGTCAAGCTCTAACAATGTTCAAGGACTGTTCATGGCAAAAGGGGGAAAATTATAAAATTCAAAAAAATTGGCTTAAATTATCAGTTGTAAAATTTCCGAGGACATCTTACTTAATGTATATCATTTCGTAAATTAACCTTTTTTTATAATTATTTTCCTTTTTTTAAATTTTAGTCAAGAGCTTAAAATTAATAAAATTCATGCGTGAATTAAATTATTATAAATAACGCTTAAATTATCAATATCCGTTGTAAAATTTACTGCGTTTTCATCTTTCTTAATGTATATCATTTCGTAAATTAACCTTTTTTTATAATTAAAAATTTTAGTGTTTTGAAAAATCAAAATTATGTCGTTTAGAAGAGTGCTTAGATAAAGCAGTTTCAGCGGTGACGTTATGTGTAACAGTGTATTGATGGTGTAAATTCGTTTCTTGAAATATTGTTTGGTTTGTCCGATATAACATTTATTACAATATCTGCAATCTAATTTATAAACGACAATACTTTGATTACCATGTTTAATGGGTGTTTTTAAATTTGTGAATAAATGTCTATTGTTGGTAGGTATGAAAGTTATGTGAATGTCTGATTTTTTTAATTCGTGTTTTATTGTGTCGCTTAAATTGTTTATATATGGTATAGTGTGGTATATGATATTATTTGATTTTGTACCTGTGTTATATATTTTATTTACTCTTTTAGTGATTAATTTATTGTAAAACTCTTTGATAACTATTTTTTTCTAGTATTGTTTTATATTTGTTATTTCTTTTCTAAAATCTTTGGGAGGGTAGTAGTTTTTACTAATTTTCTTTTCTAAAATCAGGGTGAGCTAATTTAATAGCCTGATCTACTAAACTGTTAATTACGCTTTTTTTTAAATTTACCGAAGTGTTTGAAAAGTAGTTTAAATGCCTACTACTACTAGTGTCTTTAATGTACCAGTTTGTTTTTATTTGTGTGTTATCATGTAGTATCTTTACATTTAAAAAGTTTATAGAATTTTGATTTTCTCTTTCAAAAGTAAATTTTAACCTATCATGATATGTGTTAAATGTGTAGAACATGTTCAATTTTATCATTTGGTATGTAGCATATACAATCATCCAAATACCGCTTATAAAATTGCACATGACAGTTTAGTTTGTCAAGTGAGACCTGCTCTAAGTCCTCCATTACTAAATTTGCTATAACAGCAGATAATGGAGAACCCATTGCTGTACCGAATATTTGTTTATATATTGTGTCGTTGTACTGAAAATATGTTGAATTTAAGCAAAGTTTGCAGCCAACATGAATTCATTTTTTGGTAAATTTGTATAATTGCAGCCAACATGAAATTAAATTTGTATAATTTTGATCCAAAATTTTTGTTTATAATGTTTAATGCCAAATCTGTAGGAACATTTGTGAATAAAGATACAACGTCTAAACTGATAATTTCATGATTACACGGTACGGATTTTTTGTTAATGAAATTAACAAATTCCCACGAATTTTTTACATGATACTCTGTATTTCCTACAATATTACTGAGAATTTTGGATAAAAATTTTGATAAATTGTATGTTGGTGATTGTATACAATTTACAATCGGCCTTAAAGGAATATCAGTTTTATGAATTTTAGGGACGCCATAAATTCGCGGAGTTATCGAATTATATATTTTTAAATGTTTAGCTACGGATTCGTCTATATAATTGCTATTTAACCAACTAGTGATTAATTGGTTATTTTCACTTTGAATTTTGTTAGTCGGGTCTTTTTGTAATGTAATGTAAGTGTTTTGGTCGTTTAATAATGAATGCATTTTGGCTGCGTAATCTTTTTTGTACATTATTATACTTTTTCTCCTTTGTCAGCTTTAGTTATTATAATATCTCGGTTTTTACTTAAAACTTTTTTTGTTTCCTTTAACATACGATTTAAATCAGTATTTAATTATTTGTTGTTTTATTGACCTCTAAGTGGAAATAAATCAGGAATTAAAAGATAAGTACATAAAGGTCAAAAAATACATATATTAATTATGTAAAGCTAAATTGTGTCGAGAGCACACTGTTGTTTAGCTAAGATAGCTTTGTAGGTTATGTAAACGCAGGCATTACACCAAATCCATAAGTTATTTACTAAATGATCGAATTCATAAATCATTTTAGAGGTGTGTTACAAAAAAAATGTAGGGTGTATGTTGCATAGGGATTAAAACATGCTGGATTAATTAAATTTGCACGTTTAATGCGAAAAATTTGGTCGCGTTTATACTTAAACCCCAGTCGTGCGCTATCGGGCATTACTAAATGAAGAGTGAGAATCTATGTATTATGCGAATGACAAATGCATGTGACGATGAAAAGGTAAATCCTAAATCAAAGCACATGAATCTGACGACAGGAGTATATCTTCTGATTTTCTTTTGAGTAATTTTTGGATATAACGGGTACGGGGTAATACGTTTGTTGGTTCATACTCCTGTATCACACCCTGATGAGAACAAATTAGTTCGAAACACGTTCTGTGTGCCAGGATTGAACTTCAAACTTTCCTTTACGCACACTGTGTACAGCGTGTGGTTGTCGTCAGATTCATACGGGATATATTTGTTAATAGATACTCGTAGTTAAAGTCGTTGTACTCGGTTGGTCTATACATATGCAAATAGAATGATTTAGTCTAATATTTATAATATGTTGTATCATATAAATAGTTGAATTAACAGAAAATCTATGTTAGCTATGCGGTATATTGTCTGTGTGAAATTTTACGCAAACTTATGTATACAGTGTATGCTTAATGTAATTAACTACCATAAAGGGAGGGTCAATGGCACTATCGGTAGGAAATCTTGGTCTAGGCAACTACATCTGGGAATTTTTTTAAATCCCCAGGTAGACTTAACGTAGGTACTAAACTGAGTTCTTTGGGTTCACTTAAGCGTAAGAATGGGCGGTCGAAACATAGTGGTGGACATATTACTTTTCTCGAGTACCTCCCGATCTAAAGAAAGCAGCATTACGCTGTTATCTCCTAAACGGCGAAATGCTGTAAAAGGAGATTATTAGAGCAGTATAAAAAGTGGAGTACATCGAATATTTGTTGTGTGGTTCAGATACTTTTGCGAAAGTTACTTCTCTTTATATGTACATACATATATAATATATAAGCATATAAGAGTATTTTTGCAATCAGCATCAGATACATCCTTATGAAATTTAATTACTACAAATTAATTAATATTAATTTCTACTCTATTGTTGAGTATGTAACATAGAAAATTCATATAATCAAGGTTGGTAATTTAAGATGCCAAAAATTCTCAATTTATAAATTGCAATTACAACACGAGTCAATTTTTAATAAACTAATTATATCAATAACATAGTCAGCCCTATCTTTAATTATTACAATAATTAAGTCCTAAATAAAAAAAAAGATCAAATGAACGAATACGTTGTAGTCAGCCTTCTTTTGTGTGGTGGATGCTTAGTTGCAGTGAATCTGTAAACTGTATTGCTTGTATGGCTATTACTGCAAGTCTTGCGGTGTAGTTTTGTGTGTGTGTATAATTGCGTTGATACCGCTATGTGACAGTATTAGTAGACTTTTACAAAAAAACTACAAGAGGTAGGTATAGAGAACCTTAATAACATTTAAAAGAGAAATAAAATTAAAATCGAATGACGGTGTTAGATACAGAGTGTTCCATTTAAAATAAGCAAGTTATTGAGCATTAATTGTGCCCACAGTTAGAGGTAAGATTTTAATTACCCTGTATAATTTTTAGAAAATATATTTATTTTAGCATTAGATGTAATTTTTTTTTTTTTTTTTTTTTAATATGTGGTGGGTGCTTAGTTGCAGTGACTCCGTAAACTGTATCGCTTGTCTGGCTATCACTGCAACTCTCGCGGTGTAGTTTTTGTGTGTGTATGTTGTGTTCAATGGCTTTGTGACAGCATCATATCGCCTTTTATGATGCCGCGCTGTTAATCACTTTGCTCCCAACAGCGAATGGCAAGTCGATCCGGGATTAAATTTTCTGAAAAAATGTCACCGTCCCTCCAGAGAATTGAACCCCGGCACCTATCGTCCTCTCACAACAATAGCCAGCCGCCTAACCACTGCGGCCATCGACCCGTTAATGGTTGTGCTAATGAAATAATACAACTTGAAACACGTAACTTTAATACGTACGCCAGGTACTCGTTCTAAATATTGATCTCCATTTTCAAAAATTGTTAAATATCTCAGAAAATATTGAACTTAGATATAGAGAATATAATAGTAACTTGCCTTTATTTAGTCTGCGCCACCGAAATATCCAATAATATACATGGTGTTCCATTTAAATTTTGATAACTTTGATGTGTAACTTTCTTTTGGAACACCCTGTATATTTCAAACTAATTTTAGAACATGCTCCTCATGTACCTACACATGCTCCAATAAAAAGATTTTAAATATGTGTTATCGTTTTTTGTATATCAACCGAGGAGAAAGTGGTGCCCCACCCTGTATATACAGGGTGACATAGAAAAAACTACAACGCATAGCAACATATGATAGAGCACTAAGAAATAACAAAAAAAGTTCCTATACACACATGTCCGATTGCTTTCTGTTTTCAAGTTAGAAGCTGTTGAAGTTAAGAGGCTTTTATTAAACAAAACAACATTAAAAAATATAAGATACATATTAGTTCTACATAAGGTGTTCAAATTGGTGACCTTGTTCCTGAATACACATTTCCAGTCTTCCTGTTAACGACTGACGGCATCTTTGAAACATGTTAGTACTATTACGAAATCTATCAGCAGACTCTATAATTCTGTTCCATAACTGATCTTCACTATTTATTTCTGCGAAATACACTTCACATTTCATAAATCCCCGAAATGAAAAATCGAGGAGATTAAGGTCGGGACTACGAGCTGGCCATGGTATAGGTCTCCCACGACCAATCCACCTATTTCCAACTTTTCGTTGCAGAAATTCCATTATTCTCCTAGAATAATGAGCTGGCGCTCCGTCATGCATGTAGTACATTCTTGTTATAATATTCAATGAAACATCTAATAAAGTATTCAGTTCATTTTCCAAAAAAGTTCGCCTGTCAATCGTCTAGGCATTCGAAATGGACCAATTAAATAATTGTCGATTATACCTGCCCACATATTAAAGGAAAACCAATGCTGGTGATTCCGTATTATGTTCTGTTGAGGGTTTTCATCGCTCCATATTGTGCATATTCAAAATGCCATCACGACTGAAACCAGCTTCATCGGTAAACAAAATTAATGGCAGAAAGTTTTGCCTAGGTAAAGTAAAAAACAAGAACAATATAAAAAACGGCTTGTAATTTGAAAACAAAAAGCAGTCGGACATGAGTTCATAGGAACTTTTTTTGTTATTTCTTGGTCCTCGATCACATGTTGCTATGCATTGTAGTTTTTTCTATGTCACCCATAGTTACAAGTGTAGAAGATGTAAACCAGATGCTGGTGCTGATTTCTTCGAATATTGTCAAAAAAAAATATTGGTAAAAACATATTGGTAAAAAAAAAATTACCTATATACCGGGTGTTCCACAAAAATTTCCAAAGGCTGTACAGTCTTTATTTATGACCTGATTTTAATGATCAATACCGGGTGTTCAAATTGAAGTCGGCACTATTGCTAACTTCGTTGTTATTGATGCTACGATATCAGTTAAATTAGCAAAGTAGTAGGATTTTTCCTTCCGAATACGATAATAAAATTTAAAACAACAATTGAACTTTGCGTTTTCGAGATATTAAAAAAAATACATTTTTTTAAATGGAATATCCTGTATATTTTTGTACATATTAAATGGTAATTTAATTATAAACAAAATCTATTAATACATAGACACCCAAAAAATAACAAATAAACGAAATACAAGCGTTAATGAAAAATCATGTAGACATTGACTAATTATCGAGAAATTAATACACTTTGCTCTTTATTATTGTCAATATTAATCTTATTTGAACAACAAAAAAGGAAATCCTGAATGCAAAACATTGAATACATAACCACCCTACTCTTAAAAACTATAAGGACGTAAAGGTAAAGCTAGTATTATTATTTTCTAAATGTGTAAATGCTATTGTTGGAGCAAATTCAAATAGCTATGTACTTACGTTGTCTAAACTAATACTGTAATCTTGACAGATACTATGTATCTTTTGTTGCTGTCGTAGTTATCTGTGATAAATTTAAAACTAATGGAATAAATCGATTCTGTCTACGCTCATAATAAAGGTAAAATTAAAGCAAAAGCTAAATTGCATTTTTATTATTACTATTAGCGAGCGATTAAAAACTAAAATATGATTACCATCAAAGTACCAACGATTTTTTATTCGCCTGATGATAGATGATAATAAAATATTTTTTTTACTTGCCAATAATCGGACATTCATAGGCTCTACACCATATTCGTATCAACTTGAACTGGTACATATAAATGCTTGTACTTCATTTATTTCTTAATTTTTGGGTATCTACGTATTAATAGATTTTATTTAAAATTAAATTGTCATTTAAAATGTGCAAAAATATACAGGCTATTCCATTTAAAAAAATGTTGTTTTTTTTAATATCTCGAAAACCCGAAGTTCAATTGTTTTTTAAATTTTACCATCGTAAGCGGAAAAAAAAACGCTACTACTTTGGTCATTTAACCAACATCGTAACTTAAGTAGTAACAAAGTTAGCAATAGTGCCGACTTCAATTTGAACACGCTGTATATGAAACTGTAGGGTGCACTAAGAGAACTAAAAAAAAGACAATAACTACAGTTTAAGATACTAATTACCAAATATATTTTACCAGAAAACGAACTTGTTGTCTTACATTAAGTTAGTAAACACCTGACTTAAATTAATTTCTTCTTCATAAAATATATTACAATCAGGATTTTTTGAGATCGATGAAAATTCATTAAAAGTTGCGGTCACAAGCAATCCAAAACAGCTTTGGGTTCAATATAAAAAATGGCTATAATATAAAAGGAAACAACTACTTAATAGAGAGTAGAAAATTTACAACTAAAAACAAATCCACAAGCAGTTGGCAATAGGAGTAAATTAATTAAACAAAAAATCACACAAATTAGAGTTAACCAGGTAAGTAGAGATTTATTCCTTAAGGTCCTAGTTAATCATTTTTCTACTACTTATTCACAATGGAAATCGGCAAGAAGAATGGAAAGATCAATTACCTCATCAATCAAAATAGGTGGAGTAGGTATGGGTCAAAAATAACAAACAAAAACTAGACGTTTTCGGTGAATTTCTAGACAAGAATTCATTTGTTTAATGGTAATACGACTGAAATACATCTCTAAATTATGCAAATGTATAAATATGATTATGATACAAAAAACCTGTAAAGAATTTTAATAACGTGCGGGGTACAGACAAACCTCTTTAGTCCTGTCTCGGATTGCTACAAAACTTTACCGAAGAGATTGAAACCATGAAACCACATTGAAAATGCTGATCTAATTCTATTGATTCAATTTGAATTTCAAAACAAGATACTTTGATTCAGATATAATGTATTTTTCCACCGCCAATATTTTATTTAAAAAAAAAATGCGTCTGTGTATGGCATCGAACCATGAAATTTAGCTCACGCCACGGAACCAAGAAACCTTCGTGCCACTAGACAATTCGATTCCAAATTCAATTTCAACAATTTATTTTTTCTTCTAATATTGCTGTATTAATTGGCGGTGGAAAATACATTATATATAGAAATTTAATATACAGGGTCCTGCAATAGTGCGTCAGGTTTCCATAGCTCCTTCACGAATTAAATTAAGAATTTCATTCATTGCCGACTTATACTGTATTATAGGGTGTATCTTAAGAAAATATTTTCAGTAATGGTAAACTTCCGGTTGTACCGGAAGTGGATACCAACTTTGTTATTTTAAATGGAACACCCTATATATTATTGCACTTTTAGATTCCTAGTTAAATTTAAATGGCACTTTGTTATACATACATTAGGTATAAGTCGCATCGTTTTTCGAAAAAAATAACTGTAGCAATGTATTCGAAATTTGGAAATATCTCCGAAACTGTGAAAGTTATACAGATGAGGTTTTCAGTTTTTGCTTAAGCATGAAAGAGTATACGTCTTTTATTAGAAAATTGTTGCGTTTAAATTACATGATTATTAAATGGGGGTCTGTGATTTTCGAACTCTAAAATCATGGATACCTTGATTTTTTTAAATAGAACGGTATAGTAATTTTTACATAAATGGATGTAAAATTTAATTTTATTTCAACTTTATACAGGTATTATGGTATCTATCTCTAACGGTTTTCGAGATATTTCCGGTTTTCTCGGATTTTCACGACAGATATGCGTATTACGAAGAAACAAAGGCGGCCATGGAAGAACAAATAACATGTTGTTTATTGATACAAATTACAAAAGTGATCAACAGAACACAACAAACAAACAAAAATAAAATAAAATAAGTAAGAGACATCTTCAATGTTAAAATAGGCTTGGAAAGTATATTTGAATTAACATTATAAAACAAATTTCTTGTTTTTATAGATGTTCGAAATGTCTTCCATTTTGTTGAAGGCATTTACCAATTGCCACTTGAAAGTCCCTTTCCATACTTCTGAGCATGGCAGGTGTTATAGATGCAAACGCGCCGACAATTCTTTATCGCATGTTTTGTTCAGTGGTTGGAGGTTCGCTATAAACCAATTCTTTTACATACCATTACCATTAAAAAAATCAATTTTTGTCAAGTCGAGCGACGTTGCAGGCCAAGGAACTGGTCCCCCTCTTCCAATCCATCTGTTTTCATGTTGATTATTTAACAGGACTCTGACTTGTTGCGAAAAATGGTCCGAGGCTCCATCTTGCTGTAACCACATATTTTATGCCTGGATGTTTATAGGTAAATTTTGAATTAATCTTGGTAACTCATTTATTAAAAATTCCAAATACATTTGGCTGTTAAGGTGACCATTAAAAAATGTGGCCCCGACACATATTCTCCAACAATTCCTCCCCAAACGTTTATTGACCAGCGTTGTTGGCGATCTATTTACCTAACTATTCTTGGATTTTCGACAGAATAATAATGATAATTATGACTGTTGACGCGTTCAGTATTCTGAAAAGTTGCTTCGTCAGAAAAAAAGTACGTTCATAAAGAAAAATTGATTTTCTTGAACACGCCATTGTGCCCACGTACAAAACTCTGCTCTCGTCTGAAAGTCATTTTCACACAGAGCCTGGTCCAACTAAATGTGGTACGCAGGAAAATGATGTTTCTTTGGAATTCTTTGGACGGACCTCTCACTTATTCCAACTTTTTGCCCTACACTTGCTTGACTAGTATTTGGATTTTCAGTTACTGTCAATAAAACTGCCAACTCATTTTCATCATTTGTTGCTGTCTTTGTTCTTTCTGTTTCTTTTTGTAGTTAACGCTTCCTGTTTCAACAAAGCGCACAAGAAGTCTGGTAAAACTGATCGCTTCTGGATGTCGCCTTTCAGGAAACCGAGTCGCATAAATTCTACTAGCAAGAAAACAGTTTTTCTCACTCTCACCCAATACAAAAATCGTATCAATGAATAATTCTCTTGAATACTTCATTTCTTTTTAATAAAATATTAACTGATTAAGTACACACACTCTCCCTCGTGTATCTTCACCTTGACGTAGGCAAACTTGCTTTGCCGGGTGAGGGAGCTTGCGTGCTCTAATGGACCTGAGAGCTAAGCCGGCGGTAGCTTTGCTACCGGTAGGGTCACCCATGCCGGACAGGTCGAAGGTGAGGTGCCAGCCGAAGAAAGATACCCCTTGCTCAGTTGTCGTGGCGTGGCTAAGGGCCTGCTAAGGGACAAACGATGCCAGTATCTGCCACACTATGTGTAAGGATACTGTTAAACCATACTCCTTCCCCTGTGGTCATGTCTCACAGGTGGATAGAGTGGGGGGTCTTGGCTTAACCGCCCGGACCGAGAGGAGACAACCTGAATAAAAACCTAAATCCTAAAGATCAGTCTCTACTGCTCACACTCCTGGAATACCGGGCGACCTTCCGGAGTACTAGCCTTGCGCCTGTGTGGGGGCTCCACAGGCGTTGACCATCCTTTCCCCCATACTCGTGGGATCAATATGGACACAGAGACGTTTCAGGTAAAGGAGGAAGGTTCGGACTCGGACGAATCGAACTCCTGCGACACTACCCTCAGAGTGGTCACTTCGGTGACGGACTCTGAGGACACCACCGGCGGAGAACCACGATGAGGCTCTGTCCAGGTAGAAGCTAAAGAAGATAGCGCTGAACAACTGGCGGTAGGTATGCAAGGCATAGGACTCGCTACCAAGAGGCTGTCAGGAGCCCAGCGCAAGAAAGCTATGAAAGCTCAGAAGATGGCCGCAGGGACTTGGACTGCGGAGAAACCGAGCAAGACCAAAGGGACAACGGAACGCGTGGACAAGGCGGATCGACCAAAGACTTCGGGTGAGAAAAGACCGAGGTCCGAATCGAAGACACCTCCCACGACTACCGGAGCGAAAAGATCCAAGGGAGAACCCAGACCAACTGGATCTTATAGCGATACTGTGTCGGGAATCAGACGGGCGGTGATTAACTGACGCCATCCTGACACCGTGCTGACCCAGGAACAATCAGACCTGGTACAGAACACATTGGCAGACGTGCTATGCGATGCTCCGGCAAGCAGCACGGAGCCTCTGCAGTTCTATAGAACCGTGTTCAGCGCAGGGGTCCTGTGGATGACTTGTGCGAACCGCGGAACGGCCCAATGGCTGGAAAACACGGTAGTGTCCCTAGGAGAGCTTCTTCGGGAGCGACTGGAGGGAGCAGAGTTGAGGGTTGTGGACTCAACACAGCTTCCTGCCAGACCTAGGGTGCTAGTACACGTACCAGAACCACAGAATGTGGAGTAGGGTACAATCAGAGACCGTCTCAAGAAGCAAAATCCTGGCTTGTTGACGGAGAACTGGATGCTGATGAGCAGGAAGATTGAGAAGGAAGGACAGCTCCTGGCCTACTCAGTGGATGACCCCTCGTTCAAAGTCCTGGAGAGGAGCCAACTCAAAGCTTTTTACAAGCTGGGAAGGCTGACTTTTCGGGTGATCAAACGACCGAGCAATGACAAGAGTACTACAAGCCAACCTTCAACATAGTAAGGCGGCTTCGGCAGCCCTTGCTATGGCCACGAAGGATTGTGACGTGGTACTCATACAGGAACCTTGGATTAGACAAGGTAAGATCTTGGGTCTGAGCGGTGCGGGCTGGGACATCCTATACGACAGAACGGCCAGCGCCCCTCGAACCTGCATACGTATCCGAAAGGAGGTAAAAGCATTACCGCTAACAGAGTTCTGTTCTAGGGATTTAACTGCGGTAAATATTGGGGGTGAAGGTGGATATGGACCGAGGGAATACGTCATCGGATCGGCCTATCTACCATATGATGACCCGAACCCGCCACCTACCAGGGATGTGGAACAGCTGGTGAGATACTGCAGGGAGCGAGGACTGCAGCTGATCATCGGCTGCGACGCCAATGCGCACCACACGACCTGGGGAAGCACGGACATCAACGAGAGAGGTGAGTCACTTTTACATTTCATTGTAGCAAATAACTTAGATACATTGAATGTGGGTAACAACCCGACCTTCGTTACGCGGAATAGAAGGGAGGCTATTGATGTGACTATAGCCTCACAATATGTGAGTAACTTTGTCGCTGACTGGCATGTGTCTGAGGAGGTAAGCTGCTCGGATCACAGACACATAAGATTTACTCTGGCAGGCAGAGTGGAGGTGAGATCATACCGGGATCGGAAGGAACGCTGTTCAGAGGCTGAGCAAGGTGCAAAGACTTGCCTGCCTAGGAATAACGGGAGCAATGCGGTCGACACCGACTGCAGCCATGGAGGCACTCCTGGACTTGCCACCGTTGCACCTGGTCATACAGGGGGAAGCAGGGATGGGGGCATATAGGCTGCAACACACAGCGACTCCGAAAAGGGTCAACACAAATCATATGTCGATAACTGAGCATGTGGGAAAGGGGGTGTTGGAAATGCGGACCGACCACATGCCGGTAAGGCATAGGTATGGGAATCCCTTCACGGTGTCTATAGCGGACGGACGGGAGGAGGCTGCCAGGTATGCACTGAGAATCAAAGAGCAAGACTTAGTCTGGTACACGGACGGATCTAAGACGGCTAATGGTACCGGTGCAGGGATATGCTCTCAGAATGAGGGCCACAGTTACGCACTGGGGGAGTATGCTTCGGTGTTTCAGGCGGAAGTATATGCTATTCTCCAATGCGCACACACAATGAATGTGAAAGCGGTGACCAATAGACGAATTCACATCATGTCTGATAGCCAAGCGGCATTGAAGGCGTTATTAAGCCGGAAGGTGTCGTCGACGCTGGTGACGGAATGCCTCGACGAACTGGTGAAACTGTCGAACCGGAACAAGGTTTGGTTGACTTGGATACCGGGCCATCAGGGGATTGAGGGCAACGCAAGGGCTGGCGAACTCGCGAAGAGAGGGTCAGAGATGGAAATGTACGGCCCAGAACCTTTCTTCGGGGCCACAAGGCAAACGGCCCGGAGACATATAGGAGACTGGGTTCGTACGAAGCAGCAGGAATACTGGGGATCCTTACCCGGTATAGTACATGGCAAAACCTTTATAGGGAACCCATGCAGGAAAAGAGCTAGAGAACTACTACATCTTAGTAGGAAACAGCTCTGCATCGTAACGGGACTAATGACCGGACATGCTGCGGTGAAAGAACACCTACAAAGAATCGGAGTGTTTGACGGGGACACAAAGTGTAGACTTTGTGGGATAGAACCGGAGACAGCCGATCACATACTACGCGACTGCGAGGCACTAGATCGCAGAAGGCAGAATCTATTTGGGATAACGAAAGGAGACCCAGAGATATACCTTACCCACTCGGTTAGGGACCTGTACAGGTTAGTGGAGGGGACTACCGTGCTAGAGTGGGTGACTTGAACAAACAGATGTGGCACAATAAGCCTGATGGCTGTGGTGCCTACCGGTGGCTATAGGTCGGACGGGTCTGGGGGAAAAAAAAAAGTACACACACTTATTTCAGATAGGAAATGTCAAAGTTTGTATCAATAAACAACATGCTTGTTTTTCTATGGCCGCCTTTGTTTCTTGGTAATACGCATATCTGTCGTGAAAACCCGAAAAAACGGAAATATATCGAAAACCGCTAGAGATAGACACCATAATACCTGTATAAAGTTGAAATAAAATTAAATTTTACATCCATTTATGTAAAAATTACTATACCGTTCTATTTAAAAAAATCAAGATATCCATGATTTTAGAGTTCGAAAATCACATTTAATAATCATGTAATTTAAACGCAACAATTTTCTAATAAAAGACGTATACTCTTTCATGCTTAAGCGAAAACTGAAAACCTCATCTGTATAACTTTCACAGTTTCGGAGATATTTCCAAATTTCGAATACGCTGCTACAGTTATTATTTTCGAAAAACGTCATGTAATTCAAAAACGATGCGACTTATACCTAATGTATGTGTAACAGTGCCATTTAAATTTAACTAGGAATCCAAAAGTGCAATAATATATAGGGTGTTCCATTTAAAATAACAAAGTTGGTATCCACTTCCGGTACAACCGGAAGTTTACCATTACTGAAAATATTTTCTTAAGATACACCCTATAATACAGTATAAGTCAGCAATGAATAAAATTCTTAATTTAATTTGTGAAGGAGCTATGGAAGTCTGACGCACTATTGCAGGACCCTGTATATGTACATGCTAAGAAATACTTCGGATCCATATAATTACCAATATAATATAATAGAAAAATCACTGGATACGTTCGATCGAGTCTACGATTTGACAATGGATAGGATACAAATTTGAAAATATTATTCCTGTTGAATGCAGCAAGCTTCTGAAGTCCTACCTATTTCAGCAATATTTTAGAGTAAACTGAGATGGAACATATTCAGCGGATAAGAGAGTGTGCTAGGTCCAATATTCTACTTATTGTATCAACGACCTTACCAAACCCGACTATGTTATGTTGCAACATTGACGAATCACACTGCAATTACGAATGTTGATAACAACATGGAACAAAGTGAAGTCAATAACATAAATGCGCAGGCTAAGTCTTGGCAGGTAATACATTAATTTAAAATAAAATGCCTAATTAGTTATACCAATTACTTGGATAAGAGTCATGTTTGGGAGAAAAAAATTGTGGTTGAGTCATATTGTGTTTCACTGCCGTTATTGGTTCGAAAAAGTTTTTTTACTTTAATAATTTTACCATAGTTTTAATAGTATGTATGTACCTATTGAGGCAATCATGCACCAATTTTGGTGCAAACTATATTGGATTTGAAATATCGTACTTTTTATGTCTTGATTTCCGATGATTTTTTTAGTAACTCTCAAGATTTTTACATATTTTTATAGCATATACTATTATAACTTGTTAAATTTATTACTATTTGTATGCAAAGATTACAAGGTTTATAATACACGATACGAGATTTCCTAACAAGATTACAGAATAAAATTTACGAAAATTAGGTGTATCTTTCAAAAGTTCAATAACCTAAACTTTACTTTGCACGATCTAAATTACGGTGTAAATTACGGCTTCTAGCACAGCATGCAGACAATCGCTTGTCCATGTCGTTATTCTTGTAGATAGAAAAATCTGACGAAATAGCGTGAACAATTTTAAGCGACATTCTACGAATCTTCCTCGAATGATGGATTGACGTTATCGATCCTGACTTTCACATTACCAGAAGATTCAAGAAGGATTCAGCTCCGGTCAAATCATCGCATTAAGGCAATTTTTCCGCACACGGAGGTGCTACTCCACCGATTTATTTTATTGTACGTTATCTCTCTACACGGAAATTCTTATTTATACATCAACTATTTTTTTTATACAATGCCTATCTGACGTTGAAATGAAATCAAAATTAAATAATTTAACAAGTGTATGTTTGGCACACTGATGGTAATCATTATGAAATTAATAAATTACTAATATACTGATAAGTTCACTTAATGACAATCCATCCCATAATATTACAGATTACTTTTAAGTTTGTTTTTAATCTTTAAAAATGGTTCAAGTATTTGGAAATGCGTGATTTAATAAATTCAATTTACTTTACATGAATAATTAAATTTAGGCAATTTACATAAATACAAAACAAAACATTGCCAGAGTTGTTGACCAAGTATTTACAAACAGGTGATGAGTTTTCAGTCTTCCTCTAGCCATTGCATTCTCCGACAATAGATTTCAATTAACTGTGAAATATGAAGCTTCCGATCTTTTCAGAACCTTATTAATAGACGGTTTATCTTTTAAAATATGAGGCATTATTATAAGCAAGGAATTACTAGTTACTGGTTGTTCTTTGACTGCCTTCTTACAGTAAATGTAACTCAAGTCGCATGCTTTTTGCTCGCGACTTTACTTGTGCAGCCTATAAGATTTGTACAAGTTTCTCATTTTAATCGAATATTTTATATGTTGTCAAGCCTACTGCACATGTATAAATCAACAAACTGTATAAATACTGTATACTGTATTTCCCATACAAACTTTGCTACTCTTTCCCCTCCTTTAAAGATTGGATTTTTAAAAGCGCCTCCTTCACTTCAACTACAAAATTAAATTCGATCTTAAATAAACAGTCGTATGTTAATTTTAATGGATTAACAGACAATAGTTTTCATTCTGTACAAGTACAATAAATAGTGCATTCTATCCTATTATTTATTAATCACGCAGTTTCCTCACTAACTTATTTACCACCACGTTGTAGGCTGCATGCCTTATAGGTAAGCCGTGAAATGACTTTGGAAATTCCTTTTGCTTTAAAGTTGTCATTTCAGAAGCAATTTTCTCTTAATCCTTTTCTTTTCCGTTTTCTCGCTATTATGTGTGTGTTTTAGAGACCCTCATTTTTCTGATATTTTCGAAAATATCTCACTAATTGCGAAAAATCATACAGCGGTTTTAGCAACTGAAATTATTCTTTCCTCTAATAATCGAGCTCCATCGCAAAAGAACGAGAAATAAACACATAGAAAAGAATTTTTTTTGTTTCATTTTCACGTTATTGTAACAAAAAATGTCATTCTGCTTCAACGGATGGTCTTCTGGAGTAATTTCTTATCAATCCTGGTTATATTATACCGTTTTGAGGACACACACACCGCGGTAAGCTGTAGGTACCATATATTGCGCTATACTACAAGTTGGAAATAAAATTCTAATGCACATGCAATTAAAAGAAATCATCAGTCGGCCAGCAACGTTATCAAAGAAGAACACTACAATTGTGAAACACCGGCGCCATTCAAGCGCATATAAAAATTTTGCAAAAAATGTTGGTCAGATTAAATCAATTTAGTCGCAGAGCGAACGCATATCAATAAAAAAGCTTTTCTTATACAGAATTCAAGCAGGATTTGTCCAACAAAGTATGTATGTGCCGTTTATCTACTCTAAATGGGTATTATGAAAGATAAACACCCCTCCCCCCATCACTATAAGCAAGGTTCATGTAAAACACAACACGAAACATGGATAAATAATTGCATTAAAACTAAATTTCACAAGTACTCTTATATGAAAAAATAAATATTGAGTTATACACACCCTTTGCAACGCCCTCTATAACACATACAGTTTAGCACCGTGCCCGGATACCTACCGAAAAATCTTACAATTGCCCTACCTGTGTCCTTCAGGGATCCACCATACTAACTCAGCGAGATACGGAGAGGAGTGGGAGGTTCGTAAGATCCATCAATCGAAAATCGATAACAGATAGCGCAAAAAAAGGAAAACAAACCACGAGGAAAGCGGAATATACAACGGTCCAAACAGACAAAATAATTTAAAAAAAATGTAATACCTTCTCACACGGCGATATCAAAATTTGTGCCTGCAATCCATATCGTTGTTTCCTTCGTGTTTCCAATACCCAACTCAGTGGTGCCGGAAAAGTTGAAAGGAGTTGGAAAGACATTATGAGAAGGGTGCCACGATATTTTTCAGAAGCGAGCACCCAACATATAGTAAATCAAAATACACTGTTCGTCACAATTCACAAGCACGCCCTGTATGCTTTGAACGCGCGGAGATAGAAATATAATCTTTGGTCTACAATAATTAGCTGAACATATCTACATATGGAGAGAGCGTGTTTTCAGAATTAACATATGTCAGTGTAAAGCATATCGAAGGCTTCCACGATTCGGGTCACTATTATGAAGGCTGCCGCGTTTGGCTTGTGTCATGGTTGCGTAATATATTGTTGTGAAAAATTCAATTCAATTTAAATTTACGATAATAAAATAACAACGTTTAAATCACGTATTGTCGCAGCGGTTCAGATATCTGTAATTTGTAGAGGTTAGCTAAGTAGTACACCAGCGGCGGTGTAGAAATAATAATGTAAAATGAACTTAGAACTTTCGAACCACTTAAGACGTCGTCGATAATGAGAAGACGCGTTCTGTTCACACGTTTATATATCTACCGATTACCATTTATTCTTAATATTCGCGAGTCTGTTGAGTTATAATTGGTTATAACGGTTTTCTGCAATTCTACATGTCTGTCCAAAATATGCATATACACTGTTATTGAAGCCAATGTTTGAGATAATATCAATGATTTTCTTCAGCCAAATTATCTCCGATGCACATTTTTTGTGGTCCCACTTTTTCTTGAATATCTACATATGTGTGTGATATGTTGAAATGGAAACAACCTATTACAGAACATTAAAATTGAATAAGTAATTTTAGTAATCTCTTGTCTTTATCTTTGACTGGTGATAATTTAGGACTGCAGAAGATTAACATTTTTCTTCTACACACTGAAAAAATAGTAACAACGTACTACTGCATGTGTAACGGCTACTTTTCCCTAGGCAGGTGTTAGTTTTACTAAACAAACCTTTACCAAACATTGCAAAACTTCTGAAATGGATCAGAATCATTGGTGAACCTTGCGGTTATTCACAATTGTAATGATTGGGGTTGATTATTTTGACGAGAAACGAACTTTATATGACGACCTATTCCTTTACTTGTTGTTACATTAGATTTTAGCTACAGAGTTAATACGTAGGTATATACTTTCAAGACATCGTTTAAGGATAGACCATAAGTTGTTTTAGCGGATGCGTCAAAGACGACGCGTAGTTTAGTCGTAGTACTGTCTAGTTTCACTACTCCATGATGAGGTAGGTAATATTTTCCAATTATGGTGTCGTTTGTAAGGTTGATCTCTGTCATATGACCAAGACGTTCGTATTCACTAAGGAAGTTTCCGTAATCGTCCTTTAATTTTAGATCCTTTTGTAATTTTTTTTCTAATCGCTCAAATCGGGTTATTGCAGTCTATTCAGAATCGCCTAATTCATTCGAATTCTCACGAAATGGTAGGCTTACTTCAAACCGTCCGTTTTCATCACGTCTATAAGTATTCAAAAATGTTGCTCACAATCGGTTTCTTCGGACGTAAATTTTGGACTGTCATTTACTTCTTCCAGACTCCAGAACCTTTCAATTTGCTTGTGTAGATTTTCATTTGAGATACTTAAATTGCACAAAATTTCTTGCGAGTTGGAGTCATTTGAGTAAGGACCGGAGATGACCCAACCTAGTCGAGTTTTTTGCCAAATTGGTCTATTAGGTCCTAGTTTGATTTGTCCTATACATAAGATTTCAAAAAATACGCCAGCTCCCAAAAGCACTTGGACTGGTTCGGCCTTGTGAAAATCGCTATCGGCTAGACAAATACCGTTTGGAACGTGTACTTTGGATAATTCGATGCTGGTCGTAGGTATTAAGCTCGTTATTTTATCCACTACTAAAAAAATCTCTCTCTCTTAGCGTTTTGATATTTTTTGTCAATCGAAAATATATTTGCTTCTATGGCCTTAGATATATTGCCCCTGCAATTATTTATTCCGGCAATTGGAATACTGACTCGTTGATGTTTAAATTTTTTTGATAATTCGTGAGTAATAAAATTTGGCATTGACCCGCTGTCAAGAAGTGCTCTACATTCAACTAATGTACCAGTTGCATCTCGTAAATATATTTTCGCAGTGGCTAATAATATTTGTTGCGAAATTGGTTGCGCCGTTTGATGACATGTTACGATTTGTGACGAAACAGTCTTGCTTGTATCCGTCTGCTCATTAGTTTCAAGCTGATTTGTGTCAATTGGTTTAACCTTTGTTTCATCTTCATGTAGCGCTGAATTATGTTTAGCACCACAGTGTCTACAACTTCCAGATTTACAATTTATTTTTTGATGACCAGGACGTAAGCAATTTCTGCATAGTTTATGCTTTTTTACCTCGAGTAAGCGATTTGCAATGGACATTTTCAAAAACTTTTCGCATTTGTAATTAAAATGGGTACCAGAACAAAACGCACAACGTATTTTCTCTGTTGAAACACACGTCAAGGCCTTGTCATTTGAATACTGTCTATTTCTTTGAGGTTTTCCTTTATTTTCTATTGTTTCAAGCAATTGGCATCTTTTGCTCATGAAATCAGTTAAATCATCTAGTTTCGGACATTCAATTTTACTTACAGTCTCTTCATACTCTCTCTTTGTGGTGGGTTCAAGCTTAGACGTTAATAAATGCATTAAGAGCGTGTCCCAATTTTCTGTAGGTTGCCCTAATGCCGTTAAAGCCCTCAAATGTTTATTGAAATTATCTAATAATTTTCGTAAATATACATACGATTCCTCTTTTACTGAATATAAATCAAATATTGCCTTCACATGGGTATGAATGATTAATTTTTTGTTTTCATAACGTTCTTTCAGCATTTCGAATGCTATACTATAATTTGCGCTAGATACCTCAATGGATACTTTCATAATCATGACTGGTTTTTTCATTATTCGATGTAGTGAATTTGATTTTGTTTTTCGCGTCTGTTATAAGCTTGTAATACGAGTTTTCGAAATTTGCGCGTTCAGCTTCTTGCACGTGGCCCTCTATTAACTCAATTTGCTCTTGTATGTCATTAAAATTATTTAAAACGTTTGGTTCAATTGATTGAAATCTTGTATCTATTTCAGAGGTGTCAGAGTCTTCGCTTATATTACTTAAAAACGTTTTAAATCGAGTAAGTTGCCCTTTTACTAGACCGCGCTTTAGTTTCACCGCATTTAATTCAGTGTTAATAGATTGAGTAAATTCCTCAGTTTCCGGCATTTTTGGATTTATTAGGAATTTTCAATGCATACAATAAACTAAGTAAATAATACAGAGGAGTTAAAGGAAGGTGACTTACGTTTTTAATTCGTTATCTGCTTGGACGCTTCTTCTTGAAATTTTTAGTTGTTTTTGAGGTTAGCTTGAGTTAGCTTGTTTGCTTACGGGTAATTATTGAATTCTTCTCGTGTAGTCAGAATGCGGCTCGAAGGACCAAAATGGTGAACCTTGAGGTTGCGTTATTCACAATTGTAATGATTGGGGTTGATTATTTTGAAGAGAAACGAACTTTATATGACGACCTATTCCTTTACTTGTTGTTACATTAATACATTTTAGCTACAGAGTTAATACGCGCCAAATTCAAACTTCAACTTACAACGAACTTAAGACGGAACAATCATATTGTAAGTACTTACGAAATCTTATTACGTAGTAATAACTTAGGTTCTTTTTTGTAATATACTGGAACCATACTGCTACCATTGACATGTCAAGAAAACTGATAATGATCTACCTGCATACCTCAAGACTTTGTCGCACCATTGTTTCAAGTCATGTCTGCGCAAGATGATTCTCAGCTCTGCACTATAGCTTCAATTATGAGTGTATAAGTCGTAATATATGTATGTATAATATTATTGTTCTTGCTCTACAACAGTTTCAGACGCGCACATTATTTTTGTTTATCTTTTGTTAATTGGTTGAACTGAAAAACAGACCTCATATTTTGTCTGAGTTCAACCTTTTAACCCGACACCTTTTTTCTCTGTTTTGCATTTCTATGTTTTTTTGTATCACTTGGGTTAATAAACCATTATTATTATTATTATTATTATTATTATTATTATTATTATTATATAATGTAAATGATAAGAGAAAATAATTTGATGTTGCCAAAGAGAAAATGCACATTAACACTACATCTTTTAATTCCTGATTTATTTCCACTTAGAGGTCAATAAAACAATAAATAATTAAATACCAATTTATTCCATAACATATAATAATATGTTTTCGTTAAATAACTTCTTCGGTGGAAGAAATTGACATTTAATATGTGTCAAATTACTAATAATATAAATATATAGTCCTTGAACAGAATTGTTAGAGCTTGACAAAAAATAGATTGATATACGAATAATTCAAATCATTTCAATTTCTAATGTTGTATTAAATCATTATTCCTTCATTATTACTTGTGAATATAATTAAAATTGATATATCAATGAATTCTTTGTTTTAATTAATTTTGTTGATAGGCATGGCAATTTATATTTATATTATTAGTAATTTGACACATATTAAATGTCAATTTCTTCCACCGAAGAAGTTATTTAACGAAAACATATTATTATATGTTATGGAATAAACTGGTATTTAATTATTTATTGTTTTATTGACCTCTAAGTGGAAATAAATCAGGAATTAAAAGATAAGTACATAAAGGTCAAAAAATACATATATTAATTAACACTACAATAAGCATATACATTTCTGTACTTGTACTAAGTTGATAGGAGTTTCAGAATGTCACGGTAATTCTACGTATCAACCAGCCGTGTTGGGATGGACCCATATTTTGTTTCCACTTATGAAACATCGCAAAAGTTTGTCCGGATTACTGTTAAATAACGCCAAACATTCCTTTAAACTTCTCACACAATGTTGTTTGTGACCAATTCTGAGTAAACGCCACAGCTATCTTGCGGATAGCTTTAATAAAAAAATAATTCATAAATAAATTATCATTGTTCTTCTACAACCTAGGCGTTGCTGGTCTGGTGGCACAAAGCTAATCTGGGCTATCTAGCCAACGCTAGTCGTAAGATCGAGAGGAATGCTTGCTAGTGATGCTAGTGATAAAGGAGGCCAGATTCTCGACACCCACAGCAATGGAAATCATTCTTAGGCTGCCTCTGCTGCAGATTGTGTTATGGTCAGAAGCAACCCTAGATGTCTATAGTGTGTGCAAAAGTTTCTGCGTCAAAACACGTGACTACACCAGCATCTTCAACTACATTAAACTCGCCCGATTTCAATTTCTCTGGAGGATACATTTCCAGTAGTGAGACTGTGAATGTCTTCGTCTGCAAATCGAGGCGAGGTTCTTCTCGCTGGTTTGTGGATGGAAATTGGAATTTGGAGAGATTGTTTAACAGCAAAGAGAGCACAAGGCCGTCCATATGAGAAAGGATAGGTAGAAATACTATCCGACAGCCAAGCGGCCCTTAGAACACTGCAAGCTGTCAGGTTCGATTTTGAGGTGGGATAAGGGTATCAAAGAAAGCTCGAAAACTGACGGAACATTGAAGCATTACGTTGAGATAGATACCAAGCCGCTTTGGGATCAGAGATAGCGAAATAGCTAACAAATTAGCAAGACATGCCGGCAAAGGATCATTCACAGATCCAGAACTGACGTGTGACACTTCGTATGGCAGGATCTAAACTTTTGTCAGATCTAAACTGAAGAAATAAGGAAATACTTCGCAAGGCAGTCTTTATGCACAGAAACAGACTTAGATTACATACAGGAATCTTAATTAGTCACTGAATAAACACATGTCTCGCATGGGTCTAGTGAACTGTCTCTTGTATGGAAACTGCGGGAGTACGATGTCGATTGATTAGATAATCCCAAAGCAAGCAATAGATTTTTTTGTCTTTCCCTCAGTTGCCTTTCAGAGTGAACTCGCCCATGCAGAAAAAGTGATTATTCAATATCAAAACCACTAAGCTATATGATATATCGCAGATTTTTTCAATTGCTTCTAGTATACTTACCTTAATTGTGCTTTTGCATGCTGCGTTACTCGTATTTGTGCGACAACAACAAAATTCAATCAACGACTTTATGTTCAATTGATTTCAATTATGTTTTTGTGACAGTCGCTACCGTTATATTTCATTCATTAGGCACAAAAAATGATAGCGCTCTCGTATGTACTAAGTTACTCAATACAGGATTGCTATATAGACTACAATTCTCATGCTACGTAATAGTTCTGCAACAGCCTACTGAAAAGCAAAGTAGTAGTTGCCGTAAATTCTGAAATTAAAGTAAGAGTGTAAAAAGTTTAAAACTATAACAAATCACAAACTCAATGTTTGAAAGCACCCGTTAGTAAATGTTACTTCTTTCAGTAGTTTTACGATTTCACACGCAAAAACTAACGTTACAATTTTATTCTAGAAAGACGAAACCAGAGGAAATAACACATGCGCTAAATTTGAACTAAATGATAACCTAGGGAAATTTTGAACAAACCATTTCACGCACTGAAAGACCGAGGATATGACACAAGACTATGGTGAATAAAAAGGAAAGTGCTGTAGAATCTTCTGCAGAAATATTGGTCCTATTGAATACGTTGACATCGTTGTACAGATGTAAGTTGGGCTAGTTTGCAAAGAAATTAATATAAAATATGCAGTATAATTAACGCCTATTACAAGTTATTTACAAGTGGAAATACTTCAGAAATTGAAAGTTATTTGCAAATAGTTGTTTTAATAATCAGTATACGAAAGTTGAATAATAATATGGGCAGTTTTGTACTGTAGATGCAGTTATTTTTAATATAGCATTTTGTTGTCTTACTATTATTGATGAAGTGGAATTATACGAACCTAGAAGAAAAGATAAAGTTATAGTATATGTCAAGCGCATTCCGCCAAGATCAGGTTCTTTAAGAAAGGAGAATGATCATTGTTTTCGCTACTTTCTACTCGTCGACGGGTTTCTATGACAGAAAATAAAAAAGCGAAGTAATTCGAAGGTGGTGCAAAAGTAATGTGTTATTAAATGAAATTCTGTGTTTGACCTCAAGCATATCAACTACCGTATTGAACACTAAATAGAACATCTATAAGAATATACACACATACATTCCTATTGTATTCGACTGGTTTAGAAGTATGATTGGAAACCAATTGAAGGAATCACAAAGGGCTTGATTCCATAGACACACGAAATACAAAGCATGATTAAAGAACCACTACCTTCACAGTTTATAAAATCGGAAGAAAGATAACTTAATTGCTAACATTGTTTACGTCATACCCTGTAAGTGTTATTCCTGTAGTCATAATACTTTAAGTTGAGATTAATTATGGAACCAATTATCAACTTCATGTAGAATAAACATATAAGGAAAACATTTTGACACCGAAGTGTATTATTTTCTTGGCGTATGTAAATACAATAATGCAATTTTTCCCAAACGCCAATTATTTAAACATATTTTTATATAAAAAAAATGTTGCCTATCCTAGGTCATTATAACATCTCGTTCGCATATATTTGTGAAGTTACTTTGTGTAGTCGAAGCCCCGGTGGTCGCAACGGTTTGCGGTAGAGCCGCGATAGCCCTACATGGTGGTTCGACTCCACTTCGGGACGGCATATTTTTATATAAAAATATGTTTAAATAATTGGCGTTTGGGAAAAATTGCATTATTGTATATAAGGAAAAGCTAGAAAAAGATTAAGTGATATTTCGATAAAATTGATCACGAATCTGTGAAGTTTGTTTTACTTAATGTTACAATACACCAAGCCCCGAGTTAAGAAAGAAATTGGAAAGTTGAAAAAGTTGCTTAGATTCTCGTAACGATTCTCCGTTCATACATAGGGGAGAAAAGTCTTTAAAATATATAAGACAAAAAATTGCAAACATGGTGCTACAGTAACAGAGAAACGAGTGGTTGTAACCTCAAAGCAATTTAACTTGGAATCCTGCGACGTGAGGCGCAGGTCTATTGCGTTTTTAAACTATGTTCCGTCAAATCTTGAAGTTTCATGACGATTACTTAAGAGTTTCCTGAAACTTACGTGCTTCATAACATTCAAGAAAGTAACTTAAAACCTGGATTAAAAGGGTCTCTGCGAAATAAAAAAAAATACAGTAACTAACCCTCGCTTTTATCTGTTAATCTGGATAGTCGATATAAATTATGTAATTCAATTTCGCACCCAGAATCGTAGTATCTATGATTTCTTATTGATCTCTACGTGGAGAATGCCACAGGTCTAGAAATACAGGATAATCCCCAATTTAAAAAATACGGAGGAATTCCGTATACTTAAATGTGAAAGAGTGCTGCGAGTAGTCAAGCATAATATTCATTTGTAGACATCTACTTTATAAAATATAAATTGATGAAATGAAATGATTCAAATTTTGTTTCTATAGTTTAAATTTTTGTATGTAAATGTATAATATATAGTAAATATATTAAGAACATGTTATTTTATTTTACTAAATTCAATGCACCGATCTGTATATATCCGTGACTATATACATATTTATATATAATTTTTCTCTATGTTAAATTTTACATATTCTTAAAAGTTAAAATGTAACACACCTTAACCTTAACTAAGAATTATATGATATTTTGTCAATGCTGTATTGTGTACACACGCCGCGTGCAAGAATATTTCTTTGTTTCAAATATCGCCTAAAAATTATGTGATGTAAGTTTATTTCGGTGGTGCGAAACGAAGAAAAAGAACTTCCCGCTGAGCCTTCGGAGTGTTCAGTTCGCGCAGAAATAATTTTTATATTATTCGTCAATTAGAGCCAGTTCTTGTAATTAGTTTATTTTAGTAATCAGTATAACAACCGTTTTTGCCGGTGAAGGGACGGCACGAAGCCAAAAAAAAATACTGATAAGTAAACTTGCAAGAAAGAAAACACCCGAAGCCAAGGACAAATTTATCATCAAAACGGCTGCTGCGACGACCCATCGACAGACGCGCATAATCCAGCGGAGGAATGGCCCAATAAGGTGTACACCGACGAAAGTATTTTTTTTCCTCGGGGATCTGCCCTTGTTGAAGTCCGGTTATCGCCCGATAGAAGTCATAGTCGATAGTCAAGTCGATAAAGAAAAAATCGCAAAAATTTGTAAAGTATAGGTTTTCTTTATTACGTTAAGAGTTATTACGGCCGACATTTTGCTAGCCCAGGGGGATCATTTCTATATTTCGGTATCTAGTAACGTCCACCACGGTGAGTTCACGAGGGGATTTGTTCATATACCGTGGAGCCCAAGATTTTAAGCACATTTTAGCACGAATAAGACCGGCAGAAGAACCGTATTATCACATAGTTTATTCACAGTATTATCAACGTAAATAATAATGTTTAATGGGTTGATCTTCATTGTATCACATAAACAAGTGGTCAGATTTGAGCAAAAATCTTATGGAATTCTCTATATATTCATTAATGATGCTTCCAACATCTGTTTATATTTGTTTTGATTGTGCTTTTATTGTTTTTAGTTTGTCGTGTACATTTTATATAGTTTAAGAAAGTAGGTAGAGGTCTTCGATACATCAATAATTTATATATATAGAAAAATGCCAATCTATTAGTTTTCAGTGGCTTCAATTGGTTTTGATATTTTGTTGCAGGATAGAGGGGGAGCTTACAACAGACGCCCCATAGCATTCAACTGCAAATCTTCACCCTTCTGCTTCGGACTCAACAACTAGCTCCTTTGCCAAAGATAATAGTGGTAATGACAGGCTAAAAAGCCAATGCAAATACTACCTACAACACATAAAAAATAGTAACAGTAATTCAAATGAAATCGCTGTAAAGAGTTAAACGCAGTAAAATTTTCGTAGATATCTCTATAGCTTCAGGTGCCCTATATCTCGTTATTTAGAGTCTGAGCATGGCAGGTTGTAAGAAAAAATGGTAAATTCTTCAATTAAAAGTGTCACAAACTCGAAGTTATGGAGATAATGGATGTCTAAAATCTAAGAAAATGCATGAAGCTACTAACGAAACTGGACTTGGACTAATTGTCATCCTTAGATATTAGAACGAAAACGTATTATTGAAAGATGTTTTGTTATGCAAATCTCTATCAACACCTACTTCTGGACTGGAAATATTTGCCCTTCTAAATACTTTCTTTAAAAATATCACGGGACAACTGCATCATTAGCTGTGCCAATGGATGATATAAACGGACTGTATAGTTTGTTAAAAGTAACACTAGCTTCTGTTCTGGTATTTACTGCACATGCTATAGACAGACGCTTGGTGCAAATAAATGATGCTCGAATTAGATTAATGTTTACTTTAACAAGTTGTTCAAGTTTATTGAAAATACCAAATACGATAACATGATAATAGTATACACGTACATACATACATATCTTCGTTTACATACAGAGGTCTGATGATTATCTCGAGGTGAGTTTTTTTCAAGTTAGTCACAAAGTGTGCATTTTTAAAACACAATGTCTAATTGACAGGTCAATAATTTGAGAAATTGGCTATCTCAAATGTTTAGAAACATTAGTAAACTTAATCAAAGTTTTTAAGACAAATACTTAAATGTAGTTACTAATTACAAAAAATTGAAGCTTTCAAAAAAGAGAGAACAATTTGTTTACGCTTTTTCTCTGCAAGTTTGGTAGCTTCCTATTAATAAAAGGGTAAAATCTAAATTAATATTATTACTAGAATTTCACACTTTTAAAAATTAAAATGGTCTATTATTGATAATTTTACCATTTTCAACTACATAATTGTATATAGGCGAAACAAGATTCTCAACTTATGTCTTGACAAAAAATTAATATTATAGATTTGATGTCGAACGAATAAGGATTCGTATACCATCTGTAAAGTCTAATAGAGTATTAATTATATTAGTGATACTAAAAAGTAGTACCACTAGCCCTGTAAAATTGAAATTGATATTTGAATGTTTAATGAAAATTTGGGTTAATTTTGAAAATCACTTTTTCATGTAAATAAATAAATAACAAAACTTGCTTTTATAAAATGTCTTTCCAATTTTTGTAAGTATGTACATATACAAATTATTATATTATACAAAAATATACGTTTCTTATTTTTGAATAGAATATCTGTCACAATAATTACTTTTTAAGTACGACTTTTCGACTGTCATAGGTATTGCAAATTATGATTGCGACATAAATCATACTGTATGTGATGTTACACAAATTCATTACACAATTCATATGAAATTAATTGTTTTACAGCCACATTACAATTTCAGAAAATTTTAGTAATTTCAATTTTCTTTTACAGTTGTCTGTTTAGCCATTAAGTTACCAAGGCTGTTCTTAGTGGAGGTAATTTTTGACGTGGCAATGATGCCAGTGTAAAAGATTAAATTTTGTTTGATATTTCTATAATCTAGAAATGTATATCCAAAGAATACTATTTTCAACGCTTGTCGCTATGGTCTTATAAAATATAGAATAGATAACGCAGTTTGAAAAGCGCACAATTCTCGAACCAGAAAAAGGTTTGTTACAATGTGTGAATAGGCTTCCTCACAACAATATACGTACTACATATATCGCTTAAGCCTATACAAGACAGAACACTTTCTATATGTTGGCATATTACGATAACACCTACCTTTCCCAGCTTAACCTTCGAGTTACCGTGCTATCGTCCACTGCTTGATGCTTCGAACCCTGATTCAAGAATCTGGAGAATCGGTAAAGTGCAGTGCTTCCGGAACTGGGACTTTGAATTCTATACGTTCTGCTGGTGACCAAGTTCTGGCAGGTACCCTGCAAGCAAATGATAATGGATTTCATCGGATCGAGTTGCTTTATCGTATGTATTGCTGGCGCATTGGTAAATTACGACTCAAACTAGAAAGCATCTATCATTGTCCTACGTGCTTCGTTGTGTATTGTGTGACGTATACAAATAACGAACATGAGAAACGAATTTACAATTGCAGCTTTAGACGTTTACAAACGACTAAGCCGGGAATATATAGGTTAATTTCGACGGATATGTGGCATGTTTGCTGAGCAATGGAATCGCAATTTATTACTGTAATTTCTTTTTTACTATAATTTGTTTTTCTACTTGTTCTCACTCCGGATAAATTATGTATATGTATTGTCCCTTTGAAACATTAGCCAGCATTTTCATCTATTTGGGATTGGTCTAGTCTAACGTGTAGCATAAATTTCAAAAGTTTACGAGTTTATTACTGCACAATCGAAAGAAAACGGACTATATGGAAATATTTAAAGTTAGCGTCTGTCGTAATGAAAACTTATAAATGAATGTTATACAAAGCAAGCGGATATTTCGACCTATGTAGGATTAATTTTCTGTTGAACGTAGAAGGTGTAACAGGACACGCATATACATATGTACAGTGAGGTGCAAAGATATCCGGACACGTCTAGATAGAGAAATACCCTGCGCTCAATACTTTATTCCAAAGAGCCGCAGGGCACTTACTACCTGCTGAGTGTAACCGTAGTTTTTCGCTCTAACAATAACATTGCAATATACAAATGCGTATAATACGCATATACACATATTTATGTATATGGGTATAGCATAAATTGAAATATAAGAATTTAAGCGTCTGTAGCGTCAAGTAGATGATATTATTATTCCTTATAGTAGCATTACATAAGTATAGAAATGAATATCGCGACTATTATTTGACTTGTTAGTTTTAACGAAAATTAGTCAATATCTAAAATATACATATTACTCCTTTAGTTAATAATAAATCACTCAGCTTACTGTAATAGAAGTTATAATGAAAACTAATTTTTTAAGGCTTCATAAAGGTAGTAATATAGAGATAGAGATTCAATTCTGTTTAATAATAACTAATGTATTTATATTTATTTATAATTTTCGACATGTAGTTAGTGTTCTTATTTATGGATTTATATATGATTTAGTTAGTTGTAAGGTAAAATAGAAAACAACTTACTAAAAGTGTTTTGACAGATTAACACCTTTTAACTCAATTACATATTGAGAACAAAAATATTTCATTTACATTATAATTAATATAAATAGTAGATAAATATAGTTTAAAATAATAAAAGCGATCTGGAGCTTTCGCCGATCGCTTACTGAAAATATAAAAACCAATATATTATATATCAACACAAAATTTGAAGCAAAATTTCTCAAAAGCTAGCCAGTTCTACATAATAAGGATGCTGTAGTAATTAAAATTACATCTTAAACATATACAAATGCGTATTGGCGAATTACGTGTAAAACCAAATGTGCCCGTATAGCAATATAATTTTAGTAATACCATACCTAGTTTTAAAAACATTTTTCATCTGAAGATGATTCACCTAATACAAGCGCAGGTAACAATAGGTAACTTATTTAATTAGAAATTTCATTTAAATACTTCTTAGTATTACTAAAACCGAAACACATATACATATTATATGAAGAAAAACGTAAGAAGAGATTAAAGATGTATGTATGTATGTCATGAGTATTTGTCAAGTTTATAGGTGCTTATGATTGGATAATCCACAAACACAACTCAATCTATATATTTTATTCTAGAATTAAAGTGTAATATTCTGTTAATTATTTATTTTATACACAAACATTCTTATTGTTGTTTTTAATGTATTTCACTATAAAAATTAATATACATTTTTTATGAAGTTTTACTTATCTTTTTATTCCCTATAATTACAACTTAAATTTATTTTTCATTCTTATTCGTCATCTTCTCTTTGAAAGGTAAATGACAAATAATATCAAAATTTCAAGACATGCCTGTTAAAAATATTTATAACCAAATTAATCATTGATATATTGAGCCATGAATGAACACTAACTTAATGTTAAAAAATTGTTAATATAAATAAAGTGATTTTCACTAAACAGAATTAAACAATGAAACAATTTACTTTCTATTATGACCTCTACTGTATTATAACTTCACAAAATATTTTAGGAGTTTGCAACATAAATAATCAGGTACACTAAAGTCTAGGTAAAAAAAAATGATAATGTATTCTTTCGCGAACGCTTCATTACTACATCTTATAACAAAAGGCACCTGATAGCTTTTCACCTGGTGAAGATATATAATGTGAACATACGTATATTACTATTTTGTATCGGAGGACAACAATCTTTTTTTGGTATGTATATTTGCAAAAATGCTATTCCTCTTAATAGTAGGTTGAATGATTACAATTCAATAAAAGAGTCATATATTTATTAATTTTTAGTAAAACGGACAACTCGAAAATATCCGTGATATAGAACAACCGTCCTAAATCCTAACATTTTAATTTATATAATATGTCTACATATATGCGTTTATATAATACAATGTTATTGCACGAGTGACAAACTACGGTTCCACCCAGCAAGTAATAAGCTGCCCTGCGGCGCTTTGGAATAAAGTATTGAGCGCAGGGTATTTCTCTATCTAGACGTGTCCGGATACCTTTGCACCTCACTGTACATTGTACATACTATTTTATGATTTAAGCAAGATTATCTTAATAAGAAAAAGTGTTTAATTATTAAATTTCCAAATATTATATTTGATCTTGTACTCGATAATGTATAAATTATTATACTTTTTAAGCCTTATGTTTTAATATTTATATCTAAAAGCAATTACTTTTCCTTATATTAATCATTGTACAAATTAAGTCTTAAACTTCCATTTTTGTATTCATTCAGTCCAATTTAGATTCTAAAATGTGTTAGAAAAGAGCAATCTTAGGCGTTTTGATACCGACAAAGGCCAACGGTTTTATTTGTTAGCGATTGTAATCCCTATAAAAAAACCGTCGGAAAAATGTGTTAAAAGATAAAATAGCCGTCAAGCCGCTTAGCCGTCAACAGTTTAAGTTAAGCTCTGTTAAGTGCGTGACAGCGAAAACGGATGCCTGGAATTCAGTGCACCCCATTTATTTGTATTTATTGTTTAAGCGTGTTAAGACAAACACTGCTACATTCTTTTTCGAAAAATCAGTAGTGAAATATTTCTAAAACACATGAAAATTGATGTGAATTTTCATGTGGTTTTTTTTAACAAATTCGGTGAGTGTGGATCATATTCAGAAATTTTCTACTAGGAAATTCTATAAACAATTAATGTGTTTGTAAATATCTTATGTTTTTATTTATAATTGCCTTTTTATTCGAACATATTTTAAAATAACCATGTATATTAGGATAAGTGAATTGGTGAATCGTACATCAAAGTCGGCTAAGATAAAATAATATATAAAGTTATCCAATAAAAATATAATTCTCATATATTAATTTCCAATTAGAATATATTAAAATCAAAATAGCAACAAACGAGACAACGTGTATGTGGTGGAGAAATCGACAAATACAGGCATATATTATTCCGTTACCGTTACGGCTGCACGTGGAACAACGCTTTTTTCTTTCTTATAGAGATCCCTATTTTTTTGCGATCTACACGGTCTACACAGAAAAAGAGTTCTGATCGTTGACCTCGCGGCTACTTTTTTGTGTACTTTTCGAGCATCGTAAACCACGGAATCCCTTGCGCCCTAGCATGTTAACTGTTTTATCTTGCACTACTTAATAATACTATATTTTTGAGGAACAGTTTCTTTATTTTTACGTAACTCAAGGAAAATTACGAACAGATAGACGAAAATTGTAGTTAGCCTGGGTTTGCAAACAATATGAAACCAATACTAACAGTGAATGAGAAAATCGTAATCAAATATTTAACAATTAATAAATATAAATTTGAGGAAATGTTTGGGAAGCACTGTGTGTTACAATAAATGCTAGAAATTAGTTTCAATTGCACATTACGCAGATGTTTGTACTTACATGTGCGTGAATTACAAGTCATACAAAAACATAACATCAGCGTTAATCACAGACGCAGCTATAAGTTGAGAGAATTTCTCTAATAATATTAGTTGAAAAGCCTTAACAATCAGTTATATATTTCATATTCAAAACGCATACACAAAAACTTGCTGCGTTTGTGTGAGTTCAGTTTGCAGATGTTATCAATCCATTTCTTATACAATTTGAATAATTATTTTCTCAAATTATTGTATATATTTTGCTATTTTTACTCTCTATTAGTTGTTATTTCTTTACATATCTTCATTTGGTACCAACTTGCATGTAATAATTTAAAAAAATACAATAAAAGAAAATCTGGAGACTTTTCCAACTTATTTATTGTTTCATCAGAGCTACTCCCAACTATACCAGAGAGCAATATACACGAAGCAATGCATATGTTTGTATATAATACTTTACAACCGTCATACAGCATACTGCAGATTACATTACAAGAAAGAACTTTCGATATAGAATCTCTGTTCTTTGGATAGATACCAAAAGTTGAATAGTATATCAAGTAAACGGATAACACTTTAAATAGAGAAGGGAATTGCGACGCTAATTTCAGAGATGTAAAGCAAGTAATATCGTTTGTTTTGGTGGATGGTTATGTGTACTATTCAAAAAGTTATCAAAAAGTAATTTTTGTGATGGAAAAATATATGGGAAGTTTGCAGAACTCTATATTACCTAACAAAATATTTATTCTTTGAGATAAAGGGTGACTAGAAATTAATTGATATATCGTCCAGAAACAGTGGTTTGGTGTACCAATAACTAGATTTACAGGTCCATTGTAAGGTAGGACAAGAACTATACAATACGGCTAAAGTTTCTTCCTGGGCAACGTTTGGTTTAGCAGTGATTTGTTCATGGAGATTAAGAGAGTTTGGTGGTATTTCTCTTTCTGCTGTATATGAAACTGAGTAATGTATTTCAATCGCTTTTTGCAGAAAGATCACAAGTCATAAGACTTGGTTTTGAGAGAATTTTTGAAAAAAGTGACTTAAGCCCTTTCTGCATAAAAAAAGAAAAATTATTTAGAAAAATGTTTATTGGCATAATAAAATAAGTTTACATTCTGTATTTTAGCTAAAAATAGATAACACAATCAAAACACAATCTTACTTAATTATTATCATCGGTTAGTGATTCTGTCACGTTTATTAAGTGCCCGTTTTTTCATGGAAAAGTCTCTGTCACATGGCAGAAACGAGTGTCCTCTTATGGGAAAAATTGCACGATTGTAGAATATCCTCTACTGTCAGTTAGAGCGAGAGCATCCTTATTAAGGCGTGACTTTTATTTTGACCCCACAATTATAAGATGAGTTTCTGTTTTCACGTCTATAGCATTTGTATTGATATAGTCTAATAGGAAGGAGCATAGTTCATCCGGTGTCTTTTTCGCTGTTTTTTCATAGTATAGGTAAATTGTGGCTTTATTTTATTTTATATCGTGGATAGAAAATACGTTGGTCGTTTACTCATTGTAGTAGAAAACTTCTCCTACTGGCTTGGATTGTAAGTTGGGTGTTCATTTATTGATTTCTTCTTATCTGAAAGTCGCGAGTAAAATTTTTGGCTTCTTCTTCTATGAACTATAGACTCCCCAACAGCTACTCGCTTAGCCGTGTTGTTTAACATACCATATTTAGTCTTGTATGTTTCGCAAACCGAGCAGAGATCAACTTGGGGTCTCCCGAACGAGAGCTGAAAATTTTCTAACAAAAAATTTGTAGTATGTAGTGTAAGAGATATTTTCATATGTCGGATAGAGGATTTTAAAAAGCTGATACATTTTTTCGATGCTTAAATTGCTATCTAGGTAATAGAACTCTCCACCGCAATAATGGCTCTCTTCTTTAGGGAACGATTCGAGCTGTTCCCTCATACATAACTTTGCTGCCTCGGGCAATGCATTTGATGATTTTCCTTGGGCAAACAATTTTTTAATTCTTATAAGTCGTTTTTGTGTTACTGACAAAATTTCCAGAAATGCTTCTAAACAAACTTCACATTTAACATCCCCAGTTTTCAGCGTGTATTTATAGGAGTAGGATTTTTCTTTGGGGCTCTCTTTCCTAGGTCGTCGTTTCTGAATTCTCGAAACTTCAATCGAACCTTGTATGAACATATCTTGTTCATTTTAAGTCTTTAAACCATAAAAACGTCTAAATATAATGAGACGTTCTTGTTCCGTTACTTCGTCGAAACATTTTTTCTTACAATTAAAAAGATAGTCAATATGTTTCCGAATTAAAATAATTTAGGTAACCTCAAAACTTACCGGCAAGGTGGTCCCATCGTTTTAGGTGTGACCAGGTGCCTCTTATAATTAGCATACTGCTGCCTGCCCTTCTAGCTTCCTTTATAGCATTTCGTTGATATTTCTCGGGGTTTGCTTTCTTTTTTCTAGGTTTACCACTCCTTTTTACTCAATTGAAGCAGAAACAATGTTTATATATGTATGTATGTACCGAACTAAAACGGCTAACAGATCAGCTGTGACTAATGGCTGCATTTAACTGGTGTCTGCATGGGAAACACAGTTTTATGCAGAAAATTTGCAAGTCACGGACTAATCTTTCTGCGTATAACTTAAAAAATCCCAGCCTGCCAATAGGGCTGTGCTATAACAAGATTTTACTATCGAATAATGGTAGTTTTCTGATATCGATATCTATATATCGATATTACTATCGATATATCGATGTATCAATTAATAACATACATTAATTGATCGATATTTGAAAATTATCGTTACTCGATAGTAAAATCTTGTTATCGATAATTGTAGATTTAATCGATATATATGTCAAATAATGATATTGAATCAACTATGGAAGAGCTAAGAAAAGGAATGGAAACTGTAGCGATTACAACAGCTATAACAGAATCGATACTACACAGAAAGAAGACGAAAGGCTTAGCAGCTATATTAGAGACAACGGGAGAAAGTTCTGAATTGTCTGTTTTGGAGAAGATCGTAAATGAAATTGAGATGTTCAAAAGTATACTAAACATAGATGTCGAACAGGATTCATTAGACTGGTGGAAATGCTATCATATAAGATTTCCATTACTGGCACAATTGGCAAAAAATAGTCATGTTTACAAGCTACCAACGTCGCATCTGAACGGGTATTCAATGCCGGTGGCAATGTAATAAGTGATTGTCGTAGTTCCCTAACAGGAGAACATGCCGAACAATTAATATTTCTATTTTTAAACAAATCTATAGTTCCAACGTTTTAAAATTATGTTACATATGTATCCGCTTGTTTTGTTAATAAATACATACATAGATAGAATACTTTCTTATTTAATTTATTTCTCATTATTTATGCCTAATATAATTTTAATTTAGTATAATGAAGAATAATAATAATAATTTGATACGTCTAATTGATCACTGTTCGAAAAATATATTAAGCACCTTCCGTTCGCATGTAGTTTCTATTTCGTTGCTGCATATATCGAGTATATCGATCTATCGATTTGTATCGATATATCGATAATTTTTGTTTCTCTTATTGGCATTCGATACCAGATTTATATATCGATGTATCGATAATTTTTATTTCTTTTATCGGCATTCGATAACAGATTTATACGATTTATCGATATTTCTGCACAGCCCTACCTGCTAAGAATATAGCCCACAATGGAACTTGCGTCCTTTTTGCATAAAACGGTATAGTATGGCGTGAAACTCCGATTTACTGAAAAAATCGAATTTTGTCAAAATGTGTGATGATATAAAAATCTCTGATGTGATATCAAAGGAGGTTTCAATGTTATCAATTCCAACCTGTTATCGAATTGTGAAATCGTTTTCCAGGTGTGACCTTCCGCACTCACAAGAGGATTCTTATTTTAGACCCAAGCATGAAATGCGTTGGGAGCACACGCAAGCATCAACATCTTATTGAAGAACAGTTGCCAAAAATTTCAAAATTGGTCAATTATTCTTGATTTACTTCGCTTGAGTAATAGCTGAGGATGATGAGGTTGGAGGTTGCATAACAGTCAAAAACTTTACTTCCACCACATCACTATACAGGGTTTCCACAGCCGAGCGGGACATAGGGAGAATACATAAAATCGGTTTTCTGTGAATATTATCTATACTTCATCGAAATTTAAGTGCCGCATATTATAACTGGGCCAACAATGAACATTTCCACAATCATAGTACACAGAAAGACATTTTAATAAAGCCACGGCCGCTTGCAGGATCTCACATGTTAAAAAGCCTTATTAGAAATGTACGTGCAATAGATTTAAAAATAATAATTTTCTGGCTTTATTAAAATGACTTTCTTTGTAGTATGATTGTGGAAATGTTCATTGTTTGCCCAGTTATAATATGCGGAACTTAAATTTCGATGAAGTATAGATAATATTCACCGAAAACCGATTTTATGTATTCTCACTATGTTCCGCTCGGCCGTGGAAACCCTGCATATCGATGCGTTTCGTCATATTACGATTCATCAGAACGTCTATATGAGGATTGATTGTTTATTGTAAAATTGTAAATAATTCAAGATTCATAGTTCATAGCACATATTATTTTTGTACAGTCCAAAATTAGACTTGTGCCGAGTAAAGCAGCAATTAGTTACATTTAAAGTTGTTTCTATATCATATCATTAGAGAAAAGAAACGATTGAATACTTTGTAATTATAATAAGTTACTTTAGGCATAGCTTTGCACCAAATAGCAAAGCGGTAAAGATACGTATGACTAATGCCTAAATACAAAAACATAAGATTTCTTATACCGGTGATTTCCACAATTGATTTGACGGAAAGCAACATTACGTGGCTTGATCTAAAATCGTTAGACCTTAGGACTACTATAGTTTGGCATGTCACACATTTAAAAAAACTCTCTACATAAAGCTAACAATTAACATACAGGCTAACAACTTGAACTACGAAAGCCTATTGATAGGAGAGGGTGGTGGGAGTTCAAATTAAGTGTATTAATTTTACTATTGTCAACTTTTTATATGACGGGAATGTCAGTGGTCATGTCAAATACTTTACCCACTTTACCAAACCATCAAGCTTTATCCTAGGAATACACAATTAATGAAAAAGTGCAAATTATAGTGTGGTGTTATAATTAACAATACTAAAATTGATACATTTAATTTTACCTCCCACTACCTTCCCCTATCAATAGGCTTTCGTAGTTGAAGTTGTTATTCTGTATATATATACATATATTTTTCAGTTCAATAAACACAATAAGTTTACTTAGAACAAATATAATGTTCAAAATATACTTTCATTTAAATTTATAACTACAAGTGTAGAATGTGGACAAAAACAGTTTTTTATCATAGACTTTCTCTAAATGATTGTGTTTAAATGTAGTTCCAAAATTATTTGCTAATATAATCTATTAAAACTGGAAGTCTTACATACGGATGTTGTTTATATTGCTTAGTAGTGTGTTTCACTTGGTATTATTGTGCATATTGTGGAAATACAAGACGCATGACACTTTTTGTCTTTTATTCTTTTTCGTCCATAGGTTATTGGCATATTAGACGTACACACGATTAACGTATATGTAAATACTATTCATATCCTCAAACATACTTACATTGCAATAAAAATATCCAAGTATGTAACTGTATAAAACTGCACAAAATAAACTAAACGTTGTGAGTTATATTACTAGAACGGTCTGCTTTTGTTATACAGGATGTCCCTTAAATATCTGTAAAACTTCAGGTAGCACTCTTCTGTAAGAAATGTAATCCCCAAAATCACTAACAGGACTTCCCACAATGCTTAGTTTCTTCACACAAGGCAGTTAAAGAATACTATGCTTGGCAACACTGGTGATGTCTTTGCATTTATGGAAAATTTAACGGGTGCCGCGACATATTTGTTATAAAATGTCAAAAAAATACATTTCTTGAATGTTGCTCAAGTAATATTCTCAACTACACAATTAATTAACTACATGACCAAATATATTGGTTGTGAGAGTTGATGACGCCATTTGTTGTACAGGAAGGGACCTTTGCATTGTTGCTACGTATAGTTTTTCCTAATTGTATCATTTTTAACACTTATTCCAGAAGAACAACTGGAACGTCATCTCGGTATTAATTAGTAGTACATGAGTGGAAATCCGCTACTTATCAAGCAAAGACGTGCACCATTAAAATTTTCGTTATTGTTTCAATGAAATTCTACTTTAAGGATATCAGCTTTAACACTGTCGTTCAAGAAAACTAAGGTTCAAAGTCTTATTCTTTTTTGAATATGTGCTTTAAGAATCCATAGAGAAAAAGTTCTACCTGAAGCTTTACAGGCATTTAAAGGACACACTGCATTGTTGGTGAGATATTACTATTTTTGCATTCTGATGCTTCAAATGGTTGCTTGTTTAGCTTATTTTTATTGGAATATGAAATATATGAATCCAGTTAGAAAGAGAATATTTATACTAGTATATTTTTTCAATAATACCAAAATTATCGTTAAGTGTAATTAATCTTTAAATTTTAACATCAACCAGTGATTAGTAGGTACATCTCATATAATAAACGATAAAAATAAAATTCATAAATTACATTAAATAGTAGGAAATATGCGCAAAAAATCATCTACATATCTTTTATAAAATTGAATATCATTTCTAGCCTTAGCTTGCGGATCATGTAGTATTTTTCAACGAGGCGAGTTCCATATTTATTTAATACATTCTGCGTTTAGGCACAGGTATTCCTATAGGCTGTAAGTTCTAAATGTGGACAGCATTATTTTTCAATGAATAGATACATTAACATTCGCTGTTGTAAAAACAGAAGTAGATTATTTATTAGTTTTAGATGAATACTGTGACTGAATACTGTACACTGAATAAAAGCTTATTCGAAGTTAGTGAAAAGTGCTTAATTTGCACTCACGTCTCGCTACGGTGCACTGCAGCGTCGAGAGGCACAAAATATAGCTTTCTGTTTGGTTGGTAATTACATATATAGTCCGCTCGCGGTTATTTGTTGTGGAATTTAAGTATCAGAACATTTTAAATACCGACAAAATTATCTATACTTATCAAAATGAGTAATAAATTTCTATGTCAACAACATCGTGTACCAGAAAACATTTTAACACAGCATCAGCAAATTACTGCAGAACTTTGTACTTGATGACAATTACCAAAATTTAATACTACTTACGTACATATTTTCTTCCTAAGTAGTTTTGTATTTTGTCTAAAATAAAATGAAACGGAAACAAACATCATGGAATAAATAATATTTTATAATGTATAATATATTCTAACGTTATCATTTTACTTCTATTAGTTTACAAATGTGCATTACTTAATTTTAATCGTATTAAATCAAGCAATCTGGGAATAAAGTTCAGTTCGCCACGTTTGGAATGGAAGTTTGATGTTTGACAAGTTTTTAATTTGGTAAGAAGTAGTAAGAAATAGACGCTATTTGCGCTTTGTGGTAGGTATTTATTGTTTTTGGACAGAATTTTGATGACTTCACACACGCAGCGCGAGGTTAATTTGGGGAACTAGTTGTATTAATCGATTAGTCTGATTTATCGCATTTTATTAGCCGCACGTCACTAAGGCTCGCTAGGTTTATTCTTTGGGTACGTTTTACATTAATATTTAGACTCGGCAAAGAGGAGCACGTTTCAGTGCAGCGCGGGCAACAACGTGGAGGAGCCGTACAGCCGTATCTAGGCAAACGTTCAGTAACGTTCACGTTTTTAAATTATGAAAACAACCATTCCACATCGATTGATGTTATATTTGCAAATTTAAAGTAACCCTTGTGACAACTTAATGGATCTTTCGACGCACATTCACAAATTTATACTTGTTCCAAAAGAAAACAAATGCTTCTTGGTCTAGTAAAATGAACGGTAGATTACATAGAATAGAACAAACACCTATATCAAATGTTAATTGTGCGCTGTATCGTTTCCTACAGATTGCACTCTTTCGGTAGCGCTCACAATTCCACCTGTTGGTACATGCTAAATATTTGTAGCATCTCGCACATTTAATTCGCATTCTAAATCGCCGTGTTCTAGTTTCTTCGAAATGCGCCGTTTCCGAAACGTATCTAATTGCGACATTTTCTAATGATCTGTGCACTGATAAGTACTCACAACGACCAATGGAATAGTACTAAACAAGTGTGTCTTGATATGGACGCTCCGGTTTCCGTGCCACTGCTCTACGTTGCTTACCGCACTGCATTGCAAATTGCCCCTCTTTGCCCTAGCGCTGGCCAACGACATCCGCGTTTTCTTTTTTCTGTCCAGCATTATATTTTTCTTACCATATTGTATTCGTTTATTTATTTATTTATTTTTATGGTATTTGTAATTGGCCTAGGTTTCTAATATTTTTGTCATCGTTTCGCACTTTCATATCTTCTTGGAAGTTACAAAGTAAGAGGCGCTACTTTAAGATCAAATCAACTTAGCCATCTTCGACCAGGTTGGTCCGAGAGTCCAGGATAATAAGTTAGACTGGCTTATTACAATATTACACTGGAACCTCGTTTATATCCGCGGTCGGGAAGCGTACCTATGTAAATCGATTAGTTGAAGAATGGCTACAACGTTGTTTGATGTTTTTGGTTGACATTTTGAACATTTATTGTAAAATCCGTTATATACCGAACATTTGGCTTGAATAATTAAATATTAATTGCCGGTATAAGTTTAACATTTTGTAGTTGTGTTGTATTTAATAAGTTTATCTCAATATGTGATTTAATGGCCTTTTACTATCATTTTTTCATGGCTAATTTGATATCTTAACAATTATTTTGAAAAAGTTCACCTGCTGCTTCACTTGTTGCTTTTAAGAAAATGTTAAATATCTTAGAAACTATCGATTTTAGGTTAATAAAAATGACAATGCATACAGTGACCTTCCCTTTCTTAATATAAAATACAGGGTGTTCTATTTAAATAAGATGAGAAAATAATGCATTTGCGTTTTGAATTGCCCTGTAGGTACACAGTTTTCGCAATATTGGCAAAATTTCACTTTGCTATGAAACAGTAACAATATAAAAGTCATTCCAGTACAAAAAGAATTTCAAATTGTTTCGTGTGGAATACAGAGGACGTCAAACACGCAATGATTTTCAGAAAAAAATGACCATAACTTCTGAAATACTCAATGAAACCTTATATCGAAGGTATGAGGAAGATATGTTTAATCTAAATTTGAAATAATAGGTATATAGTAGGTCACATTTAAGAAAATGTATGTTTCGTTCACTGGTGAAACACTCTGTATATACGAAAATAATTTCAAAATTTGTAGCTTAAGACTATCTATGGTTTTTGTATCTAACATTTTGTGATTTTTTTAATATTAATGGATATATTGAGCTTTGACGCACTAATGCCTCACCCTGTATCTAGAGCTATATTATATAATAATACAATCTCCAGCCAACGAAGGGTAAATGTGAAAACACCACGGTATATTAAATATTCTTCTATTTAATTTTTTAATGTAAATTATAATGCAAAACAAAATTCCAAATTGTATGCGGTCCAATTTTTAAAAGTGAACGGAATTACGCGGTATCCGTGGATTTACGAAGTTTATGCTGGTGCAGTGACTTTTATGTCTGGTGGTATATGAAATTATGACAAGTTACTATAGTAAACACTGAAACACATGATTGCTTTTAAAATGGGTATGTATTCAACATCATCACATTAATCAAGCAAGTAAAATGGTTAATTCCATAGAGATAGAGTAACATAAAATAGTTGTTAAAATAATTGGAACAAACAACATTTTGGTATCGTCTACAACATATGAAATAGAAAATTTAAGTTTGTAAACATGCATCTAGTGATTTTAAGGTAGCATTAAGAAAATATAAATATCCATATCCTTTTAGGAAGATATTTTGGCGAAATCTATATATTTACAATATCAATATCCTTTGGAAAAGCCAGCTAAATAAATATCCATACGCCAGGACGAATATATCCGTATAATGAAGGGCATATCACCGTGGGATGATATAATTAGATCTTGTGTGCGCTTCATACATTGTAAGCGATTTACAATAATAATTTATAAGTAGCTATCGTAGGGAACTAGGTTAGTTATTAAACCAATTTTGTAAAAATTAAAAGAATATAGCGAATTTATTTACCGTATCTATTTTATTTGATTTAAAAGATTTTCAATAATGCATTGAGAGTAAATCGCTTGATAAATAGAGCGTCGTTATTTGTATTCATAATCGTATTTGTTGTATTGAACCCACGTAACATCACAGTATATAACGCTGACGAGAGTATATTTAATCTTGCAATACACCCCGGTCGTACTTTAGCTTCAAGAGGTCAGAAAACTGTTGAAGGTACTGTGCAATCCTTGCACTCTGCAACACTCGATAATTTTACCAGCTGTTTCTGCAGATGGACGCTTACTTTCACAATTATTTTGGTTATTCAACGTCTGGAAAGTTCATCTCAAGTCATTTCAAAACCTGGCTAACTGATGTTTTTCTTTCAAATATTGCATCACTTTTGATTTATTATTTTACTGGACATGATGTTGCTGAACTTCAGAAATTAGTACCAAAAGATAAACCGTTAAACGTTGTAAATATACCAAAAAAAAAACCGCAGCGATGATACAATCTCTAGATGTGTTCGGTTTTAAGTTGTAGAAAAATTTTGTTAGAACTTTTTCTAATACGGTGATTCTTATGAACTATGATATAGACTTACATCAAAGAGATAATATTATTAAGCTGCAATCGCTAACTCCCAATCAGTTTTCTTCTCCACATTTTTTTGATATATTCAAGTATTCCTGGCATAAGATCGGATACGTGGACGAAAGATCTGGCTCTTTTAAAAATCCCGTAGGGTTTTATTTTGCCAAAGATGCACAGCCTACACCGTTGTGTAGTATTTGTAATAAACCTGGTATTGTGCGTTGTTTTTGCCTGCACTCTTAAAGTATTATGCAAATTATCGATTATAGATCAGTATAATAGATATGGCACGTAGGTATAAATCAAATATACGAACATTTCTTATTAATTTTTTATTAGTACTTCTCAAATTTATTATGCATCATCGTTTTCTACACAAATACCTTCTATTTTTGACCGAAACGAAAAACAAAATTGTGAAAAACACAGGAGGTATGAGGTACCCCGCCCCCATCATTAACGTTTTACAAATAGAGGTTAAACAATCTTTAAGATGTAATATGCTGCAAATTTTGTTAAAAGAATGTTTTAATATTTGCTATAAGTTTCATCGAAATCCGGAATTCTCACCTACCGCTGTGCCTTTGTAAGATTTTCTGAATTAATAACCAGATCATACTCACCTTCTATCTTGTTGGCACATGCAACATAATTGAAGATTTCAGATATTCTTCCAAAGTTAAAATTGAAATTCGTATAATGGGTGTGATGAAGTTCAGTACTAAAAGATTTCATTATCTTAAACTTCGTAATTGAGATTTTCCCGTTAAAATTAATTCGCATAAATTACGTTTTTGTATAACAAATGAATTTCAATTACATTAGATTACCTTATCAGGCTTTTTGCCGGAATTTTCGAAAGAGATGTAAATAAATCTATAGTACAATATATTTTTGACACGATAATTTCGGAGATATGCCAGCAATATTCTTCCGCAGTGAAAGTAAGTTTTACTGTTTTAAACCTACCCTTCGTTAATATAATAATTTGAACGCCCAGCAGATAAACCATTTTAGGAACTTGTTCAGTGTAGTATTATAGAAATGTATTAATATTTGTATTAATATTTTGGAAAAAACCAATTGTTCGAGAAGCAGCGAACACTAACATGGTGTAAAGCAGAGTTTCAACTTGGTCGAGTATACAACAATGTATTCAAACCATTCGGCAGTTTATGTGTCATGGACTCAATGCGATAAATGCATGTAGGCTTTATAAACAACAGTAGTGCAGTTTTATTCGAAAAAATCATTTGCATTTAATTTACGATGCTAAAAGAAAGAAGAAAATATTATAACAACAATTAAATTTGCTTCTAACAAGATAAAAGCATCTTGGGAAATAACTAAAACAAACAAACTCTATAACATCACGTGATATGGAAATATTTTCTCTAATGCGAATAAAATAGGTAATCTCATTGAATTGGCAAAACTATATAATAATAATTTTAATGAGGTGAATGGGATGGTGTCTCGTATCATCATGCACAAGTTACATCTTTTAATTGTGGGAATACTATGCACTTACAACCAACAAATGAGAATGAGGTGAAGAACTTTATCTTTGATATTGCTGATGACATACCATATTATTTGTTGAGCTATGTGAAGGATTATATAGCATCTCTTCTAGCGCACTGTATTAAGGGGCTATTATCAGTTGTTGGTGGGAAATTTGAAATTGCGTTATTTTTACTTGCAATAATTTTTGTGAAGAATGATTATAAACCATAAATTATTACTGGAATATTAACATTTAATTATAAATTGGTGGACGAATAGTAAGTGACAGAAATTACGTGTTTAATAAAAAAGATTTTTTTTATTTTTTAAAGTAAAGTACTTCAAGAGTTATAAACTTATTCGTCCACTAAATATGAACGGGAATAAGCATGGTGTACATTATAAAAAGAAATATAATGCTAAATAAAAAAGAGTATTGCAAGAAACGTATTCGGTAGTAAAACAGATAACTGTAGACTTTCCAAAAGTTTGGCACCTTTCTAAAAGAGGGGCACATCATCGCCGCAATTACTGCTATTCGAATTTACTTTATATTCCTTTCTACGTGCTTATATCCCTTTCACGACATGTCTCTATGTCACGATCTTGCTATCTCATTTTGCATATTCCCGTCTTTCATCTCGCAGTATGATCGACAACTGGTACTATTAGCTCCCGCTGTTATCCAATTTATTTGTAATGACAGCCGATGTTAGTATAGGATGTGCTCGCTAGGAGTCAAAATAGACCCTTAACCTGTGCTTGGTATCTGGTGTGTTTCCTGATATGTTGCATATTTCTAAAGTTGTACCTGTCCCAAAAAAGGGCAATCTAGAGTCAATGTCTAATTACAGAACAATTTCATTGCTACCTGCATTGAACAAAGTTCTTAAGAAGGTTCTTAATACTCGTTTGGTAGATTTTTTAGATGCATTTAAGTTCATTAATAGTACACAGTTTGAATTTAAGTCAGGTATGTCTACCAAAAGTGTCATCTTTAATACATTGTTTGAAATTTATGAAAACCGGGACAAGGCTAATTATATTGACCACGTGGCGCATCATATCCTATTAGCAAAGATAACATCATATGGTATAGATGGTGTTGCACTAACACTGTTTAAATCATATCTGTCGGTCGTCGAGAACCAACGTGTGTTGTAGGTGTGAATAAAGATATAAGACAGCATATTTATCCTATACTATACTATTCCTATCGAATGTGGAGTACCCCAAGGTTCAATACATGGCCTAAGTTTGTTTTTGTTCTATGTCAATGACTTATCTAATGCAGTGCTTAACTGCTGCTTTTTGCAGTACGCGGATGTTGTTTCATGTGTTGTATCTTGTTCGTGGGTTGGTGATGTTAGTAATTTGGTGTCTAGAATGATGAATAATATGAGTTCCTGGTGCTACAATAATAAATTGCGTCTGCATATAAATAAAACTAATTTAGTAGATTTCTCAAGAGATGTAAGCCTTTGCGTGAAGACAGATACTATATTGGTTCCTGAAGTGGCTACAATTAGGCAGAGCGTATGAATAAATTAGTTGGTAAATTAGCGACAGCGTATTATGTATTGCGACATTTACGTAGCGTACTTAGTTTAGATAATTTAAAACAATTTTATTATGCCTATATGGAATTTTGCTTGCGATATGGAATTATTTTTTGGGGTAGATCGACATCATTGCAGCTGTATTTGTTCAGCAAAAACGACTCATAAGATATTTGTGAGGTGCAGCGTCTAGGGCACCGTGCAAGCAATTATTCAAAGATCTTGCCATCAAGACCTTAGCTTTATTATACATATACAAATGTGTTTTTAAGAATTTATGATCATTTATTCACTCGTAAAGGCGAAATATATTCTAACATGACTACTAAATTCGATAACAGCTTTTTTGTACCACGACACAAAACGCGAATATATGAAACAGGTCCACATTATGCCACTAAGGCATATAACGCCCTACGTCTGGACATTAAAGAAATAGGAGTACTTGGTAAATGTTAGATGAGCTTGGAGAAATTTTTACTTATTTTTCTTATATTTTCTAGTCCTAAAGGATAAATTTCTTGGTATGTGACTTTTTTAAAATAAAATGATAAGTTTGAGCAAGCAAAACACATTTTCTTAAACTTATAACTCGATATAATTTATTCCTTCTTCAGAGAGAATACCACTACAACTAATTTTCTTCTGTGCAATGGAAACATTGTCATTAATTAGTTATTATATCTTACCTAAAACAGATTTTCTAATGATTATTTTTACATGGCTTCTCATATTTTGTTTTAAAATTGGCGAAATATTAAAAGTATTTTATTACGATATCATGACTTAATAATTTAAGCCATGTAAAAATAATCATCAGAAGATGTGTGTTAGGTAAGATATAAATAACTTAAACTAATTATAATTTTCCCATTGTAATTTTTTTTTCAGTTGTAGTTGTATTTTTACTAAACAAAGTATAAACCATAATGAAACTTAAAATGTGTGTTTTATTTGCATAAATTTTTAATTTGATTTTTAAAAAGACATCCTAAAAATTTTACTCTTCAGTTAGTGGCTAGGTTAAAATATAAATAAAAATATTTTTTAGTCCTTACAGAATCACTAAATATATCATTAAGTATATCAAAAAATTCCAACATGCTTTCATTTGGTGGTTGATTTATGTACATGTATGTATTTAGTTTTATAATATTATGGGAGCTTTATGCAATTGTATTTCCTCAAAGATATAACTGGCCTCGTAAAAATACAAGACCCTCCGTGCCATCAGGCTGATCTACAAATATAGTAGTCTGACGTCATTAGGTAGTTATCCAGGTTTAGCATGGGTGCCAATTCTGTAATCGTAATCTTGATGTTGAGAGTACGTGGATCGTGTTTGTATGTTAATACATACTTTAGTTAATTAACATGAATCAATAAAACTAATCAAAATACTCACTTCCTAACCACGAGTAGACGTAAATTATAGGTTTGTTCGTTGCACCTACACTAACTACAATATTGTACAATAGGAACACATTTTATATTACAATTCCTGCCCTATTGTACAATATTGTAGTTAGTGTAGATGCAACGAACAAGCCTTATATAACGTAACATGTAGTTGAGTAATGTTTCCTGCAATTACATTCATATAATTTAGGTTGACAGTTTTGCTTGTGTTTACGAAGATCTACGATAGGGTTAATGAAAAACGAGATACTCTAATTACCTTCCCTTCGTATACCTACCTATGTTTTAAGTTTTGCAGATTATGCTTTGCTCTTGATTCATTCCTAGTAAATTACATTTGTTGTTGGTAATATGATTTACCAATTCAATTTTGAGGAATAGAATTATGTAAAATATTCAATAAGACTGACATGCAGTGGGGCTACTTCAAAAGTTACTTTATAACATTTTGTTTAACGAATATAGAAAAAATATTATTCGAATGTTTTATACAATGTTGTGTTATCAGATTTTCTAACGACTATGTATAACTGTATGATTAATAGGGCGTACTGTTCTTACGAAGTAATACAATTACTGGGATATAAGTTACAATTCTTATGATGTCTATTACTGTGGTAACTTATAAAGAAAACCACTACAATTGTAACAATTTATAAAACGTTTTTTCTGTGCAGAAGTGTTTCACCTGCCTTAGTCGCAGCAATTTCGAAAATATATACAATTTTTTAAGAGTAATTTAGTTCGTTTTCTTGTTGTCAAGATGCTTACTTAAATTACGTGGCTAACTAATTCTTAATCTAAGGTAGTAATTAATTAAAATTATGTTTATTACAGTGTTGTTGTCAAAAAATAGAAAATATGAGTTTTAGTTTCTTAAAATTGGAAGTTTTAAAACGTCAACTTTGAATTATTTAATCGTATTCTGTCTGCAGTAAGCTAAATTTAAGTTTAAGAGTATCCGGGTACCCGTTACCCGAAACTGGGTACCCGTTTTGAAGCAACAGCCCTACTTACTATTAAGTTGTCAGATATTTTTACCACGGATTTTGTTTTCTCTCGTATTCTTACTCCGTTTCCAGAGAGTTCATATACAGTATGCAGCTAAACAAGTTAGAAGTTACAAATGCATTAGTAAAATCAATATGTAATTGATTATAACTTATATAATAATTAACAATGACAGCACATCTATGTAAATGCGTCAGTACAGCATGTCTTCAAAATGTGCGTCTTCACGTCTCACACATCGTTCATAATGGTAGTTTAGATTATTGTACATATTAACAAAAATAGGATCTTACAAGGACATTTCCAGGTGGGTCATCTGATCGGAAAACATAATTTCCTCAGTATGTCTCATATGTATGACCATGAAAGCCGAGGAGTGTGCATGGAACGGAAATTCCGTTCATGTGATCTCCAAAGTGTTGTTGTAGAAGAGTAAGCGACTCTCTTGTCGTGGGTACTTTGGATACGTAACATTTGTTGGAGAAGTCCTCCATCATTCTCGATTGTGTTAACGGTGCTCGGGTGCCCAGTTGCCGCTTCCGTTCACACAAGACTGATTCCGTACGACGGAACTTTTCGACGATAGCTAGGATTGTTTTGTTACGTGATGCCTTCTTGTTAAATTGCTCCTCGTAATGATCTCGATCATGGCATAGGCTCGATTCATTTTGACGCCCAATTCCGTATGACCGGAAATAATGCTCGACGATAAAAAATGTTCGCCTCTGTTATGAGAACCATAATTATAACATAAACCCCAACACTAAATACGCAATATTTTAAACTATTACATAGAATAAAAACACTCGATTATTATGGAAACCTAAACCACAAACGATCGATACTTTCAGTTATTTTCATTTTGCTGCATACTGTATTTCCGCTCACGTTGTGCATACCTCCTCAATGTAGTTTAAATCTAAATTTTATATTGAACACTTTAGTGCGGTTAGATTATTTTCTCGAATTTATTGCTGAATAATACGAGCTATCTGAATCAGAGAGTTGTCCCTTACAAATCTTTTATTGATATGTGCTGCACGTGACCAATCCAATGTGTCGTAAAATATCATAGGATTGGCTACCTATCTTATCTCCATTTGGTTTTCACACAACGCCTGGTGGTGTGTAAAATGTCCATCTAGAAGTGTGGAACAGGAATATAATCATTTTTAGTGACGCAGCTCAAATTTTTCAATATGAATATAACTGTAGTAGAAATTGTAACATACTACACCTTCAGTCAAATAATATGACAGTAACTAATTAATGAAATCATATACTGCTCTTATTTAAGTTGATATTTGTATACCTTGTTTCTCAGATAAGCCGTCGTTGATTAGTTTTTCGTAATTATTTGTATACTATAATACTCGATGCAAATTTTTTAAATAGTTTGAAATGGATGCTGAAATATGAAAAGAAATTAGTAGATTACCTCAGGGTAAGCACTGAATCTAAATAGATATTGACGTACAATACCCAAACAAGGATTAGACTGGTGAGTGCTTCAATTTTAATAAAGTTAATCCTGTGGTACTTTCTACTCGATCACGCATTTTCTTCGAATGAAATTATAGATGACTGCTAGTAAATAATCTTTATTATTCGAGGAAGATTTTGTTCTGACATTTAACTAGTGCAATTTATTGATTTAGCAGTTTAATTACATGGAAAACCATACTTCTTGTTTCTACAGGTATTTACTTATTAGTACTTAGTAGATCATTATATCATCTTATAATCAATATTGTGCTACGGCGATCCGATATTGACCGTCGAGACGCTCTTTATTTACTTCCCAAAATCGTGATAAAGTAGGAGAATCTTTCAATATAATATCTCTCATACACATGTTTTTCTTTAATTTCACGATCTGTTGTTGTAAACGACATATACATAAGTCTCTTGTAATGGATAGCACAATTGGGAACTGAAAGCCATTAACTTCTACATATAACATTAGAAAGGGACAAATACATAAAATAGACGACTTACTAGAAAGTTACAGTGTTGATAGTAATTACATTAATAGATTAATGAATACAACGTGAAACCATGGTTATGTATAGTATTTATCGAATACTGATAAAGATTCAAATAAATTTTACCTCAAAGTAGCCCTTGGAAATTATAATTATGTCTTAGCTTGTTACTTAAATGTTAATAGGAATTTTGTAGGTTATGAGATGAGATATTTGAATGAAATGACAAATGTCAAAAGAATAAAACGAACATTTTTAACCTAATGAAATATGTTTATTTCCAACAAACAAGCTAAATTTTATAAAAATTGTGTGTGTCCACACACAGAGTGTCCACACACAGAGAAAAATGTTCTTGAATTAAGAAAATATACTGTTTTACCCAAATATTTTTAATACTAGAATATTTCTGTTTTGATTCAAACACATTTTCTTGGAATAAGTAAATGCGTTTAATACAATCTAGACTATATTTGTTGTAAAATACGTATTTGATCTGAATAACTTCCCTATTTGTGAAATAGCTGAATTGCAAATTTCGAGCAGCTGCATTCGAGATTATATGTGTATATGAAGCGTTTATACGTGCATTTTTATCTGCGTGCACGATTTTGCAAGAATTAGATACGTATAAGTTTTTTTATAGTTAAGGCGTGGACATTTGCAGTAATAAAAGTACATATTTAATAATGCATTATGTGAAGTATATTTTAGCTTCATGGGAATTGGAGGAATAATTTCGCCCAAACGTTGTACTTGATGTAAATCCATTGGCTAAACTTCCGAATGTCGACCACTGAATTGGCAATTTATAAGCAATCTAACGGAAAGTACAGGTTTTACTGAGTCCAAAACAGACCCCCGTTTCTTGCAGAGATCAGTCTAAGATACCTAAAAATCGTTCTAAAAAGTGTTATTCCTAGGTTATGTTTCGCTAGTGTTTTGACATTTCTGCGAGGATTTTCACATTAGCGAAACATAACCTAGAAAGAACACTTTTTAGAACGATTTTTAGGTATCTTAGACTAATCTTCGCAAGAAAAGGGGGGCCGTTTTGGACTCAGTAAAACCTGTACTTGCCGTTAAATTGCCTCCCATACAGCACCAAATAGTGTCTGAAACATTTCACTAGTGTTACTATGAATCATACAGTATGTTTCTGGAACCTTTCGATACATATTTGAAACATTTATGAAACATGTTATAAATATCAATTTGTCCGCGAATGTTTCAAAAAGTGTAATGTTTCTGTAATATTTCTGCAATATAGTTCGAAATGTTTCTGCATTGTTCCTCATACAGAACTGAACAATGTCTGAAATATTTCTCTGATGTTACAATGAATGTATATGAAATATGTCAGAAGTATCGATTTGTACAATATATGTATATCGTCCCTTGCGATGTAAAATTAGCCTATCTCCATTTTTTGCTTTTTTGACAGTATCTATTGATTTGATACTACAAGAACTTTTATATTAGATGCTGAACACAAGCTAGGTCGCGGTTTGACTGATATCAGCAGCAACTGTGAAAATGGCGATTCTTCTGCAACAAATTGAAAATTATTTGTAGTATAAAATCAACAGATATTGTCGAAATAGCACAAAAATAGAAATAGGCCACTTCTCCATCCAGGCGACGATATACACAAAGCCAGTTAAGTTCAAATCAAGTGGATGTATAAGTCACAAGCATCGTATATATATAAGTTTACTAGTTTTATAATATACAAAGCAATACACAAGAATAAGTTGCACAATATTGAGATATTCAGTCGAAGTCAGTATCCACAGTAGCTGTTAAATCGCGTACTGTGGATATAGACTTCGACTGATAGGACACTCCAACAGGCTGTAATGTTGCAAATTAAAAGATTGATGAAGTTCTAAAAGAGTATCTTAGATGAAAAACTTTGCTGGTGAATAAGGTTGAACAATAAAACTAAAATATATCATATAAATGCAGTTTATTAAAAAATAGCTTAGTATATATAAGATGGAAAAAGGTAACGAAGTACCTACTATTTATCTTTAAGTGTAATACATAAGTAACTATTATACAATACATTTCTTAACTCAGGCATCTTCTATGTTCGAATGTTTCCTCCTAATAAAAGATTGTATGTTAGAGTACGGAATATGAATGTACATATACAAAATGAGTACAACTTGATAAAGAAGATGGAATAATCTAGTACACAAATAGCAATGAGGTGTGCTATGATTACTGTAATGTAGAGTAGGAGACTTGGTACGAGACTTACCCTTCTTCTCTAGCTAAACACAATGGTGCTTGTCTCTGCCATGGGGCAACAAGTACAGCTATTTCGTTTTCTGTGGCTTGAGGTTGATGCTGTCTCACTGTGTCTATTAACAATGAAACGAATATATCTACAGGTATAGGTTAGGTCGCTACGTGATCAAATTGTTGTGCAACAAATAATCTATTTGTATCTATACCTACAGGAAAAATATAGCCAAATAAAACTTACCATTGTAAACAGACTTCGCTTACACAACACTGAACACAACAGCAAACTAAAATACGCGTAAACTGCGGCGTTAACAACATATGGCAGAATGGTAGGCATCGTGGGCATGCCGCATGCGCCAAGCGCGAACTTCAAAGTTGTAAGGTATAACGGACTGTGCAGCGCAGCCGTTACAAAAGATTATCATCTCTATTAAAAATGTTATATTTACGATATAATTATCAACTATGCATTCTTTGAACAAAAGTTATAGATTACTTCGTCGATTATAGTTTAGTCTGCTAAGGAAATATATGTAATATTTATGAAGCGATACTGAAATATAACCTTAAAAACCACGATGTTTAGTTACTTTGAAACATAAATGTAACATTGCTGCAATCCTATCAGTGAAATGATATCATTTCGAAACATTGGAAACCTAAAGGAAATGTTTCTGAAATATATGGTGCTGTATGGGCTATAAATTGTCAATTCAGTGGTCGACATACGGAAGTCTTACAAATACATTATATTCTTACATTAAAACAATGTTGTTTTGCGTCAAAACAATTTTCTTAGAAAATAATATTCTTGTGATAACACAATATAGTTTTGCGGATATACAAATACGGGATTGTTTTGAACTGAAACAGTCTGTTTTAACTCAAGATAATATTTCTTTGCGTGCACCACCTTGTTCGAAACATTTCTCACATCTTCTTCTAATTGAGGAAAAAACGTTTTGTAGTATCACATTGTCAATTCCATTAATTCTTTCAGCAATTCTGATTTGAAGGTCTGCAAGATCAGGTATCTGTACTCGATAAATTGAGTTCTTTAAGAATGGCCATAAAAAGAAATCACATGGGGTAATGTCACAAGATCTTGGTAGGAATTCATGTTCAGTGTTTAAACTTATCAACCGATTTTCAAATTGCTGCAGCATATTAATTGTTTCACCTGCTGTGTGTGCTCTAGCTCCGTCTTGTTGAAAGTAACCCTGTGTTATTTCTTCATCGTCAAGCTGTTCGATAAATGGCATAATAATTTCTCGTCGATACCTTTCTCCTGTTAAGGTTCCGTTAAAAAAATAGGGCCAATAATTCTCCTTTGACTAATCGCACACCATACACCAATTTTCTGCGGATGAAGTGTGGTTTCAACAAAAAAAATATGTGGTTTCTCATTTGTCCACATCCTCATATTTTATGAGTTAACATATCCATTCGGATAGAACCATGACTCATCAGAAAAAAAGGTTTTGTCAAGAAGGTCATTATCAAAATTATTTAAGAACCACTGACTAAACGTTATTCTTCTGGGATAGTCGATTTCCTTGATTTCTTGATAACAGGTCATGCGATATGGAAATAAATGTAAGTTCTTTTCCAAAATTGTATGATATGTGCCAATTGATACACCCACTTGTTGTGATAATGCTCGTACGGAAGTTCTTGGTGCATTATTTATAATTTTTCTTACATTATTCACTAGCTCTTCTGTACGATTTTTCGCCCGACCTGCGCCTTCTTTCTGTTTAACACTCCCTGTTTCTCTGAAAACCATAACGGAATGTGTCACTGTGTACCGAACTGTCATAATCAAAGATGAAGTTAGGGAACTCATTTCTAAATTCTTCTAAACAATCTTGAAGAGAATACTGCCATTGTCCGGCAATCTTACGTCCGTTTCGAAAATAAGATTCTGTCATGAACGATTTGTGTTGTATAGTAAAAACCATGTTAAATCAATTTTAAATTGCAAAGCAATTTTTGTCAACTATGCATCGGTCAAATTGACAACTAATGCAAATTTAAATTATTAATAATCATACGTTTTTAAAGGAATGGCCTACTAGAGGCAAAGCTTATTTGAACGCTTGATATTACAGGACAAAGAATTGTTTGTTTCTACACCTGTCACTTGAAAATATTTTCTACGTTAGTCCCGCTCTACAAAAAGTAGGTATATTCTTCTTGTATATTTGTGCAAATGCCTGCGATTGAAAATTCAGTGTTTTGAAGCGTACGTTATCAGAAGGTGACTGATTTTTACAAAAGCAAAGAACAGACGCCGGAAACTAATAACACCAGCAGTACGTTAACACACGTTCTTCCCCATACTTAGCCTTAGCTGAACATTTTCTCGCCACGGGCCACAAAATTTGTTTTAATCAGTTATCTGGTCTAAGAAAGACACAACACTATTTTCTCTGCAAGATACGGAAAGCAATCGAAATCCAGAGACATCCCCAAAATCTCAACCGTGATGATAGTTAGCGAGTCTTCAATATTCGGAAGCCTCTGATGTTCCCTTCATTAGTCTGTGTTAACTGATTCGCTTCAATGCACAGTTGTATACGATTGGCGCAAATAAAAGTAGATATTAAGCTTGAAATACACACACATAAATATGTATGTATGTACCATCTTTGGCAATTTAAATGCGATTTTTTTATCGGGGAATGTTGATTTTGTAAATAAAGGCTCTGCTTTAAAGTGAATTTAATTACTCTAAAGAAGTTCATCAAAACAGTACTCTCTTTTAGAGAAATTAAATTTGCTTCAAAGTATAGCCTTTATTTAGTAAATGGAAATTCCTAGCTGAAAAATTCGCATTTAATTTGCCAAAGATGGTACATACGTGTATATGTGATAGAAAGGAGGGGCTATCCCCAATGTAGTGGGGTACCACTCGTACTATGCGAGAGGCAAGAGCAAAGGAACATTCAGCATTCAGCGCTCGCTGCTTATAGTGTGTGGTATTGTGTCTGGACAAACTCTGACAACTAAAATAAAATGCCTTTAACTGTCCCAGAAAAATACAGATTGTATTATGGCACGCCGGAAATAAGAGCTTTGTTTCAGTTCAATGTTAATGCATACATACATTAATTACAAAAGTAAATAGTTAGACCGTACGTACTAATAGCGACGGTAATTCTTAAAAGCAAACGTGTGCATTGCAATATTAATCTTTGCATACTAAACTGAACGGGAGACAACAACGAATCTATCCCCACTTATTGCAAGCTGACCACACCTACCATTCTAAATCACACGTAGTGCGTAATACGGTACTGCTATATTGACTATAGCTTCAGTCAATATGTATATACTCTCTCGCGCCTAATTTGTTTTGACGAAGGTTTTCGTGTCTTGTGTGATTTACATGTTGAGTTACGCATGCATCATATTTCATAATGTTACCCCCAATGTGACTGCTATGGATAAATCCACTGATGTTGCACTGATGCACTGTTGTTTAAATGTTGCAATATAATGTTTTTCACAACTTTTTGTCTTCAGAAGAAAAAAATGCTTGTATTAAAAAGGTCGTCAAAGGATTTTTGGGAAATAAAACAGATGACAAATATCAGAAAACTTTTGCTGAATTATTGGAAAATTATCACGATATGGGTGTGAATATGTTTCTAAATAACATTTTCTTTACTCGAATTTAGACTTTTCCTGAAAACTTAGGCGGCATAGGTAACGACCAAGGCAAATATTTGCATAAAAGTTTGAAAGTTTCCGAAGATCGGTACATATGGCTTCTAGGGGCAAAAATATCTTAGAGGACTACTATTGGTCCGCTGTAGGGAAAATGGATACGACAAATTACAAAAAACAGAATGCAATCACATGACGTGATAGATTTTGTAGATATAAGTAATCCATATTGTAAGGTAATCGAAATAAAATGAAACAATAAAAGGAAATTCCTCTATAATCCATATAATAATTTAGATTACTCTAGTACATGTTTCGGCAATTATGCCAGCTGCAGCCAGAATTTACAAATATTTTCTTATTAAAATATGAATCATATGACACTAATTCTTGTAAGTATACTTACAATCAAAATTACAGAAGAATATTAAAAAAAAAACTCGACAATATGTGTTTCACATATCATAATAGCATAGTTATAAATAACTAAAAAAAGGGTAAAGGGGCACAGAGCAAGTGAGACAGTAAACGGTTTAATGGGTTGAATGCTGTGGGGAAACAGATGGAAAAAAATTTAAATCTATGCAATGTCAAAAATTCTTAGAAAAGGCATTGTCACAGATCGGAGCATGTTGTGTCAGTAAAGTTTGTAATAAAAATAGTAAAATTCATTCGAATGACAAAATATTATTGACAACGGGATTAAATGGCTACATTACTAATAAGACCTTATTTATGTAACTCGCAGAAGTTAGTGTAAATGCCACGATTTATTAAAAAAAACGCGTTTTTATTTAAAATCATGTTTTCGACTTATAGAAACGCAAATAACTCAAAAACTATCGCATTTAGCTATAGGGAATGTTTAATAAATAATAAAGTTCGTGAAGAGAGAAGTTTACTCCAATAATAAAATATAGGGTGTTCCATTTGAAATAGGTGAGAAAATAAACATTTCGAATTATGACTCGCCCTGTATATAAATATTGAATACGCCGATAAATAAATAATTTCTGATAAAAGGAGATCACATTAGAAATGTTTCTAGCGCAAATGAATTATTTTATGTAGAAGTCGTAGTACTGTAGGAGGCGCCAACTTTGTTATTAAATTCATGCAAAACTTCCCATATCTTCTAAAGTAAACTGAATAACATAGCAAAACCCTATATTATAATAAAGGTGAGACCTAGTAGAATCGTAAAGAGTAAAAATATACAGGGCGTTTAATTTAAAATAAAGTAAGTTTAGTTTACCCTGTCTTTATTTGACATCCTGTATAGTTAAAAATATTTTTAGGTTATAGCCCCCCATGCACTTCAACTTTTATCTTAATAACATTTTCTCATTTCTCTTATAATACAGGAGTAATTGGACTTCCTCGCACTTATGCCCCACCCCGTATATGCTGCATGACATGGAAACTGCAACACCAAGAAGGGGTGCGAATTTTTTGACCAAACTTGGTAAAAACGTATAACTAGTAGAAGGCAATAATTGATTAAAATTTCAAAGAAAAAAACAAAAGACTAACACAATTTAACATAATTTTTATTAATAATGTGTCGAGCCGCCCCTATTAGTTACACATTCCCTCACTCTTCGTGGCATTGATTCGACTAGGTGGTCGATATCCTCTTGGGGTATGGTGTTCCAAGCAACCTGCAAATCATGTCGGAGAGCTATTAGTGTCTGCAGGGATTGGCTAAATTCATAAGTTTTCGTCCCATAATGTCCCACACATGTTCTATTGGCGAGAGGTCGGGGGATTTGGGTGGCCATGGCAAGATATTGACATGAGCCTCTTCGAAGCAATTTATGGAAATTCTCGCTACGTGGGGAGGGGCATTATCCTGCTGGAAAAATGGGTCTTCGGGCGTTTGAAGATATGGAATAATATGGGGCTCTACCACCTCATCAATGTAACGCTGGGCGTTCATGGTGGTTTGGATTAATACCAACTGAGACCTACTCCCATATGCTATAGCACCCCATACCATAACACCCACTGCTCGATGCACATGCCTTTCAACGGAAAACTGAATATCACGACGTTACCCACGTCTTCGTCTGACCCTTATACGGCCATCATGCATCCCTAGACAAAATCGAGATTCATCACTGAACACCACTTTATACCACTCCACGATCCAATGCATTCGCAATCTACACCACTCCAAACGTTGCTGTCGGTGTTGAGCCGTAAGTGGTAACATAAGATGAGGACGATAAGATTGTAAGCCGAAACCCCTAATTCGACAGTAAACGGTTCGAAGGGTTAGAGGACGACCTTGATTACTTAACCACACGTCAGCGATCTGGTCAGCAATTGATCTGGTACTGGAGAACCTGTCTCTTAGTGCCATTAGGCGCATCCACCCACGCCATATCCATCGCCAGCAGGATATTATGGTACGAGGTGTGATTACTCATGGTGGACGTGCACGTCCAGTGCGTGTACAGTATGAGGGGTCACTGATAGATGAGATAGCTGCTAAACATGCATGACAACGCCCGACCGCACATCGGGCGTGTTGTATAGACCTTTGCCGAAGAGTACCACATACAAATGCTCCCATGGTCGTTTTGTTTTCCGGATCTGAATGCAATTGAACATGTCTGGGATATGATCGGTCGGATACTTCGACGTTATCCGGCTCCTCTGGCTAACTTTAAGGAGCTAATGGAAGCAACTTGAAGCAGCATGGTTGGCCGTACCTTCTGTTACCATACAATGATTTATTGACTTCATGTGCGTTACATTAAATATGTCTAGAAAGTTATATTATGAGTTTGTTATACCGACGGAAGAAAGAGAAAGAACAATTAAAACAAGTCAAATATGTGCGGTGTGGTTGTGTATGCAATAACAAATACGATTAACATATCAATCAATAGATATATATTTTTTATATACCAGTTTCCTTTAAAACACAACGTGCGAAATATATGAACAATGTAAGAAACAATTGAAAAGCCAAGAAAATAATTTTTTATTATACATATATGCAACATATCAAGCCACTTCTGAAATTCTTTTACTGTTCATGTTAAGTTAAAATATGTCCACTGTGCAAGTAAGTATTATACATAACGCACTAATCTTATTGGGTGATACTTTGGTGATAATTCTATATTATGTCATCTTCTGCTTATATGAACAATTTTTCTGTTTTATAAATATCTCCGTATTTACTTGTTTCCGTTCTGGATGGAAAACATTATAAAGTTTGATGTTCCATTAGTGAGTGTTGTTTTGCGGCGAGTCTATGAGCAGTTGGGAAATTTACGGGTTTTCTCACCCACAACTGGTAATGTGGTAATGTGTCACATCGTTTTTGTGAAAATTTCGCAGATGTTTGCGTATGTGCTCTAATGCGTCATAATATATGTATATCAAAGGTAAGCTAAGTATATTCTGCGGCAGAGTTGATAACGTACTAAAATTTCATCTTGAGTGATACAATTTATTATTTCTGTTGTGCTATATGTCATATCATTAACTTTTAAATATTACTTTTATTAAATGGTGGTCTTGCTGCGATACATGATTTTACGCAGTACTAAAATGTCCATTACTCATAATTCCATATTGCTAGGGATATTGGCAACTTTCACGTATTTCTTTAATTCTGTGCGTACCCATACTATTACAACACAAAATTAATGTGTACGAAATACTTAGTCTATAGTAAAACTGATGCTTATATTCACATTGGTGTGATCTTGGTGGTACCACAAATAAACCGTACTCAGTATTATTGTCCACAATTGCTAAAGAAACCACTACATGTACAAAGCAAGCACTCAACGCCACGTACCATAGACAAGTTGGTGTTACATATCCTCAAATGAGTTTTATTGCAGTTTTTGTTTTGGAAATTGATCGCTTTTTCTCATTGTGATATATCTAGAGGACAATTGAACATGTAACATCACGGGCTGTAGTAATGTCTGGTCGCTAGTGGTACAGCTTGTACTTCTGTCGTTATATCGATTTTGTTGTCAAGCAAATTTTGTATATAAGCACGAGCTATATTTGTCCATATATTAATTATTTTCGTTTAAAGCGGCAGGTAGAGGGTACAGAAGCAAGGACGTTTCTAGTTGCAGAAAATGAAACATATTATATAAGGAACGCTATACAGGCGCTCTTCTCCGTTCTTGTCTATTGATATGTTTCTTTGCATGCTTACATTTACGAATACTGCTATTATTCTGTGTTCTCATATAAAAAACAAAAAATATATTATATAATGTACTGAAACATTTACTGTTTTAAGAAGCTTTCATGAAATCACAAACTGGGTGGCATCTATTAAATATTGGAATCATTAAGTATGTTTCACAATTGTTTTAGTCAAATGGGAACGGCGTGCGGAATAAATATCTTTTTATTGATGAAAGCGACCGTTCCGCATCGAGTGATGCTATATTTGCAAATTTAAAGAAATCCTTGTGACAATTTAATGGATCTTTTGACGCACCTTCAAAATTTGTCTTAGTTTGAGAAAATCTGAATCCTTATCAATAACGCGTTCAAATAACACATATAACCAAATTTTGTTATCTTTCAAGTCTGCTTTAATTTTTCTGTCAACATAGTTACGAGCTGATGGCATAACGTTTCTTATCGATGTCCGACTTGGTGATGTATAATCTGAATACTTGCTCCAGAAAGAGTCAAATGCTTTTTGGTCAAGTAAAGTGAACAGTAGATATACATACAATAATGCATTCTAAATCCGGAATAATTGCGATTACATTTTTCTATTTCTTCGAAATACGCCGTTTCCGAAACGTACCTAAATGTGACATTTTCTAAGTATGTGTGTACTGATAAGCACTCACAACGACCAGTGGAATAATATTGAACAAATGCTTTGATACGGACGCTCGAGTTTCTGTGCCACGCGCTTCGCCCCCCCTACGTTGCTCTCCGCATTGTACTGAAACTTGCTCCTATTTACCGACTTTACCTATAACTCGGCTCTGCCTGTATAACACACAGCAAAGGAGGTGGAAAATTTTTATCTTAAAATTTTACTAAATTTTTACTTCAACTCATTGAAAACATTTTTAGCCGAAATATCTCCTATTTAAATAAGTGTTACAAAATTATAATTTGATGTTTAATGTATTTCCAATTTTGATTTTGTTCGTTGTACTTTTAATATTTGAGATAAGTAATAATTTTTCGACGAGTTCATACAAAAATGTAGTCAATTTCAAGATTAAAATTTTCCAGCGAAACTTCGTATTCGTATTATTTTAGTGATTTGCAACAATTTTTCTTAATAATTTTTTGCTATATCTTCAACGCTAATATGACTTTACTAAAAAACCTAGTTTTTATTTGAATCATAGTTGGCCAGATTTAGACTCCAACAAAAATTCATTCATACAAAAATATTAACCGGCCAGTATCACTGATCAAAATTTAATAATAATTGCGCAGCTAATAAAGAATTTATTTGGTTGTCTTCGTGTAAACTGAAACACACTGTATATATATCAAGGATGACAAAGGGAAATAAATTTTTTGTGTCGGTGCACAGTAAATAAAGAATATTGGGAGTACTACTACTACTGAAGCTTATAACGTGTTAAATTACTAACTACTTTCAAACTTTATTACATATTATCCCTAGAATACACCAGAAATATACGCGAACGACCTTAAAATTTAGGACAGGTTCTCTTTGGCAAATGTTTACATGCAGACAAACATGTAAAAATTTGATAGAAAATTCGATCAATACACGCTCTGAGGTTATTCCATAAATACATGTAGAAATACATGTAATTTATGATCGTGTATTACCCATACGGGCATTTCGTTGAAATTTGAAATTTCGGGCAAGATGTGCGATCTCTGGTTCATATGCAGTACTAAATATTGTATTGTTGCCAAATCTTTGTAAGCTTTGTATCTAAAGGGATTATAATCAAACATCAAAGAAGGTTTTAATACGAAGAATGAAAAAGTTTTTAACGTTATTGTGACAAAAACGTTTTTTTATTGTTCTTATTAACAAGAAATCTGAATAAATATGGTTAGCTATAAAAGTGTGCGATATGGCAACAGTGAAGGGTACCGAAAATATCTACAAATCAGTAGTGTTTACAAATGATTTTGTGAGGTTATAAAGAAAACAGTAACAAGTTTTGGGTAAGTTTTGTTATTCTTAATTGTTGTTTTATTTTATTAATTGTTGCTGGAGTAATAATAATTCATTGTAATATTTAGGTAAAAATTTATTTTTATGATTTTTCCAAGTGTGCACAAATATAAATGGAAAATTCCAGGTTGCGAAAGTCGACATTATTCCAATATTTTACCTGATTCGGGTTATCAAAATAAACATTTTTCATCGTCCCTTCTAATGATAGAAAACATGTATGGTTAAACTGTATTCAAAGCTCTAAGTTATGCAGATTTAGGCTACAATCCTAGACTTGTTGTGTTACTTCTAAATCCGAATACTTAAAATTGTAGTATGAAAGCCTTGAAACAATTGAGTACTGTCAGTTTGAAAGTTACGTAAGTAACACACCGTACTTAAACTTACCTACAGTACTGTCAGATAAAATCACTACCAGTGAAAGTGAGTTGGATTCATACTCTTCGAGGTTTTATATACAGTGTGGTCATAAAGTTTGGAACCAAGCTTATAACCGCATTATTTTACATTTTTAGGAAAAACGCTCGGACAGGTAAATTTTCTTTTTTAAAACGCCATCTTTTGACATACAATTTTTTTCTATGACGTCGTTGGTTTTTAGAGTGATGACGTCATCAACCCTTTTTTTAAATAGCAACCATATTATTTTTTTATCGTTTTTGGTAGATCTTTATATCCTCCAAATAGAGATATAAAACAATTTGTATGTTGCATCACAATGTTTTTTAAATAATATAAATTTAGAAAAAAAATAAGAAAATTTTATTTTTGTACAAAATTAAAATTATATTAAAAAAATACATCTGCAGTTAAATTTATTGTAACAGTTAACGTAAATTTTCAAAATCGACCCCACCAACCAACTGGACACAGTCCCAGCCGAGTGTAAATGCTTTGGGATCAATAGTAATCTGCGTTATTCGCTCCAGATCAAAACAACAGAAAAAACAACCAACAAACAAAGCGGATCGTAAAAAGCACATGTACTCATGTTACTATGCAAAAAAATTACAAAAACAAAAACACGCACTTTTTTGCAAGATATTTCTTTATGACATTCTTTCTTCTTTTTATACAAATTATGTAGAACACTAATATTTTGAAATTGTTTCTTGTTTTGCTCTTCTTTAAATGCAAAACCTCGATATTTTACAAACAGCAAGTAAAACCATAAAACCACAAAATACATTGCAAACCTATCACAGGTTATACAGGATGTTCAAAATTTAGTGGCAAAGCCAGAAAACTTCAAACACTAAAGTCATTTTTTTTCAAATGGAACACTGTATATTTTTACATATTTAGGTGAAGACTTAATTTAGCCATCGATACGCTATAAGTGTCCTTATACCTATTCTTAGCGGTTTTGACGTTATTAACGCTTTTGCCAAATATTAATTAAAACCTGTATTGAAACCTTGATAGTAGGCCGTGAGTACGACAATAAAAAAAAAACAATTAATTTATTACAAAATATTACAAAACTGATGATATTAACACAACAAACGAATAAAAATGATTTTAGTGTCAAAGGAAAATAGAAACCAAATATATTAGATTAACTAACTGAAGAATGCTATAAATGTTCCATATGACCGCCATTCTGTTCAAGACATTTTATAATTCTAAATTCAGTTTCTCTTGTAATTGCTTTACCTATTTCGTTTCGGTTTAATCGCTGAAGGGCTACTCTTACACGATTTAATAGATCTTGCTTGTTATCACTAGGTGTACTGTACACTTCACATTTGATTCGCCCCCTAAGATAAAAATCAAGCGGCGTCAATTTTGGGGATCGAGGAGGCCAACTTCAAGGCCCATTTGAACCAAATCAACGGTCTTCGAACATTTCTGTCAATTGCCCATGCACCTCTCTGGTATTGTGGGAGGTGCACCATCCATCTGATACCAACAGTTTTGCCCTATGTTTGCATGTAAAGTTTGAAGAAAATTTGTAACAGGTCCTCTTAAGAGTTCTAAGTATTTCTGTTCATTTAAATTCTCATCGTAAGCTTAACAGATTATAGTATCATTTAAAAGACAACAGAATACATTAAAACTGTATCGGTCTTGAAAATGTGTAATTCTGCAAATGTGAGGATCTTCTCTTGCACAGAAATGATTATTTCGTCGATTAACAATTCTTTCCCGATTAAACTTCGATTCATCGCTCCAAATAACTTTAGATAAAAAATTTTCGTCTTCTTGAAGATTTAATAACATCATTTCACAATATGCAACTCTTTTCTATCCCTCCCCAGGGCGGAAGGCTTGAACTAATGTTTCCTTGTAGGGATGCATCCTATGATGTTTTAAAATGCGATGAATCGACATTGAAGAGATATCCATTTCACTAGAAGCTGAAACTATCGAACTCCGGGAATGAGCATGAAAATAAGCCAGCACATTTACTTGATTTTCTTCTGCTTCAACGATAGGTTTTGTGTAGTTTTTTTTTACCTTAACACTTCCTGTATTTAAAAAACATGATTCCATTCTTCTGAATTTACCTTTGGTAATTGGCGGTAGATTAAGATATCGTTCATTAAGGCGAGATTTCGACCGACCGCATGTTCAGATTCGAAGGGAGAATAGGGGAGTACAGATGCATCACGTGTTTCCCCTTCCAAACCAGAACACTGTCAACGAGCTAATATGTAAAACGAGATTTGTTTTACGAATATATTTCTATTGTCGATTTGAATAATTTAGATGTTTTCTATGTACATTTAAGAAAAACGCAGGAAAAACGTTTTAAAATAAATTTAGAGAGAGATTAATTTCTTGCACCTAAGAGTTAGTTATATTGACAGGTTTCATTTTTAGTTTTTGTTTATGTTTTCAAAAGGCTGAGTGATAAATCTGTACTTTTTTTGTTAAAAGTTTTCCTAACAGTGCAAGTTAAAACATATGTCACACTGTGTAGAGTATTATTTCTATGGTGATTTTAAATGGATTCAAAAATCAGGAAAAATAAATAATAAGTTATTTATACTTCGTTCCAGAATAAGGAGTGATTCAAATACCGCGCCAAAACTCAGTTTACGCAGTTTAAAATAATTTAGCTACATAAATAATTATGTATATAATTTTTTTGTTCCTCATATAATTATATCATAATATTTTAAGTATAACGGGAAAATGTTATAAATGGAACAAAAATAAAAAACGTTGAGAGGTTATACTTGCATACTAAAAAGTAAACAAATATGACCGATATCGCATACATTATTTTCAATATTGAACTTGCCAGCGCAAGAGCCAATAACATCCCTCAAAAATAAGTAGCTTTTCGGCGCGGTATTTGAATCACTCGTTCTTATTCTGGAACGAAGATAGTACAGTTAGGTCCTACAAAAATAATAATAAATTTATTCTTAAAAATGAAACAAATATATTTAATTACGGTATGAGTAAAACAGAGAATGTTTAAGATGAAGCATACTTTTTTCTTTTTTGATTCTTTTGTAAAAGAACATATTTGGCAGAAGTCGGCCGCTTGAACGTCACCAGGTTCGTATAATCTTTTGTATCGTTCCGTTTTGTTTTTTTTTTGTTTTTTTCTTTTCAATGAAAGTGAGTAAGTAAAAGGGTGATATAAGTAAATAAAACATACATGTGTATTTTCCGTTAAATAAAAAGTGTACAAAACCAAAAACAAATTCTCTATAAATATGGTAACAAAACAAAACATTAATCTCTACTAGGCATATAAATTTAAAAAAATAACAGTATTTTCTAGTTCACAAGAAACAAAAATTAACTCTCTATAAGAAAAAAATGGATATTGGAAATTAAAATAAAAAAAAAATTGATTATCGAATGTTTTTGTTTCTGTTGTAAAATTACCCATTGTCTAGAAAAATTATTCCAAAAAACGATAAACAAACCACACAATAATTGTCACAAACATCCTATAATATTCAATACTAGACAGACTATATAAAAAACCGCACTATTCACCGCCCAAGCACCGTGTTTTCCAGCCGCGAAAGAGAGACGGAATTGGCCTAATCCAATGAGAAGGACCTAAGTGGGAGCGTATTCCCCTCACAAGTCTAGGCGGCGATCCTTGCAAATTTTTCGGTACAAGGTGTTTTCTTAGACGTATTACTCAATTATAGAATATTTTAGAGCTATGGGTATTTTTTTATAAAATAAATGAAAGTCAGTTCTAGAACTGTACAGAAATATTTTGCTTTATTTTTTACCACAGACTGAATAATAATATGTTGAAATTGTCTAATTTCAACAATATTTGCGATTTTTTATAAGAATACCCTAATGAAAAACATAGAAAAGCAGTCTGTAGAGTTCAATAATAATTGTTTCTTTGTGACTACAAAAAAAATCAGATTAATATATCTATCAATAAAGGAGAAATTTGTCTATGAAGCAACGTCGTTTACTGCTTGCATTTGCCAGCCGAAATCTCGCCTTAAATGTTCTACAAGTTCTGCTAAGAATTTTGCCACATTCGCCATGGATATAGAATAAATTTAAAATATCAGTATTGGAATAATCGTCAACTGCTTCCGTTGTATAAAATAGACTGTTTACTTCAATAAGAATGACAACCAAATAAGCATTCGTTTATTTAATCATACCCACAGCCTACTTTCAAATGTGCATAGGTTTTAATACAGGTTTTAATTCATATTTGGTAAAAAGCGTTAACAACGTCAAAAAAAAATAGGTATAAGGACACTTATAGCGTATCGATGGCTAAATTAAATCTTCATCTAAATATGTGAACATATACAGGGTGTTCCATTTGAAAAAAATTACTTTTTTGTGTTTGAAGTTTTTCGGCTTTGCCACTAAATTTTGAACACCTTCTATAACCTGTGATAGGTTAGCAATGTATTTTGTGAACCCTTATGGTTTTACTTGTTGTTTGTAAAATATCGAGGTTTTGCATTTAAAGAAAAGCAAAATAAAGACTATTAAACATCCCACCGCAAAATGCAATTTAAAAAAAAGTCACAGTAACTCACGAACAGTTGAAGATAGGTATAAGGTAACTTAATACAGTGCATCGTAGAATCGATTGTTCAATTAAAAAATGCAATAATATACACGGCATTCCATTTAAATTAAGAAAGTTGATAGCAATTTCCGGTTCCTCCGGAAGTTGTACAACATCAAAAATATTTTAGAACAAAAGATGGCATGGGTTAATCTTAACCTGAAAGTTTCAAATTCATAAAAGAACCCTGGAGACTTCTAATGAACGGGTTCCGTGGTAGACCCTGTATATGTACGCAATAATAATGAATTGTTCACGATTATGGAATCATAAATAAATTATCTAATAAAACATCTATACAGACTGTTTAGTTTTAGTGGACTTTGTAATTACGAAGCTAAGCTTAAGAAGCATTCACTAGAAAAAGACATAACTAGAAAGAAGAAAAGGAAGTAAGGTGCGTGATGACGCACCAGTCAACCTAGTTCACATACAACTTTCTGACTAACTAAAGCGAAAAGAAATTAGTTATCTTATACAGAGTATAATATGAGAAATAAATATGAAACTTTACGAAAGTTTTTACATTTTTCTTTTTTTATATGCAGCGAAAACCACAGTAGCTTCGATTAAATTTGTGCGCTATAAATCCTGCTGACAAACAAAAAAGAAAAGCATGTAAACGTTGTACGTATATGACGTATTATCAGATAAATTATATTCTGCAGAAGGGCTTCTTTTAATCTTATCATTTATTTTTGGAATATCATCGACGACAAGTTTATATAAACGCAATGGAAATAGAGTTTATAATATCCTATACGTATTCAGTTATTTCCTTTTAAAATTGTACAGCTACAAATACCAATAAAATTTGCAGTGAAGGCTATACGTTTGGTGAACGTGACATTTTTCGATTAGATAGGCTATTCTTACCTCAAGAACAATGTACCGTCAGATTTTCTCTCCGATCCATAATTTCCTGTTCCACACAGTTTGCTGACGGCCGATTTCCTTCTCACATCCAACGTCAACGTATCGTCGCGACTGAAGGATACCCGAGATGACTGGAATCTAGCCATCACACCCACCTTCGGAGTGAATTGGTTAGCGGGTGGAACTTGTATCGGTTGTTGTTGTTGTGGAACATCTAAAAATGAAAATTCTAAATTACGAAATATATTATACAAGTATGCTTGTGCATAGTGATAGGTGACTTTGTATTTTAATTATAATATGTATGATAAAACACCATTACTCGCAGAAGCTTAAAGAAACCTTTCTAGACATCGACAATCTTTGTATGTATTAACTTTATTTATGTACAATGAATAATATTACACCAATAATTTGAAATATTTTTCAAATATTATTTTAATGTATCGGCTGACCGAATGGCGCTCAGCCATATCTAAGGAAAGGTTTATAGTACAGCTTCCCCAGGTAGGACAGTTCGTTGGCTAAGGGTCGGCGATAGCTCGGGCCAACGTAACATGGTTGGTGCGAAGTCACAGTCTACAAACGATAAATATCCAACAGTTAAATATCGGCAATATATGTTGGTTCAACTTATCATTGCAACGTTCCATGTTCGTTGGTTTTATATCGTTTTGTTGGCTGAATGTCGCATAAAAGGTTTCAGACGACAATCGAATTGAGGGCGGAGCCAACACTGACCCCGTGGCTTAATGGGTAGCGTTCTTACGTAACATTCACGAGGTCACCAGTTCGAGTCTTACCTTGTGACATTTTTTTTTCCTTTTTAAAACGCACCATTTGATTTTATTCCATTTTATCACAAAAATCTTACGAAATATTATTATTGTTCATATTACCATTGTGAGCCATATGAGTTCAAATGTAACAAATGTAAATAAAATAGGTAAGTTGTAAAAATCTGATTATACGTAATAATGTACTTAAATCATGACAATCTTAATAACCAACACAACTAACAAATAAAACGTATATTTTAGTACGATTTATATTTACAAAACCTAATGCAAATTACAAAATTCTAAAATTTGCTGTGCGCATGCGTATCGATCGGCAATCGACATTTTGATGGAATTCTAGTGTACATGTGTACAGGGTGGGCAAATTTCGATGTTTTAGTAGGGGATCTCGGTCACTATGAGAGGTATCAAAAACCGGACCACGCATCCTGGATCTGTTTTTTCGAGAAAGGGATGATGATGGCTATCGGATTTTTCTCGATATCTCCGCTATTTATGAAAATTAACAAAAATGACTTTACGTTCTTCAGGCACTTTTTTGATTAGAATGCAGTGGCGTTAGAGATTTTTTGAAAAAATTTTTGTTGAAAGTTCCAAAATTAATGAGATTATCTTTCAGTCTTCCAAAAATAGATTTATTAGGTTGCCTTCTTTCCGGGTAACGATTAAAATATGTTTCACATGCAGCTTCGGCATTATTATTATTGTAAATAAAGCATTCCAACATATCATACTTTTCGTAATTTTCATAAGCCATCGCAAATTTATAATTTTAAGGTGAAGCAACAATCAAATAATCAACTGATACTATTTATAAACCTACTGACAGATTCATGTATGTTGAATGACACACGCCTACTAACAAAAAGCAATGAATAGATGAAAATCAATGGAAAATGTTAATTTTTTGCTATAATGCAGTGAAAATGAACGAAAAGACCCCACATGATATATATCATTGAAATGGCAAAAAAGTCCTCTTTTTAACTATTTTTTATATCATAGCCAACTATATGTTCCATATAAAAAAATACAACTTTAACTATGTCCTACCTCGAATTTCGAACATTTTTTCAAAAATTCTCTAACGCCATTGCATTCTAATCAAAAAAGTGCATGAAGAACGTAAAAGTCATTTTTGTTAATTTTCATAAATAGCCGAGATATTGTGATAAAACGAAAATGATAAAAATCGAATTTTCACGGATAACTCGAAACCGAAAGCCGATAGCCAAATTTTGTTTTCACCATCATCCCTTTCACGAAGAAACAGATCGAGGATGCGTGGTCCATTTTTTGATACCTCTCATAGTTACCGAGATCCCCTATTAAAACATCGAAATTTGCCCACCCTGCACACCGCCATATTTATGCAAGCTTGTGTTGTTTATTTGATATTCGTTTTATTAGACCAGCTGTTAGTCATGAGATAGAGTTATATAGTTAAGAGTATACCGTTGTTAGCATTACCGTCTATGTTGTACAATATTTAAAATAGCCCGTTGTGAAAGAACAATGGATGGGTAAGTACTTTACATAGGTAATATAATATGTATCAATATGTATTTTTCATACATGCTGTGATTGAAAGTTGTGAGCTACCACAACCTGGCGAGGAGTTTAGAAAATATACGGCAGTTTGTAACAATAAACTAAGAAAACAATGGATACCAATAACCTGGAAGATACGTCAGATTCTGATAATGCAAAACTTCTTGTATACCGTACCATCATTACCAATGCCATCCTTACTGCTGATTGTAAGTAAAATACTAGTTGATAATTGCAATGGTTTCTTTCTTACAAAATATATTTACAGATGCTTCATCTTCTATTTCTGATGTTAGGCCAGAGTTACGTATGATATTCCAATTACACATAACCATTTGTGACAACTGATCGTAAGCTATAATTGCTTTGTCTAATTTTTCACAAACTGATACTAGAGCTTCAATAATAAATTCTTCTATAGTTACGCATGAAGTTTAAAATATTTATTTATTTATTATTTTCTGGCCAATAGAATCCTCTCTACTTAACGTTTATTTTACTTTTCTTGTTTTTTTTACAGTATATGTACTGTTTGTTTTATATAATACATTGGTATTTACAGGTAGTCGTGTTAGCTGAAGTGAATAAGTTGAACCGTGCTGGTTGTATTGAAGACTATTTAAAAATAATATTGCGAGACTTAAAAGCTATAAAATTCCAGATAAATATTATCGAAGCAAGCCTTTGATAAAACAAACATCTTCCATGCGATTATAGGTAAGATTTAATTTTTATACATTATTTTCTGTTTTATATTAAACATATAATATTTAGATGCTGTCTCAAATTTGTGTGCGATATTTTAATGAAAAGGACTAGTTATGAGGCGAATGTTAAAGAATAACCATAGTCAAAATTCTTAAATGAAAAATCTGAAAATTTTCAAAAAGTGGAATGTAATCACACTGTATACGGGTGTCAACGAGATTATGAAAAGAAGCATTCACATTGTCTTTTTTAATGGAATACTGTATATTTTTAGATATTTTTAAAGAAACCAATATTTTGAACAAAATCTTTATTACTTACTACTGTGAAATTAAAAATAAGCAAGTAAAAAGTACTTTCTGATAATTGTGTAAATGTGCAAGTAGGATCAAATATTGTAGAATGAATAATAACATACAGGTTTTCCTAGTTACTTGCCAAATGAAGCATTCTCTGTGATTATTGATTCATCCTTAATAATTATTGCTGTGTGAGTGCCATTTATTTACACTTCTCGTAAAATGTAATATGCTGCAAGTATATCTAATTTATAGAAAAATTAGATACACTTCGCCATTGTTAATTTAACCAACTTCATAGCTTTAATAATAAGTTTGCAATGGTACACCTTACCATAACTGTGGACATGGTGTATACTTCTAATACTTTACGTAAATTAAAGATATATACATACATATGTTAATATTTTTTCATTTTTTCACAGTTGCTGTGCGCCAACGGTTTGATATTGCAATGGATTACGACATTTATAAAACTATTGCTACTGCACATGATCGAGATGAACGTAAAGCTGAGCGTAATTTGGAAAAGGCTATTGTTGGTCGTACATCTTTGACTACTGCTGCTGATAAAAATTAGGAATCAGCTGAGCTGTGAACATCTCGGCGATTAGGTCAGTGTTTTATAATGTTTCAATATTTTTAGTTCAATAAGATATTTCATATATACTTATATACCATAACATGTAAAAAGATAATAAATTTTGTTCTGTAGTAAGATATATCACATATGACTTAATGTGCTGTATCATTTTTGCTAATCTTGAATTTTAGTTTCACTAATAAATAAAATATTGTAATTACTTTCTTCATTTATTGTACGTGCAGATCATGTATGGTGATATTATTATCAACATCTTGCATATGTAAAATTCAAACAGAACTTTTCTATTATATTATCTATGATCTAATTGTAATTTGGTAAGTTATACCTTAAATCAAGTTTATTTCATATGAAAATATATACAGATAATTAACTCGAATTTTGAGTTGTTACAATATCGCTGTAATTTATTCAGAAAACTAATTAATAACAACGGATCAGTGTACCTATGTACCGTCATATATGTTTTGCATCTTGTATGTGATATCATAAGATTAATACCCAATATCACTACACATAATTAGTCCTAGGTATCCTTTCAATAAAAGTCCAACGTCAGCTGCCGACCTATTACCAATAGAGCGGGTAAGTATTGAAAGTTTATCCTACGCCAATGTCGCCTAAAGATGTAACACCGTAATCGAAAAATGTTCACACTTTCACATACTGCCAACATTGTTGCCTAACGCGTGCCCAATACAACTCGGACAATCAGCCAACGTTACACCAACGTTGTGTGCTACCTGGGTCGGGAAAACAGATATCAGTTACTAAAGTAGCCATAAGGCTTCTGTTTTCGCTAAGGCTGGACATTTTGTCTGTTAGCCTCCTAATTTCTCATGAGGCGACCGTTCCTGTCGCGAATGCTTTTGCGATCTGTTTAATTAAGTCACTATGAGTGGGCGGCCAAGGCGCGATCAGATGTTAATTTCCTATCTCCAGGATCCTCCGTGTTTCGACACGAGGCGGCGACGTGTCAGGGTCCAACTCCCTCAAGTGCTGGATCAGCGAATTCTCCGACCTCGAAGCGCTTTGAAGGGTTCCCCTGGTCAGTGCCAGCGCGTACTCGCTCGAAGGCGGTACTTGCAAGTCATGGTGCAATTGGATGTTAGTCATGAACTATGATGCGCAACACCCGGTTTTGAAGCACGTCGAGTCTCTTGACTTGCTGGTGCTGGACCAGGTCAGGGCACCATAGGTCAAAACTGGTCGGAAAAAGATCTTATAAATGCGAAGCTTTATTCTCACGCTGAGAGAGCTTTTCCTGCATAGAAGGGAAGCCAGAGCGGCCCGAGCACGCAAAAAATTTCGCAGAGACGGCGGAAAAATGCTGTTTAAATGTGAGCCTCGTATCCAAGGTGATGCCGATGTACCGAACGTGGGTTGCCCACGGCAGACCCCGGCCTTCGATGTTAATCTGCAAAGGTGAAGGATTACGTTTCCTGGAGAATCGGATCACAACGCACTTATCTGCGTTTATTGTTAGCGCCACTTGGACGCCCACTCACAGGACCTCTGTAGTCGACGACAGACTAAGGTATCGTTCCTAGAGGTCGTACAGATCGCAGTATTATCGGCAAATGCGGCCACTTTCTTTGCGATGGAATGTGGAATGTCACTGCTATACAATATGAAAAGCTCAGGGCCCAACAACCCTGAGGAACTTCAGCGTGAATAGGCCTTCGGAGAGACAGTTTACCCCCCAGCTTTACAGAAAAAGTTCTGCCGGACGGATAGGACCGCAAAAGGATGATCATATTATTATTATTGTTGCCAAAACTGCTCATTTTAAACAACAAACCGTCATGCCACACCGAGTCGATCGTATGGGCGAAATCAAGAAACACAGCGCCCGTTGAATGCCTCAGCTCAAAGGAGTTTCGCATTTCCTCCGTAAGTCGGAGGCGTTGGAAGTCGGCCGACAAGCCCTCCCGAAACCCGAGAGCCTCGAGGACCTCGTCGGGCAAAATATTTGCCTCGTTAATAAAATCTCGCAGTCTAGCGAGAACAACAGCTTCTGCGATTTTGGATAAATTCGAGAGGAGACTTATTGGCCGAAAGCTCGATGGCAATGAAGGATCTTTTACTCGCTTGTGGAGCATGAGGACATTCGCATGTTTTTAGGTATTAGGAAAAAATCGGAGCACTAAAGTAGCCCCGAGAAACATTTGGAAATTATTTAGGGAATTGTAGGGTGACTGCTAGATGGCGTAACTAAACTTAAGAAGAGGATAACTTAAGAAATTTACCAATTTAAGGCCTATCACAAATATAAAAATCGGAATTTTCCTGAAAATTTCGCATATTTTACACTGGACACATTTTTTTGTATATTGTCAAATAAGGATTGGCACCGAGGGAAAACATTGTTTTGGGGAAGGTTTATAACTCAAGTTCTCTTGAATCAAGTTTTGCAAACCTAATCTCGTTGAAAACATCTCGACTCCTCCAATCAAATGCTTAAAAATTTTAACCAATCTAATAAGCGATTGAGACTATTGCAGTGCAAGGAGGACTGAAGACTCTGAAGACTTGAATTATAGATTGAAATGCTAAGATTATAACAAATGCTTTTTCAGTGAAACTAAGCAGTGTTTAAGAAAACAAATTTACAATCATCAATACAATTTTTGCATAATATAACCGCTAAAACTGCCATGCATTCCAAATATAGATAATATCATTCATTCATTAATAATGTATTTTTTTTTAAATATAGAGTTGCAAGATAGCTTTATACTTTTACACTGCAAAATGCCACAAAAGCGTGATAAAAGTACATGTACTAGAGAAAAAAATGCTTGTTTAAGGAGGTCTCCAAAGCAAGCCATTTTAAAATTAAATAAACGGATCGATAGCCGCAGTGATTAGGCGGCTGACTATCCTTGTGGCGGAACGATAGGACCCGGGTTTCAATTCTCTCGAAAGACGGTGACATTTTTCTCGGAGAATTGGATTCCGATTGATCTACCATTCGCTGTTGGGAACAACACGAAAACTACACCGCGAGGGTTACCTTGATAGCCACACAGGCGAGACAGCTTATGGAGTCACCGCAACTAAGTACTCACCACACATTAAAAAGGAATAATTTTCGAACCATACTATAAATATACTTGTTTATTACAGGATTGCTATAGTAACAGCTACCATCCATTTAACTGTTAATTGATTTTATCAACAGCATGATGGAACTGATCTATTGGTAGTAATGCGGTAAATTAATACCAAATTACATATTAATACATATATTTACTTGGTAATCCATTTATGTTGCATTAAAAAAATTATGTATTAGCTCATAATAAAAGAAGAAATGCCGGACATATAATTCGCTGTAAACTAACATTTTATCTTCATGAATGAATGTTATTCGTATAAAGTTCCAGGAAGGTTTAGCAAGTTATACAACGAGAGCAACAGGAGCGTGGGAACGGGAGGAGGATGTATTAAGCAACCTTATCCCGCTCATTTTCTTTTGGCGTTTTTCTTCTCCCAGTTTATATGTAATACCATAACATAATGTTGGTATCTTCCAGGCGTTAGTGAAACACATTCGTAGCAACGCTTCTGTCTCTCATTGAGTGAACAAAAAATTATTTACATTCTATTCATATTTGTTAGACCTTATATCATATTGTAGAGGTATACTAAAATGATGTGAACCCAACGTAGATAGTAGATATACGAAATACTTTACGAATATCCTATTTATATCGTCTTATAATTTTGGCCCGATCGAGTACAAATATACTGGGTCACCTTTCCAAAATGTTCACATGATGATATGGACATGATATAAAAATCACCATAAAACGCAACCCTCTAATGGTTGCATTCCGGTTTGAATGAAAACACCAAGTTGAGGGAGTTCCATATACTAATTTGTGTAAATTTTCTCGTTGTTATATATTATTAATATGTCAAAAATATGTTATACATAAATACTATTTCTGATAATTCATTCTCAATGTTTGTAAACGGGGATATTTAAGTAATTTTAAATATTTTTAAATGCAATATATTGTTTCACATTCAAAAAACATTTTCATTAAATCAAAGTTATTAAATATATAATGTTCACATGTGCCATCGAATGGATACAGAAGAGTGAAGATTTTTATTGTCTACTGAAATGCGTAGAACGATCACAAGTTACATACAAAACATATGTAAATGTACATTATTACTACAAAATTTGCTCAAACTTACTTCTGCTTTGCTGAACATATAACTGAACTTACGTATTTAGACATACTGCATTTTACCATCTAAGAAATAAATAGTGCCATCGCTAGGCTGATGTCGAGGCACTAAATATGACTTTATCTGTACTGGACAGGGAGACAAAATGCATCTAATTAGCCACAAAGTACTCTATGTAGGCTGTTAATCCATATTGTTTGTCTTTGAAACGCTAGAGAAAGAAAATTGAATTAGACTCTGTCAATGTAATACGATGGTGGTATAACTATCTACGCATTACTAAAAACTATCAAGATGAAGCTAAAACTATGTTTACTGGTGAATCTTTGAATAATTTCGGAAACTTTCTCACAAACGCAACTGCTGTACCATTTGCAAAGAAAAAGTGCGTCCTACACTATAGCAATAATATATGTATCTAAATCAGTTTACTTTCGTGTTAACGAACACTAACAACTCCCGGCTCCAGCTGTGATTGTACCGGATAAGCCACTACACTTCATCAACACTTATAACTAGACTCGGCAAAGAGGATCAAGTTTGAGTGCTGTGCGGAGAACAACGTGGAGAAGCCGCGCAGACGTATCGAAGCAAGCATTCAGTAACATTTACCTACTCGCATCATTTATGTTCGTTACTCTCGCGAGCATAGGCGAAGGGAACGCATGAATGTTTACACATAAAATAATATGAGGTAGCATAATGTTTCTTATCGATATCCGACTTGGTAATGTATAATCCGAAACTTGCTTCAGAACGAAAGAAATGCTTCTTGATCTAGTAAAGTGAACGGTAGATTACATAGAATAAACCGAAGACCTACAGCAAGTGTTAATTGTTCGTGTATCGTTTGTTACAGATTGCAGAACAGTGTTATATATTTTTGAGGTGGCGTTCACAATTCGACCTGCTGGTAAACGTCAACTAGCCGTCGCATCTTACACATTTAATTCTATCACCTTCGTATTCTAAATCCGGCATACTCGCTATTACGTTTTCTAGTTTCTTCGAAATACACCGTTTCCGAAACGTACCTAAATGAGGCATTTTCTAAGTATGTGTGTACTGATAAGCACTCATAACGACCAGTGAAATAATACTGAACAAATGTGCTTTAATACGGACGCTCGAGTTTCTGTGCCACGCGCTTCGCACCCTCTACGTTGCTCTCCGCATTGTACTGAAACTTGCTCCTATTTGCTGACTACCTACTCGGCTCTGCCTGTATAACACACAGCAAAGCAGAAATATTTAATTTTATAATAAGATAAATACAATTCACAATTATGCATGATCTACATACCTACATGCATTAGAAGAACAGAAAAATATATAAATGCATTTATGAGTAGATGACCACTATCTACTATAAATAACATTAGTTAGGATTAGATGTATAAGAAGTACGGGTAAGTATTGGCATAAATGTTTCTTTAATTGCGTCATTTTTACAAAGGTAGCAGTAGCTCGTACCGTAAATCAAATAAAAAGGTTTTTTTTTTATTTTGCATTTGAAACACTACGAAAATGTTCTCCCTTTACCACGATTGCGGTCCTTATTGAATTTTAAAAGTATGCTGGAAGCACTTACCAGTAAATTGATAATATCCAGTTCCTTTGCAGAGATTAATATCGGCTTTCAGCAGTTTTCAATGCATTTCATTTCAATCTTGTTTCAATGTTTAACTACGTTTCATTTGAAAATATTCGAGTGCCGTTTTCTACGAGAGGCATTCAAATACTAAAAACTGTATGAGCTATTCAAGCAGGCAATTTAATAACAGACACAACATCTAGACGTGTGTATTTTCTAACAGGCAAGATATCCACAGTAGCAGTTCTGAATTACGGAATTCATTAAGTTTTACAATTATTGTATTTATTCGTTATGGGCAAATTGATAGAATTCGTCAATATTTATTTTAAAATACTGCTATTTAAGGCTCTTGGTACAAATAGAACTAACAGATAATTACTTATTAATAAAGAAAGATACAAAATGTAGCCCGGAATACTTTAAGTTATAAGAACAAATACTACTACTATAACACTATTTCTATTTCAGTGCATAAGTCGTACAATCACCTCTTAATAGCAATTGACCAAATTTTGAACATGGCATTTGAGACAACTGTATCTTTAACACATTTTTCGTTAACAACTGCCGTTAAATATGTATAGTCAAGTAGTACATTAGATTTCATAAAGCGGTGCCACTGCTAAAACAACAATCCTGCAAATAGAAGAAGGATTACTAGGATAGAAGTAGGAACATAATTCAATAGTTTTTCCAATTCATAAAAATCTGCCTTGGTTTTGCCCTTTGCAAAAGAGTTTAAAAATGTCACAAATTAAATATCTGTGCCAAATTAGTATTCTTTTGGTAACTAGCAAAATATTGGAGACAGTGATCTGTTAACAATTAATCAAACATTTTGGTATCCGCAACATCATTTGACCTTGTTAATTAGGTGGGGTCATAGCTGTACCACATCTGTTCTTTACTTGTGCAATCTCACGCAATGTGTGAAACTGCTATAACCTTATTACCGCTTCCTATTATCCTAGGAGTTCTAGTAACTTCCGACTTAAATAACTTACATGGTTTTCCATTAATCTTGTATTTATTATGGAGCCGTTGAAGACGTTAATTTATTTGAAAGGGAGGGCGGCATAGGTAAATATCAAAGTAATTTAGATGTTAGAGGTAATAACGTTACCATTACCATAACATCTGAGGCAAGAAGTTTGGAACTGTCTATTGATAACACATTTAGATATTGCAATTATAATATTTGCTAAAGCTTTTGTCACATAAAACTCTTGTATCCACACAGGTCTACTCATTACGATGCTATGTCAAATATTTATGTTGTCGTTATTTCCATACAGCTCTGTTATCACTACTTATCTTGATGTGATCAATGTTGGGAGAGTTTAATGTCCATAATGCTTGCATGAGGTAGGTACGTCTTTGGTGTTTGATCATAATTCTAATAAATTGATTAAACTACGAAGGCTTAATTTGAGCAATCGTATGACGTATCAATCATACATACTATTTCATAACAGACTTCTTTATCTTATTTTTCTTATTACTTCTATAATAAAATTCGATATCCGTAATATTAATGTCAGAGACACAAACGTTATACCTAATCCTGCCAATATACATATACATACATATTGTATCCTTTTTGTTCTTATAATTGTATCGCTTCTCTTTATTAGGTATATTTTGCATGCTGTAAATGATGTAGTTACGGGAAAATGAAACCGCTACTATTATTATCTTAGCTGTACTGTGGTTTTTCCTTTCATTCCTTCAGATTAAGCATTTTATTATTATAAAAGCAAACTTTGGCACTTACATAATTCTATTATTTCGTATCAAGATAATTAACGTATAGGGAGAATGAAACTAAACACGTGTAGTGTGCATGAACACATTCATTACAGACCTACCTACGTTTTGCTTAATTAATTTATATCTGCCCATGATCACTTATACGATACTTTAATTATCTGGTGTGACAGTCTGTATACCTTCTAATGCAAACAAGGAGAACCCGTATAAGCCTAAGCACCCTTCGTTTAAGAAAACAAAGATAATCACCTTGGTTGTAGTTACCCAACTGAGCTTGAAGTATGTTGACACCGGGTACAACAATAGCAGGCAAAGTTCGTGACCGAAGTAACGGAGGTGGCTTCTTTGTGGTTCTACTCGCACCTTCCAGTCCGGCGCACGAAGCTCTTTGATCCACTCTTGCTGCGGCTAACTGGGCACTGTAACAAAAACATAATTGTCGTTTGAAAAGAATTCTTTCGAACTAGTCCTGAGTGTTAAAAATAAGATAAAAGAATCCCGCTTGGCAATGTGAAATTTCCTGATACATTATTTTTATTCATCGTTTATTTTATATTAAGTTAATTTTCCTAAACTCATCGCATTTAGCTTCTTTTGGAGAGTTACTTACTTGTTTCCTATAAGACAAATAAAGCGTTCAAGCGCTGTTCAACTAAATACCCCCGATATTAATAGCGCCTTAATTTATGTGTACGTGAATAACAAAGCTTCTGCTTGAATAGTACCAATTTAATATTTGACACTGGCTTGGCTAATTAATAACAACTAAAATATATCTAAACAAAAATGTATATTGATAACAAAGACTAAATTATTATTATTTTATTATTATTATTATATTGTTGTGTTATTCTCCCTTCGCCTCAAGTTGGCTTAAAGATGGTGGCACAAGTAAAATTTTAAATTAGTAATTTTTATACACATTTCAGAATACATACATATAAGTTATATTAAAAAATAATATTTATACTTATAATTAATGAAATATATTCGCCTTATTTAATGTATATATGTACATGTGAATGAGTGTGTATTTTTGTTTTTATCGTCGCTCGAGCAGCCCAGTTCGGATGGACGAGTGGCAGTTTAAGAAGACCGTTATTCTATACTCCACAATTCCTCTAAAATACGTTAGCGATATTCATTCGTTAATAACCGGCTTTATTAACTTATACAGGTTCTTCCAAAATTCACTACATTCAGCGATGTTCAAAAGTTGCCGTCCATACAAACACCTATGGTTTTCGACGTAAAATTCTCCTAATTGAATTAATTAAATACTTTAAATAGGTACGTAACAATTACAATGAGACCAATATGTTTGATATATTTTTATTGTCTCTTGTTGTTGTTTCTCTCTGGATGGAGTTCGTTTTAGATTATAGAGAAGCGACGTCCTCATCATCTACCAACACAAAAACACACACATCCTAATATTACTTAGTTTTCTTGTTTTGTTTTAGTATCAGCAGCGATATTTTAGCATTTTGTTGCCGATAATCAACCAGACTATGAATATAGACTTGAGATGAATAGAAAAACACTGGCCAAACCAAACTCATAACAACCAAAATGGAGATCTGGTCCTAGTTGCGATTTCAGCAATAATCCTAATTTATTATAGTTATAGAGTTTTTTAAGGGTGCTTAAGGAAGAGGTAGATTGGTGAAAGCACGATATCACATCGACCGTTAGTACTTCTGACAAACGAGGACGCTTCTAGAATCAATATGATACTTCGATTGTGGAAAGTTTCCGATCTATACATGCAATACTTAGTCAGCAAGACAACAAATCAGAAATTTAGTCGTCAATCAAAGTTTGGTCCTAGCGTAGGTACACCAAAAGAAATGTGAACGACCGAGTGTTCTGGATGCGGGCGATAGTCCTGCTAATATACAGCATAGTGTGACGTTCATCTAGAGTCATGCCAACATACAATACAGATGCTTTCCAGCAGAGATAATAGTAGCCACAGAATGCGTAGCTTCCATCTGCAGATCCACTGGAAATAGATCAAGTTGCTGTTGAAGAAAGTGGTACCTACATTATTTTTTCACTCCGAAAGAAGGGGAAAAGCACGGTATGGATTACAAAGCGGTACTGGTACCTTGTCACTCAAGAATATCAAACGGCGTTGATGCCAACAATTCGTCTTACAAAATGTCTCCGGAGATAGGCTTTGAAGACGAGAGTACATCACCAACGCGGACGATAAAATTTGAGCACGCAGGTAAGAACTAATAATGTTAGGACTAGCACATGTGTTGATTATTTAAAGAAGGAGACAGCCCCAAACCGTGTGAAAGGCTCACGCGATGTCAAGTAAGACATCAGTCAAGGTATCCTTCGCTTCAAAATCATTACTGACTGCCTCCGCTAAGTTGATAATCAGTCTAAAACTCCTTTCTGTTTATCATGGATTATGTTACTAAGAGTTTTTCTTTAGCATGAGTCAAAGTGATGATTTCGGCTATTGTAGTTTTGAGGCAGATCTGGCTATAACGACGGCGTGTTGCTGATCCTTGGAAAAACTGCCGATTTTATCGTTGAATGAATCGATGATTGAAAATAACCACAATAATGTCCAAAATAGCGTTAGAAAGTGTGTCCGGCGCAATGTTAGTAACTCGGTCTGGCCCGAGAACCTTGTTAGGCTTGATGGTTTTAATAAAGGCTTTGATCTACGTGATTGCAGTCAAGGGTAAGTCCACACTCTTTAGATTAGGAAGGCTACTAATGAACCAGTACATCATCTCTGAAAAATCTTTGTCTTCTACACTGAGAAAAATGGTTGAGTTAATTCAAAACAAAAGATAGTGTTACAGTTTTTGTGTTACGTCAACATAAAATAATGTAAAATCAAAAATAAATTGCGGTTACTTATTTTGAAGTAACGCTAATAATTGTTACTTCAACACAAAAATATGAACAGTAAAAATTTGATCCAATTAATGGCGATTAAATGTTCAACCAACACTATATCAATGTTGGTTTAACATATAAAAGTGGAAACAATTTTCTATGGTGAATTAAAGAAATCGATGTCAAGATTAACATTACAATTGTGTTGAAAGAAATGTCTGTTACATAAAGATGGGGCATTTATTCCCTCCTCCTAAATCGTCGTATTGCCGATTGACTAGCCGTGGCCTAGCTTGCATAATGTTGTTGAAAGAACCATTCTTAAAATGTTCAAACAACATAAAATGCCATTCGTTCTACACAATATCCCAACACTATTTTGTGCATTGAACCAATTGACCACGTGCGTTGTTTATATACAAGGCTAAAAGTGTGTTGTATTAAACTGTTTTGCGTTGACTGAACACTTCTTTTTTCTCAGTGTAGAAAATCATCGACCAACATAAAACAGAAAATATCGACCGAATTTTAAAGCGCTTGGTCAAGACGGACGGCTGTTGCTTCCATACTAAGATCTACTACAAAAAATTAAATATTTTCCCACCAATTAGCTTTATATGTAGTACTCCTTAAGAGCGACGTTTACCTTGGTTGCAATGACATTAACTACAGTTCTGTTTTTTGGATCATGTGTTCTCTGGTTTTTTCATTTTATATTCTCGTTTGTCAACAAATCAACAACCTAGATTAAAAGGTAGCTACCTATCCGGCTTGGGAAGTCAGTAACTTGGTTTGTTGTGCTGGCAAAACCAGCAGCGAATTGGCATTGGGACCAAAATCAATCGAAAGCTGTCGGTCTGCGTCAACAAAATGAGACCACGCTCAAATACAAAGCAAGGAAAGCTATGCGCTACATGCTTATCCTAGTAGCATCGTGAAGGCCATTTGTTTGTATTTATTACTGTTGATAGCTACAGCTGACCCAAAATAACTTTGCACGAGAGATTCATCAATTAGGAAATAAGGAAACGTAGTGTGAGAGTGACAAAATCTTCAAAGGTTAAAAATAGGTATCCATCCATTTGTCCAAAATATTAAAAAATATCCTGAATTATTAAAAAAATTATCAAATAGAACGAATAAAATTAATTTACCTAATTTGAAGAGTGTGTGATAGTTTATGTGTGTGTGCGAACCTTTTCTCTTCGCTCGTTTAAAGTTTATTAAAACGTAGTACTCTTTTTAGAGAAATGAAATTAGATCCAAAACAAAGCCTTTATTTAGTATATAAATATAAATGCTCATTGGAAAAATTCGCATTTAATTTGAAACAATGATACATATGGTCATTTAATTACGTCTTAGTTGTGCATTCTACCAGCACATTCGCTGAAAATTTGTTTGAGATGATTATTAGACTCGGCAAAGAGGTGCAAGTTCCAGTGCAGTGCGAAGAACAACGTGGAGGTGCCGAGCAGCCATATGAAGGCGAGGGTTCAGTAACATTGAGGTACTCGCAATATTTATGACTTTCATGTATGAGCATAGGCATGCGCACATAAAATAATAACATGAAATGGCATAAGGTTTCTTATCGATGTCCGAGTTGGTAATGTATAATCCAAATACTTGCTGCAGAAAGAGACAAATGCTTCTTGGTCTAGTAGAGTGAAGGGTAGATTACATAAAATAAAACAAACACCTATGTCAAATATTAATTGTTCGCTGTATCGTTTAACACCGATTGCAGAAGAGTGTTTTATATTTTTTAGGTGGCGGTTACAATTCCACCTGCCGGTACACGTCAAACAGTTGTCGCACCTTACATATTTAATTCTATCACCTTCGTATTCTAACTCCGGCATACTCGCAACTCGTTTCCTAGTTTCTGCAAAATACGCCATTTTCAAAACGTATCTAAATGTGACATTTTCTAAGTATGTGCGTACTGATAAGCACTCACAACAATCAGTGGAATAATACTGAAGAAGTATGCTTTGATATGGACGCTCGACTTTCCGTGCCACCCCTCTCATATTGCTCTCGGCATTCCACTGGAACTTGCTCCTCTTTTCCAACTGTAATGATTATTCAGTCTGGTGCTATATGCATATGTATTGCGCACTTTACATAATAAAATATATTAACATATAATAAAATAATTATTTACCGTATAATAAAGAGACAAAAATGTATTAGGGATGTCGATCGATAATATTTTGTCATAATTTATGACTTCTTCAGGAGTGCTACAAAACATTGATGAAATTAACAATACATCAAACAAACAATACAAAGATTACTTACTACTAAGTCAACCTATGGTCAAAAAAGTACATTTACACGGAACGGAAAAATATCACCATCTTACACCCATATTCAACTTTTGAGCTTCAATAAGAATGCAACATATTATCTAAATATACGTAGGTATCTACTTATTTCTGCATTAGACTCTGTTAATATCATCTTACTTATAGTTTGTTAAATATTTCTTTTCCGCTTGAAATATACATTTCAAAGTTAAAATAACATACAATCTAGATTGTATGTTAATCTACGTCAACAATAAATTTCTGGAATAATTACCTAATCAAATGTTTACTAATTTAATAAACCAACATAAACTCAGTTGTCTTAAATCTCTTTTGAAATAAATTGAATCGTTTTCGTTATTAATACGAATCATTTCCAAAATTAATCGATTTTTGTATCTAGTTTCGATGTCAAATATCTCAACCTTTTCGTAATCAAGACAATGGTCATAATTAGTCGAGTGGACCGCTATTGCACAGGATTTTTATATTTTTTGCAATCACTTTTATGCTGACTTTTCCTTTGTTTCAGTAGTTGTGAAGTCTATCCTATGTAGCTACCAGATCGTTTATATGGTATTCTGTATATTACGTTGCCTTGATACTGAGAACTCAATGACATCTTATATCGAGCGAATGAGAAAGATGCGCTTAATCTAAATTTGAAATAATATATGTATAGTGTGTCCCATTTCAGAAAATGTATGTTTGCTTCACTCTAGCAATATGAAACACCGTGTATATATAGAAATAATTTTAAAATATGTAGCTTAAGGCTGTCTATGATTTTTGTACATAACGTATTTTGATATCTTCAATACTAATTGATATATTAACCTTTTACGCATTAGTGTGTCACCCTGTAACACAAAATATTTATAAGTATGTATATTGAAGCAATAACCAGATTGAATTAATTTAAAAATGTAATAAAAACTTCCTATCACAGTTTTTAATTTATCACCGTATTATTTAAAGTACTTGCAGAATGTATTGCTTTAACATCTGGTGACACCGAATTATAAAATGTACAAACGTATACAAAAAATCCTTATCAAAGTTGAAACGTTGTTGAGATGTAGAGGTAATTTGTCCAATAAAAGAAATTGCTCAAGCTATCAAGCCGTTGTTTATTTCTTTCTTATGAACAGCATTTAACGCTGATTCTGGCTTAAAAAGATCGTCTAATAAAAGGTGGATTGTTGACGTTCAGACAAGAGCAATCTTCCTAAATGTGTATTGTAATAAAAACGAGATCTATTTAGCTGTGATGAATTCTCCTCGCTGTAGGTACAGATATACACGAAATTAAATACTGAGTAACATTAACATTTTTAAGTTGCTGAAAATCTCCCCTCGTGAATAACAACGCAAATTTCAATACGTAGAGCAGGACATTGTAATTTAAAAATACGAGCACTCTAAACGTGCCTATTCGCGTACCGTTTACAGACACTCCATGACTGCAAATCTGAAGATTTTCGGTTAAAATTTCTCTACGCATGGAACCCACAGATGGCAAACTTATAACTATAGACTAATGAGAAGCTCACCAAAACTGACGTGTGTAATCGAGTATATTTAGATTTCATCGTCAGATTTCAACCTCTAGCCTAATAGACCATTTAACGACAGTTTCGATTTTCAAAATGTAAATGCTTGCAGTAAGTCGGAGTGTGTAAAGAGAATATCGATTTATGACACTAAGCAATACCGGGCGATTGCTAATGTAATATATGTACATACATGCTTAATATAATTACATATGTTATTGAAAGAAAAAATTATTATGTCATTACTTAGCTCTTGAATAACTGTTATACTGTGCAAATACATTATTCTAAACGTAGTAAGTTATCAAAAAACAGTTAGAAGCATTTATGTGGTGAGGTACTATAGCAGACAAAAGAACTGAATCACCTATTTTGCTGGGTGCCGATAGCGGTTTAATCTCTGATTTACTACTTGTTTGGTCAACTGTACGTCTCAGGTATACGGCTTTATATATGTATAAAATACGCTACAGTTTATATCTGCATATATATATTAGTGATGGGTTACTACGAAGCAAACTACTATTTTGAAACTGCTAACTATCGTTAGCAGCTTGTAGCAGCTAACGAATATTAAAAGAAACTGCTACTTTTTGTAGCAGTTTTCCGATGTAAATATTTCTGACGTAGCAGCTCTAATAACAATCAATATTGAAAAAGACAGAAAATGTTGTAACGTTTATTAGTTATTACGTAAGACAATAAGATATTAAAAAATAGCCGTATTTAACGAAAAATGCTTTATTTAAAGTATATACTACGTATGTTGCTATATAGGAGAAACTGTTACAAAAAGTAGTAGTTTTTTTAACTGCTAATGAAAAGTAGCAGTAGCAGTTTGTAGCTGCTAATGAAAAATAGCAGTTTTACACATCACTAATATATATTGAAATATATATACTTTTAAGCCTTAACGTATCACTTATAACCCTCTTGCATTTGCATTACAATTAGTATACATATTTAAAATTAATTATTATTATTAATAATTAAATTAACGTTTATTCAATAAGTCAATAAATATTTCCTGATATATATACAATACGTATATAGTGTCATTATATCATATAAAGTAATTCGCTATAGTGCGTGCAAAAGGGACGAAGTCAAATATAATACTATGAAAAAACAATAGAAGCAATTTAATCTGAAAAATGAATATTTATCTAAGACGACAAAATAGAAAATAATAATGACGAAGTACTTTGCAATACTTAATAATTCAAAAACATATTTTCTATCTATTGTGTTTTGAATGATGTACCTAGTTAAACTTAGAATAGCAATAAACGGTAAAGGTATACTGCATATAAGTATATATTTTAAAATAACAGATGGGTCGGAGGGTAGAAATTATGTAAGCCAAACAATTCAAGAAATATTCTATTTCGAAGACACAGTATCAAGTCAAATCATAAAATTTTACAAAATTAACAATTAAAAATAAAGCTTAACTAACAAAAAAAATTCTACTAACATTGCAGGAAAATGTTGAAGATTATAATGCGATAAGATATTAATACTTCGAAAGGATCATCATTTTCTATAGCCACATCTATAATCATGTGTAATTACCCTATACTCTGTTTTTTAATACGAGGGACAACACGCTACAGCCCGCATCAAATTAGGTAAATTTAATAACTGAAAATTTTGGCGGTAAATTTAAATGATAGATAAAAAATGAAATACATAGGTATAAGTATAGTAGGTACATGAACTTGGCACTGAAATATATATTTAGTAGTTAACTTCATGAATAGATCACATTTTTAAAGTAATGGTAGTAGTTTATACCTTTATGTTATGGTTATTAATATTTAAGTAACGAACTAGGTACAATAATAGTATAGACAATATACTTTTATGTTTATGGTATTTTTCTTTCTTCTTGCTATGGTACGATGCATTATTCATTACAATGCTACTATTCTCAGGAAATTGTTGTAAAATATTGTTGAACCATCTCTCAAAAGCATCTGCATCCATTTCATCGTGGTAATCAGCTATTTTTCTTCCCTCAAATTTTTCAAACCACTATGTAAAATAATTAAGCCTCTACCTTTACCAACAGGATTTTTTAGACCCGTTGTTACACCATCTATAAATGCTTGTCTGCGTGTTGCAACATTAACATCTACCCACACTTTTGCTTTTGTGTGCCCTTCATTAAGCTAAGTTTCATCTAAATATTATACGTATTGGACGTTGTTCAGTTATACATTTTTTAATCGAAGATAAATATCTTCATCTGCATTAAACAATGTCTCCACGTTCAAGTAGCATTTGCGAATAAATAAATAGTATATAAACATTTAAATAATTTAATACCAACATTTACTTAAAATTAAGCATTCTCGCTAATTTATATAAAGTAGAAGGACTGATTTGAGGTATATTTTCATCTTCCTTTAATATTTTTAAAATCTTGTTTAGTGTAGGAAGCTCTCCATCATAAAAAAACTATGTACTACTCGTATCAAGTATTTAACAGTATCGTCAAATGTAGATAGCACTGATTTTTTTCGTGATCGTTTTGATGGTAGTGAAATTAGCCCCTTTCATGAATTATTCGGTAAACACTTGTTCTAGAAACACCTATTCTTATTATGGAATATATATACACAGAAGTTTATATACGCTTATGTAAGTATACTATCTAAAGTATTTGATATTTGCAGTGCTATCTATGTCTTTTTTTCTAGGACAACCACCAATAATGTTCTTATAGATGTTTAATACAGCTTGCTTTTCCTGCACCGACAAATGTTCACGTTCCAAGGTAGCACACTTTTTTGGAGGCGATGTTGATAATCCACTTGCACTGGCTGTGAATCCATTAACACAAGTAAATAGTAACAAAAACTTTTTTTTTTTGCTTGAATGTCGTAGGAACACAAAAAGAATTGGAAAATACTTTACAAAAATATTTACTCAATCAGCTGTGTTTGCAATATGGCGGCACTACAATTGGTAAATTTGAGCAGCCTAAACATAACTGGCAACTGACCAATTATAAGCCTATATTTTGGCGGGCGATTTTAAATATTGTCCCACTTATTAAAAAAACAAGGCATAGTAATCTATCAATCGATCAGATAAACGAATATATGCATACAATACAATAATACAACCATTGTAAAATAAAAGTATTTAATTATTATTGATGTTGTTTTTTTGTTAAACAATAAAATTTATATGGGTTTTTCGGTCCTTTAATAATAAAATCTGTATTTTCGATATTTCGTCACAATTCTGTGAATTACTTCAAACTAGACGATAGTGTAAATTCTTTTAATTAATATAATTTCCTGAAGAAGTCAGAATTGTGACGAAATATCGAAAATAAAGATTTTATTATTAAAGGACCGAAAAACCTGTATAAATTTTATTGTTTATTTAATTATTTGTATTAGCAAATCCGTAACAACATTAGAAACTCTTTCTAAGAAGTAAATATCCATCTATTAATATAATTAAGGATGAAGCGCAGTGCTCTAATTCTGTCAAAAATATTTTTTTCTTAAAGTAGTATTTTATATATCGCAAATTATAACTATTTTTTATATGTGTATACGACGACTAACACATATATTGATAAATATTACAGCGGACATTGTGATAATGCTATTTGAAGGTGTATTAAATTTACAGTGCATTATATTGCGGAAGATATGTATTACTACTACCTAATGACTTTATACTTATGTCTAAAATACTTTACAGCATACAGCCGCTGGCACTTTACAGTTGACCAAGTTGTTTGTCTGTTTATATTTTGCTACCTGATTTAGTCCCGAGGAAATTTTATGGCTTTTCGATTCAATTTATATTTCTCCTATAGTACGTCATAGAATAAATACTGTAATTTTCCATTACTTGCGATTCTGCAATAATACAGGTCGTATATGATGTCGGTCATTTAGTTCTTTTATTTCTTTGTTGCTGATTTTGTCATTCTCCAGTTTCCCCATGGCTTGTCTTAATTAGGTTGGTGAAACTTCAAAGCATTGTTTGCTCAGAGTGAGTACAACGTAAATAGTAAAGTAGTCTAATGGCATCCACGAAACACTGTTGTTACATAAAGCAACCTGAACTTCTGCTATGTGTATGGCTAGTTTATTCCAAAAATACAAAGAAGGTCAATTACCAAATTTGTTAAGAAACTCTACTTTGGTTGTATTCTTGGTGATATAAATAAAAGATGGCTACCGCTTATTTCAAGCACAGCAGTTACTAAATGGATGAAAGGAAACCACAAAATCAAAAAAGATCAAATGATTGCTTCAATCAGTACCTATTATTACCTGATATAGTAAATATGCCGAGACACCATTCTTTTTTGTTAAATTAAATTAATATTGAGCACGTTCGGCACCAAGCAAAATATCCAAAAAGAGGTGGCGGAGCAAAATTTTTTTTATCCTTCCTGTACCCTTAACACGTTATATGTTAATTATATAACAATAACTATGTATATACCTTTATTTATTTTTAAAATATTGTTTAAAATATACAGGGACAGGGGAATAGGGACCTACGTGGCCTAGGCGGAAACTTAAGAAACTAGTAATGCCGATAGTGTCTCTAGAGCCATAGCGGCCCGTTAAACTTGTTTAGCAGCGGTCCGCTGGTCTGTACGATTTAAAAATTATTCATATTACTAAGCGGTCCCAGGAGATATATTAGTGGCGGTCCGTAGAGACCGTCGTGGCGCTCAACGTGTTAAGCCTTATACATACATACATATATGTATGTTAATTCAGACCCATTCTATTTCTGTAAACACAATTTATCATTCGTTCGTCGAAAGTACTTTGGTAAATCTATATTTCCCGACTTCTAAGATGAAGAAGACTACAAAATGATAATATTTATAAGATAATATCTCAATTATAAATTTTTCTATCGAAGACTCGATAAATCATTGAGTAATTATAGATGAATATATGCAGTTAAATTTTTGACGAGATTTGCGAGTGATTGGTTATCAACATGCAATATTGCTAATACATAGTAGTATACATATGTATATAGTAAATGTATACCTTATATATATTTTGTTTTGTGCTACTCAATAGCAATAAATACGTTATTTATGATGAGACGTCTCTTACTTATATCCTGCTGCGAAAGTGTATTTGTTATCACTGATAACAAATATACTTTAATGATAACTTACCATAAAATAATGATAACTTATCATTAAAGATCTAGAAAATACATACATATGTATCTACCGCTAAAATATAAGTTGTGATATTATTGTAAAATAAATTCAATGTAAAACAATAAATTAACTGCTCCGCTACTGCTTAAGAAAAAGTCTGTATAGCTTTGAAAAAATGAGCTAATTCATACAGCCCTTCTGGTACTTAAGGTAAAATAATCGGTGTTAAGAATATATCTACAAACTGAACAAAATGAATATTACAAGGCCTATACAACATGTGATGAAATAATATTTAGCTCATTAATTTTGAAATTATAAAGGTTGGATTATAATTATATTCATGGAATTTATCATAAATCCAAACCGAACAAATTTCGATCGCAGTATTTAGATAGAATTAAATTATTAAAATATATTAAATGCGCGATAAGTAAGACACTGTAATAAGTGCTCGGAGAGATATTATTCACAGTACAATGAAGTTGATTAATCTTTCCATTTATGTACTGTCGCTGTTAAACACAAAAAACAGAAAAACAAAACTCATCTATTAAAAAAAAGTGTTACCTCAGAGATACTTTGTTTAAACCAAGTAATTCTGTTTGAGCAAAAAGTACTCGAATACAAATTTAAATGAATGTGATTGACCTAATTCTTTGATGTCGATTTCTGTTACCAGACATATACATCGCTCTGGAAAACCTTCCCATAATTACCATTTTTCGTAAAATACATGTCTTGTATTATCTAAGAATCAATACAATTATTAGAGTATTTTATATTCATTAAAGGTACTGCGGCTTACAAAAACGAAACGCAGATATTGAACTAGGTACTTAACTTAATTTAGTTCACCGAAGATAGTTGAATTTGCTTACTTTTATATACAGGATACAGTCCTACCAAAAACTCTTATTAAAACGATATTATGGTAAATCACAGCGCTTATTACGGTATCGTGATTCTAATATGTACTACATATATTTAAATCTATTCATAATATGTACAAATCGGCTCGAATAAACCTTTGTCACAAAGAAACTACAGAAATATTAAACTGTTCCTGAAATGACACTTTTTATATTTGTCCTGGATGCGGATACTTGTGGAAATGATGGCTTCTGTTTGACGTCTTTGATCTTTGGTGTATTTGATTTCGATTTTACTATTGTTGTGTAGTTGATGTATGTGCTTTATATACATATGATAGAAAACAACAGTATCAATTTATAATCTCAAGCAGTGAAAGATGCTTTCTTAATTGAAAATACAAAAAAAAAACATTGTCTGACTTTGAAAGTGTGGTAATAGTGTTAGCCAACATTTCATATGTATTTCGGACATCTTAACACAAACTCTTACAAAGGATAGTGAATCCTACGCACAGTATGGGAAGCAATACCCTGAGGGAAAGCAGGTAAGTAGATCCTGTTCCCTGAGCCGCTAAACGTCACTATAAAATAATAGACATGACAAAATAAAACGATATAAATAGAACAATTTCAATACTATAAGGAAGAAGTAAAACTATACAAATAAAAAGCAATTCTAAAACAGCGATGTAAAATAATGAATTAACATTAACACCACACCACGTCCTGGCTAACATTTGGTATAATATTTACCATTTGTAATTATTTCAGTTCGTCGTCTGTTAATTGATTGGATAACATGTTTTCTTGTCTAAAAAAATCCCATCTTTCGCGCACACAGTTGTGTAACTAGTACCGACATTTAATGTTTCCTTCTCGTGCATTCTATCCTGTTACTATATTTCCCTAAAAGTTTTCAATAAGATTTAGATCCGACGGTTTTGGAAGACCATTGCATGACATCGATTTCTGGACGTTCTTCTAGTTACTCTCTTTACCACTCGCGCAGTGTGTATGACACAATTAGCATGAACAAATTTAATATAGCCATCATTAGCGTAAGGTAGTTGTATTATGTATTGACGTAATTATTTCCGTTTAATCTATTACCGATGGCCACCGTATCGCCAGGCCCATGCAAGGGTATTCATTCCCAAAGGAATGATGAAATTTGTCCAATATTCTGACTTTAATACTCGCAACTCACGTTACATATAGAATGTTTTGATGTATACACCAGTTCTTGGACATTTTCGTTATTTCAAAAAACATTTCGATTTGGAAATATTGTATTTTCCCATTCGCGTTTAAGTTTTTCAAAACAAATTGTCCTCTTATTTGTCAGCATTCTTCCGTGAAATATATAATAAGTAATAGCAATAGGAAATTTTTTATATATGGAAGTGTGGCAGCTACATATTACAAGTATTTTAGGAGTACAAGCTCGTAAAATCAACTTCCGATTTAACCGGAAATTTAATCGTCTTTAATTTTTGTTATGGAACAACCTATAATTGTTTAAATAAATTAATATATAATTTATTTGTTTAAGACTATTGGACATGTATAGACTTCAAGTTAATTTTTGACGAGATATTTACGTCTAAAATGTTCTATGAGACCAAAACTAATACCAAGTACATTTGAAACATCCTCAAATTAGAGTCCCTTTATTGACAAAGGTCCCATTATTTTGGTACCAAGAATTCGTGTTTGCTCTCCTTGTCATAATCATCTTGGATTCTCTACTGCATACTATTTAGCTATCCATTACTTTCATTTTTAATTTGTTTCTGGGTTTATTCACAGTACTGTACAGGAGTTAAGATCATTGCCGTGAAAAGCTTAGTACATATGTGATAAGTGATAAGAATGATTTTTGGTATTTCTGTATTCCAAGAATACTGCATGATGAGATGCCAAATTGCTCTGCAAGTTCTTTCGTACTAATTTCTGGTTTAAAGTTCAGTATCGTTAGGATACCTATTTGCGTGTTTTCGACGATACCAGTCGTTATTCGGATCCTGTTTATTCTCGCAATACTTCTTATTGTATAAAAATACGCTATGAAAAGGCCCAACAGACGGGTGGCATCTACCAAAATTATTCTGCTGCGAACTTGATTTTATTTTAATCTCCTACTTTATTATACTCCCTTAATGGTAATGGTCCTAAATTTGAAGTATTTTGCAAAATACATCGGTTAAATTACTTAAACAAAGATTTGCTAAGACAAGATTTTTAAAATTATGTCCCATTTTGAATTTACCATAACTAGTAGTCTTTTTTTGTTATTACTATTCAGTTTTCAAGCATATACGATGTTTGATTCAAATGCTAAATGTTACACGTCTTCTTTTTGAAACTTCATGTAATGTTAATTTTGGACTTTTGCACTCTAAACAGAATGCTTTTTAAGAGTTCGTGACAAAAAATATCAAGATCCATTAAAAAATATATATCTTGACCTTCTGGACTTCATGTGCTTTCCTAAAACTACAATGTAATAATTATTGTTTGGGAGCTTTCTTTACTAAATACTTTCACTTACAACTTTCTTTCTAAAACTACTTCGAACTATTCCGGTATTTCGAGATAAATGAACCAATATATACATATATTTTGTTTAATTGATACTTGTAAAATGTTTTCTATGGCCGCATCTTCAGATAACTTGTTACTACCGTGCATAGTTAATTGAATTATTTTAAAGTAGATTTGTATTTTGTACAACAGTTAAGTTGAATTGAAATTTAGCATTGCTTACTTGAAATAAACTTGAACTTATGCTAGAGTAACTTCTAAACGCAGTAAGTAAATCCATTTAGTATAAAGGAATTGGACGTACAACATAATAAGTTAATCGGTACATCTACTATTACAACTCCAGAGTATACAGTTCAGTGGAGCGTAAGGTCTTACCATTTCATTGTTATCATCATGTTTCTGATTGTGCCATATTTCTAATCCAGTTTTAAATCAAAGTAGATTATTTTATAGACAACATTTTAAAGTTTGTCAACACTTTGTAGCAAGTGAATTCCTTCTGTAAAGGTTTGTCTTTACGATGCACCCAGCAAATGGAAAGACGTCGGGTACGTCTTGAGGCAGTCGTATATTAAGCATTTTCGACCAACTACGTCATCGTCAAAATATTACGTTTTCAGGACGTCGTATATATTTCTGACGAAATAAGTCATCGTCAAAATATGATGTCTTGAAGATGTACTATTTTCGACTAATTTTATAATAGTCTAAGTATACTGTCTTTAAGACGTGGTGTATTAATAGTATTTATTAAATTGTCGAATAAATCACTTAAAACGTTGACCGGAAAGATTTTTTGTCATTAGTAAATCCATGTGATAATTTTTCATATTAACAAGCTTGAATTATATGAAATACAACATGTTTCATATTACTAACAAGGTAACTGTAAGGTTCGTTAATGACAATCAATGTTTGAAATATCGAAAACTTGCCATACACGGAGATTGGAGATTGTATTTCTTGTCACAAAATATACAAAAAATATTTTTAAATACTCTTTGTTTTTTCTTGCTATAAATAGGTGGAATTGAATAAAACTATTAAGGAAGTGTTTAGAACACAAACATATATCAATTAATCGCCGTTCAAGACTGCTGCTCCCTGCTAGGGTATCCGGTACTTTACCGCATTTCCTAGTATTGCTGTGAACCACGGAGTACGTTAGGCTTCGTTAGGCGTTAGCGTATTGTTTCAGTTGGTGTCAGTTTCTTATCACGCTACGACGCGATTGAACAGCTGGGTGCTGTATGTAAGTACAGTAGAAGTCGGTTGTAACGTCCCTGGTTGTAACGAATCTTCGGTATTAACGAACCATATCGAAAGTACCGTCCGGATTCCCATTTAAACAATGTTAAAAAAACATCAATTATAACGAACCCGTATTTTACGATCTTTCGGATATAACGAACGAGTTTGAACGAGTATAGCTTCGTCTATAGCGAACTTTGCGCCACAAAATGAAGCGTTATCTGTTAGGGAACTGGTGAATACCCGTATTATGTCCCTTGCATTGTTTGCGCCGCGATCGATATTATTTCTGCAATCAGTTTATTGAAGTTGTTCACAGCGGATGGATGTTTGCAAATAAAATGGATAATTTAGTACACAAGCGAAAATCTTTTGCACTTAAAGATAAGTGTCAAATAATTTATGATATACCAAGTGGAAAAAAACAGAAAGATGTTTGCCGTGACAGAAATCTCAGTAAATCTACTGTTGGTACAATATGGAAAAACAGAAATGAACTACTTAAAGCATTCGAAAGTACAAACGCAAAAGTGAAGAAAATGCGGAAATCTCACTATGATGACGTAGATCAAGCACTTTTAAAGTGGTTCACTCAACAGCGACTAAACAACGTAACTATCAGTGGAGCAATTTTAAAAACAAAAGCAGAAGAGTTTGGAAACAAAATTCACGGTGAATTTGTGTGCAGTGAAAGCTGGATAGACAGATGGAAAGTACGTCATAACATATCCAGTGGGAAAATTGTTGGTGAAGTGACATCAGTAGATAACAACATGGTAAGCAACTGGCTTACAACAGTTTGGCCGCAAATCAGAAAAAATTTTAGCGAAGATGACATCTACAACGCGGACGAAACCGGTCTTTTTTATAAATTAACACCTGACAGAACCTTAAAATTCAAAGGAGAGCAGTGCAAAGGAGGCAAGTTGTCAAAAGAAAGAATAACCGCTCTTTTATGTACAAACATGTCGGGAAAACATAAACGAAAACTACTTATTATAGGAAAATCAAAAAATCCTCGTTGCTTTAAGAGTGTGGTTAGGCTGCCAGTTGATTATAAAGCCAATTCAAAAGCTTGGATGACATCTGAAATTTTTATCGAATACATTCGTAAATGGGATGAGGAACTAACTAAAACGAAACGTAAAATTATATTGCTGGTGGATAACTGCCCTGCCCATCCCAATATTGAACATTTAAGATACATCAAAATAGTATTCATGCCACCGAACACCAGTTCAAAACTTCAACCATTGGATCAGGGCATTATACATGCTGTTAAAAAATGTTACCGTCAATCACTTTTGTTGAAGGTAGTGCAAAATATAGACGCTGGAATAGATTTTAAAATTACATTACTCGACGGGATAAACTTAATTCACCGATCCTGGCAAGGGGTCTCCGCTCAAACAATAAGAAACTGCTATAGACATGCAGGATTTTATCCTGAAGCAAGTATGGAGGAATTCGATTCGAAGACGAACTTTTATTAACGGACTGGTTAATTAAGCAAACTTCAAACGAGGAACAAGTGCCGCCAAATGTTAGAATTACAGAAGACTATGTGACTGTAGATGATAATCTCGTGACATCAGACTTTTTAAATGATAGTGAAATTATTTCCAGTGTAAAAAGTAGTTTCACAACGGAAGAACATTATGAAAGTGCTAGCAGCGATGACGAAGCAATACAAGAGGCTATGCCAATTAATATAATAGCGGCTACACAAAAGCTGAATGACATTCGTCAGTTTTTGCAGTCTCGTGGAGCACCAGAAGATGTTTTGTGTAGCTTGGCAAAAGTAGAAACATATGTAGATAAAATATACATTGCTGATGCTCGCATACAAAGTAAAATAACTGATTATATAGCACATACTGTACTTAAATAATATGCATTACACATTATGATGACAAATATCAGTATTGGGTCAGTCAAGATCATACTCTATTCACATATGTATTATATATCTATATTTTTGTTTTATCCATAATATGAACATTTGTATCTTTTTGTAATATTTTTTTAATAAAGTTATTGTACAAGTGTTTATTGTTTTTTTCCTATAACGAACCTCGGCCTTAGCGAACCGATTTCTACGGTCCCTTGAGGATCGTTATATCCGAGGTTTACTGTATATTAAATTTGAATTTTTGCATTATACCTATATATTTGTAGTCGTTTATCATTAATGATTACTTATTTGAGTTCTAAATAAAAAAATTTAACGTAGAACAAATTTCTCCAACGATGAGTGACGAGATTATGCAATTCGTTTTTTAAGTTGCTTCTTATTTTAGGAATGTTGGTAGTGAAACTAGGTAGCTGCGTACTTCTAATAGCTTATTTTTGATTTGGTTATGAAAGCTGGGTTAATCTGATGTAATACACAAGTTTAATTCATAAAGAGCTGAAATATGTGTGACAATTTGCGTCTGCCATTTATTATCAAGTAGAATTTTCTTTTATTTGCTTGGCAGAAAAATGTTATTGCTTACAGAAGGATCTCGTTAGCACAGCACCTTACCCCGTACTTAATAGGTATATGTATATATATATATATAGTTAAGTTTTATTATATATTTATATACAGGTTTGAAGAAGGATTAAATTAATCCGAAACGTCACGTAGGAAACTACTGTTTTTCATTTAAATTAATAGAAGGAACCCATATTCTGCACTAGTTGCAGTAATTTCACATTTTAAAGTCTACTGTCAGTGTCAGAACTGATAAAATTGTTAAACTTTATATATATATATATATATATATTTTTAATGTGTGGTGGATGCTTAGTTGCAGTGACAACTCTTGCGGTGTAGTTTGGTGTGTGTAAGTTGTGTTTTAAATGGCTTTGTGACAGCATCATATCGCCTTTTATGATGCCGCGCTGTTAATCACTTTGCTCCCAACAGCGAATGGCAAGTCGATCTGATGATTAAATGTATTGTCGTGATAACAAGCGAACCTTTAATAAAGTAGTAACAAACACATGTATGAATTTCTTCTTCACTACATTTACTTAAACCTGATTATATCTTAGTTATATATTTTTTAACAGATTCAGCATCTAAAATAATATTTGTTAACATCTAAATAACAAGTGTTTCCTCTTCTAAGAAAAAGAAATATAAAGGTAAGTACTATCTGTCAAGAGAAAAGTAATGCGTATATTACATTCATTGGAAGAAGTGTATATTATATCTACTTATCTTTGGTTTCGTCAAATATAAAATCACTTTAGGACAAGAAATCGACTATAAATATATTTTATTTTAAAATACATCGAAATTGATTTATAATATTTGTTGCTTTCGTGGCCTAAATTAGATTTATATCTGCAGGTAAACATAATACACATGTCTTCGAAGACGTGCGTAGACGTCTTTGGAGACGTATACAGACGTCTTTGGAGACGAGTATAGACGTCCTCAAAGAAGTGCATAGACGTGTATATACGTCCTCAAAGACGTGTACAGACGTGTATAGACATCCTCACAGACGTGTATAGACGTTCTCACATACGTGTATAGATGTCTTACAATGACGTCGTGAGGATGTGACATAAGTACGTCATACATTCTTCTTGAGGACGTCTTTGAAGAACGTCTTTTGGTCTTCAATATACGAAATTTGACGTCCTGATGACGACTATTTGTTTGCTGTGTATGTAACGGTTTTATGTGGCATACCTATGCGTTAGTTCTATACAAACGTATTACTATTGTTTTCTGTTGGAATACTGTTCGCTATCGATGACAATCAATACTATACTAGGAACACTAAATTAAATATTGAAACAAAATAACTGTTCTAAACGTTGATTTACGCATCATGCTGGTGTCTAGATAAAGTTATTCGTCTGCTTCCACTAAATAAGACATCAATTTCAGAGAGTTTAATCCCGGATCGACTTGCCATTCGCTGTTGGGAGCAAAGTGATTAACAGCGCGGCATCATAAAAGGCGATATGATGCAGTCACAAAGCCATTTAAACACAACTTACACACACTAAACTACACCGCAAGAGTTGCAGTGATAGCCAGACAAGTAATACAGCTTACGCAGTCACTGCAACTAAGCACCCACCACACACCTTAACATGAAAGAAAAAGAAGTTTGATAATTTATTTTCTCGTAAAGTTAACGTTTCATTATTTGCAACTTATAGTCAAAGACTGCTGAAAACTTTTCACCTGGGTAAGACATGGAATGTAAACTTACTATGATTTATTACCACAACAAATTACTTCTAAAAAGAAGTTTTAATATAGCAACTTATTTGGTTAGGTTCTTTTCCAATAAGATGCGTGGTTCTAGTAGTAGACTTCAACGATCGTTGCAGTTCTTTCGAAAAATGTTGCGAAATGGTTGACCACCACTTCAACACCATACTCTATTGTTACGCGTTAAAGTTAGTTAAATATTTTTCTCTATCTGGAAATAATTTTAGATAAAATATCGCAAGAAAGATCTAGTATAAAAATGTCTGGCGTCTAGATAACGTATAATAATCTGGGAAGATATTGTGCTTATGTCTAGTATTATATGGGTGTACGTTTTGATCATTATGTGGTGTATTTGGTATATGTTGTTGTGTACATACACACAACACGTCAACAATATAAGAATTGAATAAGGTAAGTATTTTTAATTTTATAAATAAGCGCCTGCAGTCTTCTCTCTCGCTCGCTCGTTGAGGCATTTCTCCAGAGCAATTATCATTATCGGCAGAAATTCATACAGTGAAAAATATGCAGTCAACAAACAGGTCAAACGGGTCGATGGCCGCAGTGGTTAGGCGGCTGACTATCGTTGTGAGAGGACGATAGGTGCCGGGGTTCAATTCTCTGGAGGGACGGTGACATTTTTTCAGAGAGTTTAATCCCGGATCGACTTGCCATTCGCTGTTGGGAGCAAAGTGATTAACAGCGCGGCATCATAAAAGGCAATATGATGCTGTCACAAAGCCATTTGAACACAAGTTACACACACCAAACTACACCGCAAGAGTTGCAGTAATACCCAGACAAGTAATACAGCTTACGGAGTCACTGCAACTAAGCACCCACCACACAATAAAAAAAAACAATCCTTTGAGACATTCTATCTTAGCACTCGCAATAAAAATATATTGCCATTGAATTTATTACATTCGTTTTCATATGGGCATCCCATTTTAAAGTGTGGTCTAAATTATAAACAATAATTTAAAAATTATAATTATCAAAGTAAATTATTATTTTTTCATAGATATTCGAGATTACCCCCAATGACGATATCAGCTTATAATTTGAAATATGTGTAGTTTTCCTAGTCAGTAGAATAGTGAAATCAGAAGAATCAATTTCAAGGGGTATGCCACAGGCGTGCGCCCACTTCTGGAATAGCGGGCGACCTTCCGGAGTATTAGCCTTGCGTCTGTGTAAGGGCTCCACAGGCGTCACCCTTTCCCCCATATTCGTCGGACCAACATGAACACAGTAAATGATGATTTTAAATTTTAGGTAAAAGAGGAAGATTCGACTCTGAGAACACCACCGGCGGAAAACTACAAGGAGGCTGTGCCCAATGAGAACCCAAAGACGACAGCGCTGAGCAACCGGCGGTAGGTATGCAAGGCATCGAACTTGCTACCAAGAGGCTGTCGGAAGCCGAGCGCAAGGAAGCTATGAAAGCGCAGAGGATGGCCGCAGGGACCTGGACTGCGGAGAAACCGAGCAAGACCGAGGGGACAACGGAACGCGTGGACAAGGCGGATCGACCAAAGACTTCGGGTGAGAAAAGACCGAGGTCCGAATCGAAGACACCTCCCACGACCACCGCAGCGAAAAGATCCAAGCGAGAACCCAGACCTACTGGGTCTTACAGCGATACCGTGGCGGGAATTAGACGGGCGGTGATTCACAGACGCCATCCCGACATCGTACTGACTCAGGCATAATCAGACCTGGTACAGAATACATTGGCAGACGTGCTATGCGATGCTTCGGCAAGCAGCACGGAGCCTCTGCAGTTCTATAGAACCGTGTTCGGTGCAGGGGTCCTCTGGACGACTTGTGCAAACCACGGAACGGTCCAATGGCTGGAATATACTGTAGCGTCCGTAGGAGAGCTTCTTCGGGAGCGACTGGAGGAAGCAGAGTTGAGTGCTGTGGACTCAACACAGCTTCCTGCCAGACCTAGGGTGCTAGTACACGTACCAGAACCACGGAATGTGGAGGAGCGTACAATCAGAGACCGTCTCAAGAAACAGAATCCTGGCCAGATGACGGAGAACTGGATGCTGATGAGCGGGAAGATTGAGAAGGAAGGACAGTTCCTGGCCTACTCAGTGGATGACCCCACGTTTAAAGTCCTGGAGAGGAGCCAATTCAAAGCTTTTTATAAGCTGGGCGGGCTGACTTTTCGGGTGATCAAACGACCGAACAATGACAAGCCAACCTTCAACATAACAAGGCGGCTTCTGCAGCCCTTGCTATGGACATGAAGAATTGTGACGTGGCACTCATACAGGAACCTTGGATTAGACAAGATAAGGTCTTGGGTCTGAGCGGTGCTGGTTGGAACGTTATATACGACAGAACGGCCAACGCCCCTCGCACCTGCAAACTTATCGGTAAGGAGGTGATAGCATTAACGTTAAAAGAGTTATGTTCTAGAGACTTAACTGCGGTAAGAATTGGGGGTGGAGGTGGATATGGACAGAGGGAATACGTCATCGGATCGGCCTACCTACCATATGATGACCCTAATCCGCCATCGACCAGGGATCTGGAACAGCTGGCGAGATACTGCAGGGAGCAAGGACTGCAGCTGATCATCGGCTACGACGCCAATCCGCACCACACGACCTGGGGAAGCACGGACACCAACGAAAGAGATGAGTCACTTTTATAGTTCATTGTAGCAAATAATTTAGATGCCATGAATGTGGGTAACAACCCGACCTTCGTTACGCGAAATAGAAAGGAGGTTATTGATGTGACTATAGCCTCACAATATGTGAGTAAATTTGTCGCAAACTGGCATGCGTCTGAGGAGGTAAGCTGCTCGGATCACAGACACATTAGATTTACTCTGGCAGGCAGAGTGGAGGTAAGTTTCTACCGGGATCCACGGAAGACGGATTGGGAGGCCTTTAGAGCTGACGTCAGGTCTGGGCTCTCCGGGATCAATAAGAGGATAGGAAATACAGCAGAGTGGGACATGGTTGTGGAGGAGCTAAATGACACAATCATTTTAGCCTACAGTGTCAACTGCCCCCTCATTACAAAGCATTCCTCCAGGAACGTGCCCTAGTGGACTAAGGAACTTGCGGAACTGAGGGGACAAGTTAGGAAAAAATATAATGGGTCCAAACGATCTGGAGAGTGGGAGGAGTACAGGGCCGCTCTGACTGGTTACAACAAAAAGCTGAGGGAGGCGAAGAGGTGGTCGTGGAGATGGTACTGTGAGGGGATTGAAAACACCCACTACAGCGCCAGACTCTACAAAATCCTTGCCAAAGAACCTCATGCATCAATCAGTACATTCAAAAACTATTTGTGAGAGTACACCACGACAGGGAAGGAGACCATAAATGAACTATTTAGGGTGCACTTCGCTGGCTCTGAGATTGTGGATCAATCGAGGAACGTCTGGGACGAGCACCGGAAGAGGAGGGTGTCCAGCGCCGAGTGGCAGACTTCCAGAATGATGGTTGACTACGATAGAGTCAGATGGGCTATCGACTCATTCGAACCCTATAAATCGCCGGGACCAGACGGCATTTATCCGATCATGCTGCAGAAGGGAACGGAACTACTGTATGCGATACTGTGCAACATCTTTAGATGTAGTTTGGCTTTTGGTTACATACCAAAAGCGTGAAGGTGTACTAGGGTAGCATTCCTAGCGACGCCTGAGAAAGCAGGACAGACTAAGGCGAAGTCCTAAAGACCAATTAGCTTAATGTCCTTCATTATGAAGGCATTGGAAAAACTGGTGGACAGGTATATCAGGGACCGTGACCAGTATGCTTATCTGACAGGAGTTTCGACAGAAACAGCAGTCCACGTACTAGTCAGTTTGTTTTTTGGTGGCGAGGGCACAGTTCATAACGAACAAGCCCAGCAGCAGGTTAAGCGCAACTCAGTCCTACCAGGCAAAGCCTCTCCCTGCTGTAGATCGCAGTGAGGGTTTTACCCTATCCTACCCGAGGTGCCACTGTGATAGCAAAACACTGCGGTCTAGACCAGAAAAGGTCCAAAAACAATCTCCTGATCCGGCTGTCGTGTCGTGGCTTAGGATCTGCGACAGGAACAGACGGCGCCGGACGGAGCATGGCATCCGTCCGTCATACCAGGCACCCTCATGCTGTCGTGGACATGTCTCGCGGGCATGGGGTGTTGGGAGATCTTGGCTTAGCCGCCCGGATCGAGAGGAGACAACCTCACAAAAACCTAAATCTTAAGGCAAAGGGGTCCGGCCGAAGGGATGCGTGGTTAAATAGAGGATTAGTCTGCGAGGACCCCAACCTTGGGGCACCAGGGGGAACCCCATTGTATTTACCCCTCCATCCTACATGCGGGGCTTTGTAGAGGTGGATTGTTATTTCCCTAGCTACTCGTGGGACTAATCATGGGTAAGTCAAAACAAGAAAAACAAAAACAAAAGCGGGATGTCACCGCACAGACCACCGGGACTGGTGATAGAGATAAACCCTCTACCAGTAAAACCGGAACCAAGGACAGGAAGGCTCGTCATATGACATCCCTTCCTGCATTAGGACAACCTGGAGGCCTGGACGATCCGAAGAGGAAGGGCCTCAGCGGAGCTGGCCAAAAATGGTACTTGCGCTTCCTTAAACAGGGCTTGACACCTGAGGAGGCCAGGGCAAAAGTCGACCGACAGAAGCACGAAAGGCAGAAGGTCTCACCATCAGCAACCGCTGGGACAAGCCATGGCAAACGGGGCAGTGAGCATATCTCACCTGCCCAAGCGCCAGGACAAAAAAAGAGGAAAACCAAACCCTCTATCTCCGGTGCAGCAAGCACAGTTGGGCGAGCCACCAGGTATGCTACTGCTGCGAAAATAACGAAAGTAGGAATAGTACCAGAGGAATACCCTCAAGTATGGATGGACACTACTCTGCTGTCTTCGCTGGAGGAAGCTCTAGTGGAGGCAATGGTGGAAAGCACGGTTCGAGGCCTGCAGTTCGCCGGCATTTCCGTCAGGGAGTAGTGTTGGTGGACTGTGAGACAGACGAGACTGTTAACTGGCTTGACCAGGTAGTAGGCTGCCTCCCCACGCGGAAGGGACCGAGACTAGTGACGAGGAAAGGAGATGACCTCCCGAAACCCCACGTCATGACGGTATTCTTACCGAGAAGCAAGGGTCAGGAAGCAGGGAAGCTGCGCAAACTGATTGGCGTCCAGAACCCGCAACTCCAGATAGATCTCTGGAAGGTCATAAACGCCAAAGAAGAGGGGCACGGCCAGGTACTATTGGGATTGACCCCAAATCATGTGAGGCGATTCTGGCAAAGGGATGTACCATCCATTACAGGTTTGGTAGAATCCCCGTGTCTGGACTCAAGAAGAACTAGGAGACACCAGAGAGATTACCTCGGACACCTCTGAGACCGTAGTGGAGCAACGGGAGACTAGCGAGCAAAGCTCTCCAGCATCTCGTGGTACGCTTGACGACATCAATTTCGATGACGTCAAGATTGAGTCTGACCCGGAAGGAGAAGTCACTCCAACACCGTAGTCACCTGCAGAACTGGAGGCAAGTGACCTTCCAATCGACTAGCCGCCTTCACCAGGTTGATGCAAGTCAACTTTCAGCATGCGAGAGGAGCCTCGGCTGTAGCTGCAAGGATGTTTACGAAACGCAACCTGGGACTTGTAATGATCCAGGAACCTTGGATCAATGGAGAGCAGATCAAAGGACTGTCGTGTAAGAACTCACAGGTAGTATGGGATCGCAGGCAGGAACACCCTAGAGCCCGTATCCTAATAAGAAATAACATTAAATATACGTGTGTTTCAGAATTTATGACTTGGGACTTGACAGCAGTCTTGATACACCTCGACTTTGAGGGCACAAACCGAGCCATTGTCATTGCCTCTGCCTACTTCGCCGACGGGAAAACAACACCACCTTCGGAAGTGAGGGAGCTAGTCAGGCACTGCAGCAGGAAAAACCTGCCGTTGATAGTAGGCTGTGACGCCAATGCGCACCATGTCATGTGGGGAAGCACGGATGTTAATGAAAGAGGTAAGTCCCTTTTAGAATTTCTATTATCCTGTAATCTCCAAATGCTTAATGTGGGCAAAGGACCAACGTTCGTAACAAAGGTAAGGAGAGAGGTACTAGATATAACATTTAGCAGCTTTGGTTTGAGTAGTATGATCAAGAACTGGAAGGTCTCAGATGCACCGTCCCTGTCAGACCACATAGAGTTCACTCTAGAGGGACATGACCCCTCAACCCACCTTGACAGATACCCCAGGAAGACAGACTGGGATATGTATAGAACATGTCTAAAGGATAACCTGGACCAGCTACATACAGGCGGGACTACACACCTCCTGAAGCTGGAACAAGATGTAGAACACTTTAGCGAGGCGATAATGAAAGCTTTTGAAGCTAGTTGCCCGCTAACTGTGAGAAAGCCAACTAAAGACAGTCCTTGGTGGAATAGAACTCTGGCAAACCTCAGATCTGTTGTCCGTCACCTGTTCAATAGAGCGAAGGTTGACGGGGACTGGCAGAGGTATAGAGAGAAGTTGACTTAATACAACAAGGAGATAAGGAAGGCTAAAAGGCAAAGCTTTATGAACTTTTGCGAAAACATCACTTCCACTCCGGTGGCAGCAAGGCTTCACAGGGCCATGGCAAAAGGCGGAACAAGACCTGTGATGGCCCTGAGAAAACCAGATGGTAGCTATACGGAAGGGGAAAAGGAGCGGGCTAGCCTGCTAATTAAAACACACTTCCCAGGTAGCAACGAAACAGACCTGGAAGAGGCAAATACACACACCAGGAAGCCCAAACGGGAGGACTGGGAAATTGCCAAGTGCATCTGTACAAGACAGCGCATGGAGTGGACGATAAACACCTTCCAGCCATACAAATCGCCGGGAGTGGACGGGATTTTCCCCGCACTCCTGCAAGAAGGCCAGGAAGAGGTAATAGTAAATTAGTAAACATAACGAGAAGCAGTCTAGCGTTGGGATACATACCCAAAAGCTGGAGAAGGGCTAAAGTCACCTTCATACCAAAAATTGGGAAGGAAGATGGGACCAACTCCAAATCCTTCAGACCTATTAGTCTGACATCCTTTTTATTGAAAGCGATGGAAGAACTAGTAGATAACTATATTAGAATGGAAGTAATGGAGAAAGCTCCACTTCACAGGAGTCAGCATGCATACAGGGCGGGCAGATCGACAGAGACTGCTCTGCATGAGCTAGTTGGAATCATTCAGAAAACCCTGGATGATAAAGAAACAGCGATCTGCGCTTTCCTGGATATTTCGTGCGTTCGATAACACGTCACATGACGCGATTGAACGAGCACTTGAAGCAAGGGGAGTCAGTAAAACAGTAACACGATGGATAAGTAAAGTGCTCTCCACGAGGACAGCTGAGATGACGGTAGGTGAACGGACTATCAAAATCAGAACCACTCGTGGAACACCTCAAGGTGGCGTCTGTTCGCCTCTAATGTGGAGCCTGGTGGCAGATGAACTGCTCAACAGGCTGACAGCCTTCGGCATATATTGTGTAGGATATGCCGATGACATTGTAATAATAGCAAAAGGCAAGTATGAGGGGATTCTTTGTGACCTGGTACAAACAAGCCTAAAAATCACTAGTGAATGGTGTCGATCAGTGGGGCTGAGCATCAACTCTGCAAAAACCACGATTGTACCTTTCACCAGGAAGAGAAACATTTCGAACATGAAAGATATCCACTTGGATGGAACAGTGATCGAACGCAAATCAGAAGTTAAATACTTAGGAATAACCCTAGATTCAAAACTTCTGTGGAACAGACATATAGAACTGAGAATGAATAAGGCAACAAGAGCCTTAATGATATGCCGGAACCTGGCAGGTAAAACTTGGAGCTGGAACCCAAGTATACTACGATGGCTGTACGTCAGTATAGTAAGACCTATGGTAACGTACGGGACAATAACCTGGTTCCAGAAGGTCACTAAAGTTACGATCAGGAATACCCTTGACAAGTTGCAACGGCTGGCATGTGTATGCATCACCGGAGCTATGAGAACATGCCCAACTGCGGCCCTAGAGGAAATTTTAGACCTCTCCCCCTTACACATAGTGGTGGAGGGAGTGGCCCTTGCGGCTATGCACAGACTGACCAGGGCGGGGACTGGAAGGGGCGAGACTCCGCACCAGAGAGCATGGAGATCTCAAGCCGGGCTCTCCCCACTTTTAAGCCCACCGAATGATGAAATGGTCAAGGAATATAGCTTTGAAAGGAATTTCCTCACCAAGCTAAGCAATAAGAGAGAGTGGGTAGGAGAACACTCCACGTACTCCCTAAAAGAAAACACTATCAAGTGGTATGTGGACGGTCTTAAAACCGATAAAGGAACAGGTGCAGGCATATTTGGGCCAGGAACCAAATATTCCGCCAATGGGGACATACCCCAGCGTCTTCCAAGCGGAGATCAATGCCATTGGAAGATGTGCTCAACTACTAGTGGAGGGGACTACCGTGCTAGAGTGGGTGACTTGAACATACAGATGTGGTACAATAAGCCTGATGGCTGCGGTGCCTACCGGTGACTATAGGTCGGATGGGTCTGGGAGGGAAAAAAATGCGTATGGGAAAATGTCTTCTGTAATCCATATATTTATTAACTTGGCTAGGCGCGCTATTCTCTTCCATCAACAGTACTCTTTAATAAAGGAATCGCGTCTCTAATTTCTATAAATGAAGCTTCGTCAAACGAACCGAGACATTATCAAGCTAGAGCGTTAAGTTTAATAAGTTTCAACATTTTCATTGTTCAAAGAAGGAATACCATCTATTATTTTTCCAGCTACATCAAAAAAGGACGCATTTGTGTAGTCTGAATTTACATTAGGATTTACACGCTAGTAATTATTCGTGTGCATATTGTGTGTGTCCTAGCCAAGAAGAAAGGCACAGATATCAATAACGTCTGACTGCCATGCATTACTATTAATTATCATTCATATTATACTATGGCCAATTTTCATATTGCAATTTGGATTATCTTCGTCAAATACCTCAGCGAGAACATTTTCGCCTGAGTTTATAAGTCTTCCATTCCTTTCTAAAAGGTTGAACTATCGCAACTGCAGTTTCTTTTTGCTCTTTTGTCTTATTTTGTTGCTATCCTTAGTCTTCCTTTTTTGTAAACTGTCCAACAAAATGCTTAATGATTCATTTAATAGGATATTATACTATGAGCAATCTTCCTGTTGTAATTTGGATTATCTATTCTTCTTTTTCCTCTTCTTCTTTAAACACTTTAGCGAGTATATCTTCTGGGTCTATAAGTACTGGGCCTTTCATGTCTTTCTCGGAAATTGGACCACCAGAACTGTACTTTAGTTTTGCTCTGTTTATCTTTTTGCTACTATTTTTTATCTTTCTCTTTTATAGCCTGTCCTATAATATAATATACTGAAGGAAATTAACGAGGTGATACTTAACTGTTAATTTATAACGTCTGCTAAACAACATTAGGCGAGATAGAAAAGTATCTTTAATTCAGCAGTTCTCTATCGATAATCTTTACAGTGCCTACACTCTAGACACATCAATAAAAAACTAGCGAATTAAAGAGGTGTTTCTATCTTGCTTAATGTTACTGGAGTTAGAAAGCGCTATAATTTAATTTTTTTTTCATAATGCTACCAAAGTAGTTTAATGGGTCTATTGTCTTTTAAGTATTACAATATTTCCATTTTTTTATGATTACTTCTTAAGTTATAATGTAACCACGTGTATATCCTGTGTATATAAATATTAATGATCACATTAAATGACGCCTCAAATATATTGTCTAATTTATTTTTGGAATTGACATAATTAAACCATTGTTTTAATGTCACACTTACTCAAAATTTTGATACAATATATTCACAGATCAACATAATCTCAGCATATCAATTTTAATTTTATTAGTCTGTTTTCAATTTGTTTAATATTTTCTTGGTTTGTTTCAATTTGGTTGCTAGGTAACCTATAAATAAATATCTATTAAATATAATTCTGACGAATGGAATAGTAGCAGTTGAAGTGGTTACATTTAGAGTAAACCAGTTGACGCAACGGAACAGCTAGGTACAACGCATAGCGTAATTCGCCGACTATAGCGATGTTATAAAAATATAGGCAACCCCAGAAAATAACATCTTGGAAGTAGACGCGCCACCATTGCTATTCAAGAGTGGGACATCACTCTTTAGTCTCGCCAACAGAGTTCTGTAACTGCTGCTTAGTTCGCATCTTCAAACAATTCATGTGACAATCCACAGCGTTAGATGTACCTAATTTAAGAGAAACTAATTTTTACGCCAGAGGACCAGGAGAAATGGAGGACATCCAACAAACTAGGCTCGATAACACTTAAACTGGACTCGAGATTAATGGTCAATGATATTTTATTCTGACTAGGCGCAATTCGGATTAGGACCAGATATTCGTAAATTAAGAGACTGCTGTCTACCTGGTAATGCAGCAAGGCTACAGCATAACCAAAAAATGTACAGCTACCGAAGTGGTATTGTAATTATATGGACGAGAATTATGTGGATAAGAACGATGCACGACGCATGTGGCAAGAACTGCTATCGATTGGCTCAATTGAACCAAGAATTGAAGTTTTGCCATCGCCAGCTCAATCTTCAAACCTCAATCTCATTTTTAATGCATGACATATACACTACTTAGAGCAGGTCTAATTCTTTATTAATTCCTTAATCTTCAAAATTATTAATTCAGTATAATACTAATTTTCTTAATTTTTTTAGAATTTCTGTAAATTAGTCTTAAAGTTGTTTAATATATTATTCGACCTTAATTGCACACATCTTCTGTATGTTTTATTTAACAACATTTATTTAATCAACAGTTTATTTTAAAACACAAAAATGTGTTAAAAGAAAAAATAATTTTTAAAACAAATAAATTTAGATTATGTTGATGTGTGCATCTAGCTAATTTTAATATTTAATTATACTCGTAGTTATTGAAATTATCATAATAAATACGAAGTGTGACCTAAGAGATAGTCAAACTACTAAAATTTCGTCAAAATGCTCTGGAGAACGTATTATGAGGATTGTTGTGCAGCGTTAGCCGTCTTTTTTTCTCATTATTTTGTCCTTAAAAATTTCGGGTTATTTTTAATTATATGTGTGAAAAATAAGCAGCTTTAACAGATCATACGTCGCTCAGGGTTGCTAATAAATCATTTAGCCATTTAAAGAACTTACCCTTACGAATTTAGTAAAAAGTTATTTGCTTCATTAACTTTAAGATTTTCTCTTTACATCTTCGATTCTTGAGCATTTATTTTATTATTGTTTTTTATTATTTCTCAATAATAAACAACCGCTATCAGACACATAACATACGTATCTAATAGTTTTGGTAGTTATTTCATATGTATCCATTATTATATTCCAAATACTACCTTACGCCACTCTAATTACGATACAAATCGAATTCTTGCCATACTTATGTGCTAATAGAGCGTATGATTCAGTTTCCGCTAGTATACTGTGAAGATTGAAATTTCATAGGCATTTCAAAACGCTAAGCTGATAATTTGCGGTAATTAAAACTCGTACAACCGCTAATCTTATCTCGTTATTCTGTTATTTTTAATGATGCATAAAACGTTGATAATAGATAAATGATCACAAAAAATCCTGTCACAGTAGTAATTGAATAATCAAGTAAGAGTGAAAAATGTAACAGTGGTTAATCACGAACATGTGCTTAGTTCTTGGCCAAATCGACGAACATCTCGCCGGCATAGAAGATAACCTCAACAAACTGAGAGTTATATCAACAGATAAAGATTATCATATCTCTGAAATTTACACGCACATTCAACGAATACGATATCATTTACTTCAGATCAAAGGTGTGAAGGAGTTAGCTGTAACGGACATGACCAATAAAGAACAGGGAAGAACTTGTGACATACCAGCGGAGATTGTAGCGAACAAATTGGAAGTGCCTAGGACGGAGGTTAACTTTAGGTAATGCTTTTATTATACATTTCTTGTAATTGCATTGATAGACGAGTGAGTAAATATATTGTAGTAATATGTTTATCCGTCAATATAGATGGCATTATTAAAAGTACAACTCTTGACATGACATTAGCTTTTTAATTTAATACGTAATAATTTATTTGATAACTGCATTACTAATAAAATATTTTAAGTGGCTCGTTGCATATATAAATATATATTATTATATAAATATAAATATATAAATTATATAAATATATATATTATATTATTTTTAGAGAAATGTAGTGGATATAAATAGAAGGTTTCGTTAAAGAACCGACGTAAAAGAGCAAAAGGCAACTTGAAGTAGATAGTTTAGAGTTTCTACTTTCATAACCAACGGTTGCAATTTATGTTTTAAACTGCTAAACTATAATATAAGACTTAATCGGGGAGAAGAATTTAGCTACGTTAAGCGAGGTTTTAAATTTAATACATTTTTAGTTTTACTATAAATAAAATTCTACTTTGTAAATCTTTCTACAAATATTCATTGGAAATTATTAGCAAAAACAATCAATAAATATTACGATGACCACTTAAGTTAGTAATAACGATAATTCTTTGTTTAATGTAAATTATGTCAAAATCTTTAATTTTAATTTGTTTTCCCTTTTTCATAGGAAACCTATTTTTCACTCATTTCGATAGAGTTTGCACAGTGCAATCTAATCGGAGCTAGTCATTTTACAAATAATATTTGTTAATAATGTCTTGAACAACTTTTGAAGTTGAAATTGATGTAGTAATTTCCTACTGCAATATTTCTGCTTACTCTATTACTTCAGCATAAATTAAATTTCCTACATCGTAGAAAAGTTGCCACTTTGCTAGTAGTGATGCGCACATGTAATGTTGTTAGAAGATGCGAAAAAACCCCTTTTCTTGGGAAATTATGAAAATATGATTTTGAATCACGTTGCAAATAGCATGATTCTTTTTTAAGAAGGGAAAACATTCTTCTAAATCTAACATTTGTAAATATTGTCGACGTTAAATTTTCTTAAATAACAAACTGTGTCATATTTACATTTGATAGGATATTAAAAAAAAAGCGAGAATTATTTTCCAAATGAACAAAGAATATAATTTTGAAATTTTATCATATCAAGTGTCATTTTGTGTTTTTGATACTAATAATATTGCGCTAGAAAACTTTCTCGTCTTTATAACAAATATCTAAGGCACTTTGTCTAATAGTACTATTATAGTTATTACAAAATTAATGCTTTTGCACTCTGACAGTAATATAAAATGTTCTTAAAATTCAAATTGGTTTTACATTATTGACATGTACTACATGTTATATCGTATATACATGATCAAGCAAAAGTATTCATTCAGTATTCAAAATATAGGTCATTCTGAAAAATAAAAGAGATTTAGTAGCGAAAGTTTCGGCCAATGTCAAGTTCGATGTAATGTTCATTAATTTCACGGAAGAACACGCGGAACACCCGTATGCATCCATGAGACGCTCACTAAGTCATCCATAAACCAAGATTTGTATGTTACCTGTGAATCGTAATTCACCAGAAAACGATATTCGCCTTCTTTTAAGACGCCACCGTTGCCTAGAATTCTACCATTCAGTCCTTCGTTCCCAGTCCATTATCTACGCTGCCATACAGTTTGCGCAATTAATAATCCTCTCCTGTCTGCAGATTGTGCTTGTGCCAATTGCAGAAAAAATTATGTACAGGACGCTATCACAACCTGAACTGAGGCATAATTCTTACGCATCGTGCTCATCTGAGAGTCTTGATAGAAGCCGTGTGATTCCTTGTCCTTTGACATTCCACTCTCGCTTGGCCTCGCTCATGGCCTATCTCGAACTCGTTCTGGTATTGTTGGATCTATATTGCACACAAAACATGTACCTACCTTGTTGATGTTCGTTGACATCTGTCGATTCTCACAATGCGTTACTCCCGTTCGATAGTAGCGACTGTTTTTCGAGGCCTATATGTCGCCAAGATAGCCGCATATGAATTGAATAGTTGATAGAGAACTAAACACACACAAAAATTTTCTTGAATAAATTTACAAATTTCCTACCGTCAACAATTTTGAAACGCTTATACCGGCATTTTTTTTGTTGCCCATTTTTGTCTGCCTGTGATGGCGGCATCGCTAATCTACGGTATGCTGCGTAATAAGAACTCCGTAAAAAGTTTATATTAGTAGGATAGACCGAAACGAAACGGGTCAATGTTTCTTTATTGGTCAAAAAGTTATTAAACACGAATTTTGTTATGTAATTTTATTATAAGTTTATTATTGTTACACCTCTGGTTTGAGTTGTATATAATATAGTAATATATGTATAAGTAAAATCTTTTTCTACAGACAAAAATATTATACATATTTGTAAATATAAAGTTAAAAAATCATATTCCAGTCTTCTCAAATCTCTTAGAAACATTTCCAACACGAATAGATCAATTCCAGACGTCTTTCAATAGTCCTCCCGAAACAATTTTGGGTGTTCTTTCGCCATCATTAATATGTTCCCACCAAGTTGCTTATTAATTATAATAAGTTTTCAAAAAGAAACATCAAATAGATGAAGTGTATCCAATATGCGCGGTGGTGTGGTGATATCTATTATTTTCTAAGCTGAAATAAAACGCGGAGATAACAGGCACGATATATGTAACAATTTCTTTTGCAACAAAAGTCTAAAAACATCGTAAAACCTACATTGATCTAATTAATCTCGGTCTACCCAAATTTTGCAAGATAATTCAACCTCAATATTCGTTTTGGCTTGCGGTAATTAGCATTGGCCCTTTGTTTACATCACACCAGCAATATTTAGTTGTTTTTTGTGTGGTGAGTGTTTGTCTTGTCTGGCTATCAATGCAACTCTCGCAGTGCAGTTTTTGTGTGTGTAAATTGTGTTCAAATGGCTTTGTGACAGCATCATAGCGTCTTTTATAATGCCGCGCTGTTAATCACTTTGCACCCAACAGTGAATAGTAAGTCGATCCGAATTTCAACGCTCTCAAAAAATATTACCGCCCAATTCCAGAGAATTGAAATCCTAACCCTGCGGCTATCGACCCGTTAAACTTAATACCTCAACTAATAAGGATTTCAGAATATTGTCAATTAGAGATATTACTAAATACGTCTTCCCAGGTATTATTAGATCACAGCTCATTTTCATCAGTATTGAGATTTGTTTGGTCTCCGCAAAATTTACTGCTACTGCAGTGATAGCTTAATTAATTATCCTATCAAACTAATTACTAATTGCATTAAATTCATATGAGAGCTATTCAATTTATATTTAATCCAACGGGAAAAAGGTATTTTATAATATCAACCCATTTAAGTTGAATTAGTATTGCTTCCAATGTCACTTGGCTTACGTTATATTTAGAGAATAGGTGATGGGTAGCAACCAGCTGTGATCTCATATAGAAAATAATATATCACATAGTACATGTGATAGTACACGACATACAAGCATCAGCATTCTTGAATTACTTTAACGGTTACTAAATAAAAAAGATAGGATTATTTAACTATTCAGTGTGATTCTGCGGTTTATTGGAACGGTATAAACAAACTTAATACCATAACCTTGTATTGTATTATTCGTATCTGTAATATTTGACGCTCTTAGGTACACATTCCAAAATATTTGTTATAACCGATTTTGTTTTATCGATAATCCGATTTCTAGGCCAATTTCTAGATCGTAAATGTACTAAAACCAGTTTATTGTAAAACATAGTATATGTTTTAGTTATATTGTATTTTCTTAATCGGATAAAATAACGTCTACTAAATATATGTACGGTAACCATTTAATATAAAATAGATGTAAAGTTATCTACTGAATAAATATTGCGACGAAACCACTTACGATTGCATTCTAAATTAATGTTGAAAAAATACAATAACTCATAAAAGTGTGTGTTCACATAAAAAAATTGGAAAGTTCAAATATTTAATATATTGAGCTTATTTTTATCATTCAATTCCTGAAGTATTTCCACTTGTAGGATAAACAGTAAAAAGGGTTAAATAGGAAATAGTTCCCAAATATGTTAATTATTACCAAAATTAAACGGATTACGAAAATCTTCATAAAGATTTGTTTGTGATGAAAATACGTTTATAAGAAAAGGAATCGATTAGATAATCTGTAATCCAAAAGTTTGTTTATATATTTGCAACGATTTCAAATGGAAAGCTTAAGTAGTTTTAATCAATATATTTTATAACAACTTAGAAGCAAGTCATTTATTGCCGAAGTATTTATTTTTCTTGGCGTAAGTACATGTATATACATATAATACATTTTTTCCATTTAATTGGCGGTTGGAAAATGCATTATATATACAAGTCATTTATTGATTTGTTTTCATTTTTATCGAGAACAATAAAGTGTTTCATCAGAAAAGTACGAGATATTGATTAAATACGGTACCTATAATTAAGGCACAGTTTATATAACCGTTTATAGCACGTATGTACTATCGAGAGCATTTTAAACGACTCAAACTGCCATAAAACGTATCTATTGTAGGCTTTCCTTACTTGGAGCAATATTCAGGTAAATATAACTGGGCAACTGTAATAAACCGTATAGCCGCAGGCCGGAGGGTAGACACTATTTAAAAGAAATCTAAGCGAAAAGAATTATGAATATATTTGACATGAATATGATGGAATCAGCGAAGATAGACCGTTCAAGTTAATTGAATAAGAGAAAATGTCATCATTTTTCTCAGGGAAAATATTGATCTAACAACAATTATTGTAAAAATTATAAACTTACAGATTGGGACACGTAATTATGGAAAGAATTTAATATTATTTTATTAGTATGTGGTCAATGTTTTAATTAAAACAGCCGATAATAGATAACGTATGGAAATATTATGTGATTAACGTCTTTTTACAAGAAGTCTCAAATTAAGCAAGGTATCCTAGCCTTTTGTGAAATTTTATTTAAAATGTCGGTTTTAATTGAAATAGTCACTCCTTGGTTCCTTAAAATTCCATGTACCTCGCTTCTAATCTAGATACTATAATTCACTGAGATTAACAATACAAAATTTGATGAAGAAATATAGTTGTTTATAGATGCACGTTATGTTTATATAAAAGAAGATTAATGATAATATTTGTCGGTGTTTGTTTTAGCGGATTCTTAAGAACCTTAAACGTTTGTATAAATACGACAGTTATATTAATTTAATAAGATTTTAAAGCCAATAATAGTTATTTCTTAGAACAATTTGGACTACTGAAGTAAATTCAATATAATTTCTTAATGTAGTGGTTAATTGTCAACCGTTAACTATCTGGAGTGCGTTCAAAAATGGATGGTAATGGTACGGTGATATTATTGGAATAGTAATAGGTCTTACTTGTAAAAGTATAACCTTAGCAGGATTATTTCCGAACGCTTTATGGATAATAGTAATGGTAATTTACCTGTCAACTGTCAACGCTCAGTTTACGACGAGATGCTGCTGGCGGCTCCTCTTACTTCACATGTGTCTTTTAAAACTCGATTTGGCGGATTCTTCTCGTATTCAAATGCAATCACGGTTTAGTGACATTTTTTAGTTCTTATCAAAAGTGTAAAATATAAAAAAAATACTGAAATAAATGGGTAAATAATTGAATATAACTGATTCGTTGTGCAATGTAGTCTTGACTTTTTTTTACCTAAATTATATTTTTACCCCTGATGTAAGATGACTATCAAAAGTACTATTATATTAAAAAGCGTTTGTTCATAAATCGCTTTATATCAAATTTTGCGAAATATTTTTGGTAGGGAAAAATCTGGTAGTAAAAGAAAAACTTCGCAATAAAGAAATTTTCTTCGTTAATAGAAGTTGAAATACATAAAGTGTATTCTGAAATTCAATGTGTACATGAAAAAATTGTTAAATAGAAAAATTCGCTAAAAGGGTGCTCGTTAATGTAGAAGTTTTACTGTTAATGCGCATACTCGGTAAGGTTTTGCCGTGCTCAAATATACGGTAACAAAAGTAATCCCTTAGCATTTCCCGACTTAATTTTTGAACGCTGGGAATATATTCCAGTGTAAAATATTTTTTAATTCTGAACGTTCTTTGTAATCCCGTGGTAAATAATTCTTACTCGGTAATCATTTTTGAACGCACTCCTGGAAAATGTTTAATTTATAAATATCAGTCAGGTGCCGAGCAATACGTTTTCAATTGTCTCGTCCAATAAAATGTTCCTAAATCAACTGATAATTACCTTATATATATTTCGCCCTATTAAAAAATTAATATATATTCAGAAATAAATATTTCTTTAAATTGATATTTAATTTTAATCATTTCCTAATGTTTTGCAAATATTGTTTTTCCTTCATCAAATTTCCTATAAACACAAAGTAATATATATAAAAACATATTTTAAACTTGCACTGCGTATGAATTTTCTAGACATAATATCAAACAGAGCGAATTTCGTCAATAAATACGAATTATATTATAATAATGTAGGATGTATTACAATCATCATAGGATATACAATTTATTGCGAATCTTTCTACCTGCTTGTTATCGACCTGTAATTACAGTCGCCCAGTGCTACTTCTCAAATGTTTCGAGTAGCTGTATACGGCCATATCGCTTGAAGTTTGAGTCGTTTAATAAGCTCGCGATAGTACATACATGCAGTAATTATATCAAGTGTAAAACAGAAGGCAGTAACTCTATTGGACTTATATAAATGTCCTGCACATTAATATATGAAATTATTAGCATCCTAAAAAAGCTTTCCCACAAAATTACAATTTTATTAAATTGAAAACTGAAAATATTTCTTTAATTCTGTAAAAAGTAAACGTCCTCCGAATTTATAATCGTAAACAAACGTGTATTTGTGAATGCAAGTTGCTACCAGCGCAAGTCTGTAACACGTTTCCTTCATTTTGCATGTAAGAGCAATATTTTCATCTTTTGCTATACTGTTCGATTCAGTACAGCGATGGTAAATTATTCGATTGGAAAAATCTGTAGAGTGTATAAAGACCCCAAAACAAATTTTATATAATGCTGTCTTATAAATAAAATACATCAGAAGAATAAAAATTAATTTGTATGCAAGCAATTGCATTCCCGAGAAGCAACCACATAAGTACAGTGTAGATGACGTAAATGTTGTTTATTTCTCCTATTATTACATGAACAGCAGCAACCAACTATTCTACGCAACCGAGCCAAAAAGATGTGCGATATAATAAACTAAAGCAAACTACACGACAACTACCACAGCATTAGAATATAATTCTGAGCTTTTAAATAGTCATTACATCACTACCGTTGGAAATGGCTGCAAAAACACAGCTATACCTAAATACCTTTATAAAGTTTATCCCATGTTTTTTAGTACTCATATATGTACCTATAAATATTCACGACCTTATGTTACGGTACTAGTCAGACTTCAGCTAAAAAGACTTACACATAAGCGATTTCATACAAACGTGCACCTATGTAGAATATCACAAGAACCAATATTTCAACACTTTAATCGGAAGTTGAATGGTAAAAACAATATCTGTACAATGGCCTGACTTCTTATTCTTCCATGTAAATCAAATTTAAACTGCCGGCTAAAAAGCCGAAATGTTTGTCGCAAAGTAGCTCCAGAGTGAAACGATTATCACGTAACATCCGCAAGGTGTTGCAGTCGCTATCGATTAATTATGCGAAAGATTTTGTAGCAAGCACGAACAAAATACGCATTAATAAGGACCGTGACAATCTTCGTGGTGATAATTTTTTATGTTCAGTTAAGTACTTTGGCTACACTAGAGCACTATATAGGGTGATTCCCAACATTGCCAATTAGAAGTTTATGAGTATAAAAACGATCCTTTGCTGACATTTTGAAATTGAGTGTAGTTACCTATTGTGAATGAAAGACCAATATTTTAATCCTCTCTGTATTTCAACTTTCTTATTCTAAATGGAAAGATACGTATTTTGTTTCACTTTTAGATTGCACGTGGCAATCTAAGCACCTTTATTGAGCTGTAATCACTTAAAAATTATTTTAATTTCCTTTGCTAAAACAGCATTTGATATTGTTCGTACTAAAGAGAGGCAAGGATAATACTCTAAAAGATAAATGCTTTTTTTAAGGATCTGTCTAGTAGAATCCATTCTCTTGACAATGGATCACTTGAAAGTGGATGCTCATATACAGAGTGTTCGCAATGAAATGCGCAATTGATGCAGTTTGAAAGTAAATGAAAGTATGTTTTTTAATGGAATACGCTGTATATTTTGACGTCGTGTAATGCCGCATTACATAGCTGCCGTAATGAGTCGCATCCTAAATCCTTAAATTATTACTACAGAAGATATACTTGTGCAGACGTCTTCTGATCATTTAATGTCCATCATGAATTCTCAATTATAATCGAGATTGGTAACTAAAGATGATTCGGTTTGGTTTCTCATTCCAATGCAATATTTGATTACAGATCATACTATACCATGCATATACTACTCTAGCTGTGTAATTTAATCGCATGGAGTTAGAGAGATATAGCTCTTATACAGTCAGAAATGTGTTGTTATCAATTCTACTGCAATTTAAGAAAGATGGTCAGATACATTTAATTATAATTGCAAAGCCTTGCCTTGTGAAATTTCTGAAAATAGTGCCTATGATCTATGATGATTTTCTATTATATTTCACATTTCAAAGATCATTTGTATAGTTGATTTCCAAGTAACTCGATTTGACGTTTGGTTTCTCAGACATCAGTCCACAATCTCTAAAGTACATAATTCCTAAATCTTTAATACAAAAATCGACATTTAATCTAAATACAAAGGTGTCCTATAAAGGAGTTAGTCATTCAAGTAGTAAGTAGCATCAATTAGTTAAATAAAAAAATATTGTTCTAACCATACATGCATGTTCGTTCCTTCACAAACGGGAAGATTCCGAAAGGCAACTCGGCCAGTACACCTATTGTACTCCTGTACGATTTTATTCCTCTCGACCTGAATTTACTCCAACAGTAAAGTCCGCACGCTAATCGAGAGTTAATTTTTTTACTTGGGTTTAATACCCATCCCAACGTAACGCTGCGATATCAGTTGTTCAGACCTCCTATGATATTCCAGTATTACTTCAAATTCAAACCTAAAAGGCTAACGCTAACTTGGCCAGGATTTTGAGTACACCTATTGTACTCCTGTACGATTTTATTCCTCTCGACCTGAATTTACGCGAACAGTAAAGTCCGCACGCTAATCGAGAGTTAATTTTTTTTATTTGGGTTTAATGTTATAATGTCACGACAAACACATTTTTTAGACATGTGTTTCTTTCAGAGAGAAAACAGTCAAAAATTTCAAAAAAAATATTTAGTTTGTCAAATAGATAATACCATATCATACTTAACATTATTTCTGCCAATTCTGAACTTGACCGAATTTTATTCGTTTTAGTACATATATTTGCAGATTAAATTCATCCTTTTTATAATTATCTTCCTTGTTAAAGTCGTAATTCAAATTAAAATTACCTATCTTTTGAATATTGAGATAAACAAGTCTCCGTGGTTAGATTATTACATTGATAAATCTAAAAACAAGATTGAATGTTTTAATAGAAAGTTGTTTATTTTTGAAACCAGTTAAATCCACTTGACAGACACATACATATGTAAAATTTATAGGAAATATTTACAATACTTTCTTCAACACCTGTTGAAGTTCAGCTCACATGTAAATGTAATATGATTTCAATATCAAGACGAAATGGAATTTAATAATATTATAAATCAAATTCTTGCTCCTTATACATTTATAAATGTAGCCCAATAAACGTAGATAGGGAGCATAGCTGCTGAACAAAGTTTCTTTCATTTACAATGGCTACCAACACGGCAGGCCTTTTCGCGAGCATGTCCCAATGAAAAAATTCTGCTGCAGCAGCTGTCGTCATTGTGCTGAAGTTTGAGAGTTTTCGTATGGAAATGGGTGGAAATGAAATTGAGGAAAATGACGATTTTAAGGAAACATATACATATACATACTCTGTATGAGTAACTATGCATAAATTTGGAAGTGTGGACCTAAAGATTTCCAAAACGTTTTCGGTTATTTTGCAATCTAGGTGTAGTTTTGATACTATATAAATATGCGTAATACCCTGATGCCCAGAATAATAAAAACGAATTTTACGTTTTTCTGAGAATATTATTATAAAAATAATAAGTGCTGTTAAAAGAATTTAACTAACTAATAAAGATATCATTTTTACAGCTACATCAATGCATGTCATTGCATGATAATGTTGAATTTTACATCTTACAATCTATTTAAGATAATTGTTTACGTTTTAAACTACTCTATGTACTTTTACGCATTAGAAATGAACTTCTCATAATATACATGTATATATACCATTTATTACCCAGGTTTATGCAGGTTTAAAATAAGTAATCTTTGATAATTATTATCTAGCGCAAAATATTTCTCATTTTTTTAAGATTGCGTTTTTCTATTATCTTTTATCGCTGTGATATTAAAACGTAATCGTAAGCGTCAATTTGCCAATATTCTGTTTACATGATACTTTGTAAATGCCTTTTACATTCGAATATCATGTGTCTCTGTATTCTAATACATATTTATAGAAACTAATTATGGATCGTAATAAGCTCATGCATAGTTATAACACACACGGCAGTGCCGATACGAATAATGAGACTACATATTAACACACTCGCAACAAAATTTAAGTTATTGTTGTTATTATAGGAATGACAAGTCACATAATATATATCATTTAAAAAATAAATAAGATGAAAAGAAAACGTATCCTCCCAAATAAAAAGCGGCTATATTCTTGAACCTAACCAAGACATTTTCAGGCGGCTTCAATTGTCTGAAAAAATTACGTCACCTTGTCTAGATTGTCATTTTCTTAGCATCCACCCTCATTCAGTAAACAGTCCACCTTTCCTTCAGAATATTTGTTCTATGGTATGTTTTTTTCTTTGGCGGTCATGCAGTATGAACAGATCCACGTCATATCGCGAAGTTAAGAATCTTCAATTTTACTGTTTACGAAATCACTGGATCCATTCGGCGGTTAGGGTGTTTTCGTAAAACACTTTAATTTGTACTCGTACTATTTTCCCGTTTCATCTTAATTTAATTAAGGGCGAAAAAATTCGAACCTATCTTAAAACAATAGTCTTTACCAACGTAGAAGGCAACATCATTTTAAAAGCATAAACTACAAGTAGTTATATGTAGAGTCGGCAGAGCAAGTTTCAGTGTAATGTGGAGAGCAACGTAGAAGCGGGGCGAAGCGTGTGGCATGGAAACTCGAGCTTCCGTATCAAGCACACTTGTTCAGTATTAGTTCACTGGTCGTTGTGAGTGCTTATCAGTACACACATACTTAGAAAATGTCGCATTGAGGTACGTTCGAGAAACAGCGTATTTCGAAGAAACTAGAAAGCATAATAACGAGTATGCCGGATTTAGAATACGAACTATTTGACCAGCAGGTGGAATTGTGAACGCCACCTAAAAAGTCTAAAACACAGTTCTGCAATCCGTGGCCAACGATACAGCGGAAAATTAACATTTGATATAGCTCTTTGTTTTATTCTATGTAATCTACCGTTCACTTTACTAGACCACGAAGCTGGTGATGTTTCCTCCTGGAGCAACTACAATATACCAAGTCGAATATCGATCAGAAACGCCATGCCATCTCATATCATTATTTTATGTGTAAACATTCATGCGTCTGAACATAAATTATGCGAGTACGTAAACGTTACTGTACACTAGCCTTGATACGGCTGCTCGACTCCTCCACTTGTTTTCCGCACTGCACTGAAACTTTCTCTTCTTTGCCGAGTCTACTTATGTGTCAACATCATTATTCAAAAATTATCATGAGCCCACAATATTAAAATAATAGGCCACCAAACATTTAACTTGATTTAAGTAAATCAAACTTTTCCTATTACAGGGACAAAAAAATACGAAAGGCGTCTTCGTGGAAGTATCTGGCAAAATGGGAATCAATTTTAGAAGAGCAGTGGTCGCAACAAAATGACAACGAATATGATTTCAGAGGTATTAATTTAGTGGTACCCAAAAGAAAACAATCGTTTAGAAAGAGGCAAAATATATCGTCTACAAAAGAAGATTTTTTGGATGATGCACATATGAAGAAAGCAAATAGTACTGACTGCATATTGGATCGAGATAATGATGCAGACAATTTTATGTTTGAAAATGTAGAAAAAAAGAAATGTGTTAGCGAAAATGACTTGTACCGAGATTCATTGGATATAGACTACACCGATATATCTGATTGCAATTACCTTTTAAGTCTTCACGACTTAGAAAGAATGGGCAGTATAAGAAAGGCAGCTGAAGCGGAAACTAGGCAGATATTAAAAGATTCAAATAGAAATAGTAACGAGTTAGGAAAAGTACGAAGAAATAGCTCAGCGCATAAACCTAAAATTGTTGGAGTTGTAGTAAGTATTTTAACAATAAGCTCTACACTCACTAATTGCCCTTTTTTATTTTCAGTACAAATTAAGGCTCTGAGCACTTTTCTTCTCACCTGTGACTGAAAATCAGTATCTTGTCTGGTTTATAAAGTATTTGTTTATAAGTTTATATCGTTGATATGACAGTAACGTGTAAGTTATAATAACTTAATACTAATATAAGTTTAAATATAAATACATGAGTAGTTCATTGAAGATTATCACAGTAAATAACCCAGTATATACAGATATGGTACTTACAAAAGTAGTACCCCATACGAAGTATGTCAAGTAAAGTATAAGTAATTTACATGAGTTTTCTACTACAGATTTTCTAAAGGATGATAAAATGTGAACATTGGTTTTTGCCAGAGGTAGTTTTCAAAACAATTTACTGACTTTCCCTGTATTGCTACAGTGTTGCCGTGTCCATAATAAAATAGGACTTTAGTGTAGTGAAGACTTTTAAATAATTTACAATATTTTTGACACCGAAGTGTATTATTTTCTTGGCGTATGTAAATACAATAATGCAATGTTTCCGTTTTTTGGCGTTTGGGAAAAATTGCATTATTGAATTTACAATATTACCAATGCAAGTTACTGAATGTCTCAATATCTCGAATTCCTATCTTTAAAATGCATGAATAAAAAATTCTGCCAACAAATAGTAGTCTAAGGGCATACAATCAAGAGTGTAATACTTCCCAGCTGTATTTAAATTTCCCACTTGGAATAAGAGGCATCAGATTTTTAGTATTCATTAGTTTCTTCGTGCAAATTTCTTTTCATTTACATGCAACTCACACAATTTTGGCATATAATTATTGCTGGATACTGAGCGATCGTTAACTATCTCTCTTTTACTTATTTTCTTCAATTCTTCTTCACATATAATTAAAGAGATATGCCTATAAAACAAATCGCACCTATATCTCATGCGTGAACCGTAATAAACTGTTTTTGCAACATAAAATTGACAATATTTTTGTAATTGTGTGCAACTTTGACAATTCTGCACACAATTCTACGTTGCTCATCCAATTCAACTCTTCATCGATAGTCACTTGCAAAATTTACTTGTTAGTTTCAAATGTGCTTACATACTCCCTTTAAGGTATTTCAGTTGATAGACTTGTTTTTTGGCATACATCGCTAATGTTTCATAGTATTTTAGAGGGAAATCTGCACAGCTGGTCGAGATTAGGATGTGACCCGTATACTAGTGTAGAGAAAAGCTATGCAGCTTGAATGGTCACTTGCAGAAGCTAATAATAAGAGAGACCCACAAATGAGCCCTGTGATACCTCCATTTCAGTATAACCTGTTTCCCGTTGTAAAAATAAGATCTAAGCCATTGTGCAGCAACACCGTTTACACAAAACCGTTTCAAACAAAATGTCATAATTCATTATACACAGCCCCGTGTAATTGGCCTAAAAGCTATTAAGGAATGCCAAGGCATGAATTATTAAGATTATTTTTATCGAAATCTCTAGATAAGTTAATAAACATTCCCAGACACGGTATAGTAAAACATAAAGAGGGCTCAGAGCTATATAATAATGCCCTCTTAACTAACATTGCCGGAATAGGAGAAAAGACAACAGATTAAGTATTCCTTTCCATAAATTCAGTAACATCTTGCATATCCACCCATGACAAATGCAAACAAGAGACCAGTTCTAGGTTAGACTAACATACACAACAAACAGAACAATTTTATAAAGTTGAGTAATTCTTTCAGCAAAAATCGCGCTAAAAGGAGTAATTAAAAACTAACTCGAAGGCAGCCTTCATCAATATGCCGGTTAGTCTCTTCTAGTAATGTAACTGCGCAACAAATAAAATATAAATTAGATTTACTAGTAACAAACATTATTGGCGCGATTTGAGCAAGAACACTAAAAGTGTTAGCCGAAATTTTGTGGCGCTAGCATTGGTTTGGGCAACCTCTATCCACAACAATAAAACTATTGTGTAACTATGTATTTTATAAAGAACTTTTGGACAAACTTTGGTGAGCAGTTACCAGCGCAAGACAGGATACTTTAGTAAGACAATGCAGCTATCTATAATTCGAAACAAACAAAGGAGTAGTTTCATCAAAAGGAAATCTATCACAATGGCCTGTTCGCTCGCCCAATCTAAGGTTGTATCCGAATTCGCATTTTTCTTGCATCTAGTATATATACTACAACCTAGTCAACAAGCCCCACCACTAGTAAGCTACGTTTATCCGCACGCATATGAACTAGAATGTATACTAAAATGTGAACTGGAAGTAAGTAAACGTAAATGTATGCTACAATGTGTACTCGCAGTTCTAGCAACTTCGCAATAATAAGTTTTTCACTGTTTTGATGGGTTTAATTTATAAATGACCTATATTCACATTCGTTTGAAGCAGCTGTTCTGGGAATTGCTGGGTTTTTTTGTCTAAAGACGTTGAAATTTGAAATATTGGCAGTTGTTACCCGGATAAATGCTAGTACACTCGCGCAGTAATTATCGCAGAAGTAATAGCACCGTTTTCTGTTATGGTCGAAAATAAAGTTGTGTGGAGGTATTTATATGTTATCATAATCAGCTCGGTATTTACAATAAATTGTTATAACCTTTTTAAGGGACTGGGCAGAGAACGCGAAAATTGATAAATTTGTTGTGGTTTAAACAGACCTCTATCGCCACCACACGCAATCTACCTTCAAGTATACATCAAGTAAACGCGTTCAAATGACTTTCGAATACATATATACTTGGTGAGGAAAGTTTTACGTCACAAGACAAAATTTCGGACAAGCCAAGCCTCATCGAAAATCTTTGGGGAAACGTGTATCCAATAATAAACAATTAGCGTCAAAGTAAAATCTGCGACAACAATGTTAGAATCACATTCCTAATTCAACAGGCAAATTTCTTGGACGTTTGAAGTTAAATAAATAGTCTCTAACATGTTTGTTTAAGCAAAATTTGTTACGTGCCATATAAATTCTAAATTGATATCATGTTGAAAATCTAAATTGATATCCGAAAATCGAGTGCTCTTCTAAATTCAAAAATCGTGTATTCTCTGATTTTTTAAATAAACGTCCGCTATAGCAATTTTTTTTTAGAAAAAATGGAATAACTACAAAACGCTCGAATCAAATAAAAAAAAACTAAAGGTATTTATAAAGCTTAAAGATAGGTAAATCCAAATATGTAGAAATATACAGGATGTTCCATTAAAAATAACAAAGTAGATGGCGACTGCCGGTATAAGCGGAAGCGATAGAAATCTAATAATATTTTAATTGAAGAGAACATAATGGACTACATATATGTAATTTTGAATTTTTTAATTTATATTTTGGCCGGAACTCTATAAACTTCTAATGAACGATCTCGCTGAGACACGCTGTATACAATACAAAATAAAATAAAACAAAAATGAAAATGAAAAATACAAAAAAAAAATATATACAACTTACTCGAACTCGACGTTTCGCTACAAATGTAAGTGGCTTCTTCAGAAGCAAAACTAGGTGAGGATCGCCAGAAGGTCACGGTAACTCGACGTGTCAACCACACTAGCGGCGAAAACCTTCTGACGTCAGAAGGAAATTGAACTGTCTTCGTCATCTTTTGAAGAAATATGTAATATTTTATGGTAGCAATGGTGGCGAATTGCGCTTGAATTTCCCGGTAAATTCGTGAGGAATTGCCCTTGAATAATAATAAACCTTACCTCAAAAACTAGCCGTTTTTGAATTACGTCTCTCTTTTGTAAAACAGTTAACAACTACGGGATGGGATATTACAACAACTGTATTTTAAAAATATTAATGCACGTGCAGATTTAGAATTTTAAGAATGAATTCAGGAAGCTGTATTGTCTGAAACTGTTATCCAGAAAATATCGATTTCTTACAATTTTCAAATAGCAACTTCTTTTTGTTGTTGTATACTCGGTTCAAAATGAGAGGCAATATACATATATTTACCTCCCTATAACCAAATCTTCGATCTTCGATTTAATTTGAAAAATGTAACAAATTTTATAGAAGGTTTATTGGATAAAGTAGTACTGGAATTACCTCAACAATACAAACAAATAATAAAAATTGAAATAAGAAACATGATACGCATTTCTGGTGTAACCAAAAGCAACAGACATCTGAAAGTGCTTTACATAATTCAAAAGCAGTAGCACGTAATTATTACTTGTAAAACTTCAAACCGCAATTCTTATTACTTTCCTATATTTTTTTACTCGAATCGATCTATAACAACCCCTGCATAATAAAGTGGTTTCTAAAAGATAATTACGATCGTCTGATATTGAAAACGTATAAAATTTGTTGCCAAAGATATTCAGCGGTATTTTATAAAAAATCCTTTCAGGAAATTTCTTACGTTGCTGACACGTATTAAGAGATGTAAAAGTTTAATTAAAAATTAATTAGTTAGAAAATCACTAATTTATAGCTACAAATTTTTAGCGCTAGCGTTGCTGACAACTTTTTCATTCTGTACCTTTCAAAAACCGTAAATATGTCTATTATTAGTACCTTACGTACTATTTGAACGTACTGTACAATTTCTACCTACAATTTCTGCTTTACATAATTCAATTCTTTTATTGCTAGTCAGTCACAAGTATTTAATTTCTTACTGTTGGTCGCAAATGTCATTTTAAAGAATACTTAAGTATTAAAAATATAATAATAATAATAATAATTTTATTATAGCTTTGGACGTGCATAGGCACATATCAGCTTTGTCATGTCATACAAATACATAATACAAATAGTCTTCACAATATAAAATATAGTAATACAGAAATTCCCTAAAAGTGGGCAACAAGGTATAGGTATAGGTTTTTATGCAAAAAAATAAAACATCTTAACGTGTATTTTTCATTTCTTTAATACATTATCTAGTAGGCTACTGTCGACATTCAATATCAATGCATTGTTAAATACAAATATATTAACGAAGTGTCAAAATAGCAACTCATCATTATTAAGCTTTTAATTAGCTATAAAATTATTGTTAATAAGTAATCAACTTTTCTTTTATTGAAAATAATGGAAGATTTTTCAAATGCAGAATTAACAGACATGCATTTTGTCTATGGTCGAAGTAATGGAAATGGTCGGCAAGCTAGACGATTGTATGCTGAGTTGTATCCAGGACGTATGGTGCCTCATCACACAATATTTGCTCGTCTTCACTAACGCTTGCGTGAAAATGGTACATTTAAGAAACAAACGGCTTACTGCGGGCGCCCTCGAGAAGTACGAACTGTGCAACTAGAAGAAGAAGTTCTCGAATTAACAGCGGAGTCATCTGAAACAAGTACTCGAAAAATTGCCAACATATTGAATGTAAGCCACTTCACTGTATTCAAAATTCTTAAAGAACAGCAATTGTATCCGTTTCATATTCAACGTGTGCAAGCTCTACTACCTAGAGACTTTTTCCCCGCCTATTTTTTTCCCAATGGATCTTTCATCAAATCGCTCAAATTCCTAATTTTGTAAATGGCGTTTTGTTTACTGACGAGGCTAATTTTGGACGACAGTGTATACGAAATTTCCATAATAATCACTTATGGGCTGAGGAAAATCCACATGGAATTTTTGAAGCTCATTTTCAGCATCACTTTTCAGTCAATGTAATGGCTTGGGATAATTGATGCTCATTTAGTCGGTCCATATTTCCTCCCACTACGACTAACAGGCGAATCTTACCTTAATTTCCTACAGCAAGAGTTACCTGGCCTTCTTGAAGATATTCCTCTACAGCTGAGACAACACTTATGGTTCATGCATGATGGCGCACCAGTTCATTTTAGCATTAATGTACGTAATCACTTAGATACAGTGTATCCAAATCGTTGGATAGGTAGGATCACCGGAGTTAAATCCTTTAGATTTTTGCATTTGGGGTTCTCTTAAGTCATTAGTTTATTCCACTCCCGTCGAAAATGTTGATGAACTTAGGAATCGAATTGTAGCCGGCTGTGAGACAATAAGAAATACATCAGGAATTTTTGCGCGAATACAACAATCAATGAGGCGAAGAGTTGAAGGTTGCGTCATGTCTAAGGGAGGTCATTTTCAACATTTGTTGTAGCTTTGCGCTTACTTAACATTTTTTTAGTCTTATTTTCTGTTATTGTTCTAGTTTAATGTTATTGTATTAAAGAGTTCAGTAGTTCAGTAGCCTACTAGATAATGTATTAAAGAAATGAAAAATACACGTTAAGATGTTTTATTTTTTTGCATAAAAACGGCGCCTCACACGAAAAAAAGGCAAGAGAGGTTTCTTATCACAAATTGAATGGAAAATTCAAAAATGATTTCTAATTTGAAATATCTCACTGGCGTACCATTTTTTTCTTAAAAAATTAAGATCATTGCCCATATGCACGCCAATGATGAATATAAAATTCTTGGTTGGATGTCAAGAAATGCGCAATAACCATCTCTTAAAACCCACCAAATTTCATTGGCCTATCTCGACCAGTTTCAGAGCAATAAATAGATCGTCAATTTTTAAGAAAAACTTTAACACCCTATAACTCTGAAACTAAGCACTTGCGGACGGACGTTTATATAGCAAACTGTCATTATTTTTGCATGCAGAATAACCCCCTGAAGTTTGTCGCACTTATTTACTAACACCCTGTATAACGTTATCGTAATACTACATATTTTACGTTTTTTTGCCAACCCATTGTAATTTAACAGTGAATATATATGTATATCTCTATGTTATTATTTTGTACGAGTATTTTCACTGTAATGTTAGGATGTTTATCTATGTAATCTTACTGCTATTTTTTTTCAGTGTACGTTATGCAAGTATGAAGCTATCCAGTCATAACATGTCCCACGGTCACCATTGTCATATAATTTACGCAGTAGCACACTATGGCCAACCAGATCAAAACTTTTAGACAAGTCAAACATCATAAACCCTACCTTAAACTTATTTTCTACTAAATTGTAAATGTTTTGTATGGCACCAAACAATGCATCATTAATTGATTTATTTTTAAGGTAACCGTACTGACACTTTGAGAAGAACGAGAGGCTTTACAAAAAGTTATATAACCGAGTACCTATACATGACATTCTCCAGTACTTTCGAAAAACATGACAAGATAGATATAGGTCGATAGTTACACATAAGTTTTTTATCCCCCTTTTTATAAATTGGGATTAATTTTGCAGATTTAAGCATTGACGGAAACTGACCTTGTAAAAACGATTGGTTAATTAAATATGTTAGGGGATAAACAATAAATACTGCGATGTGACCCAAAATAAAGCAGGGTATCTCATCCAGACCAGTCTTCCTTGATACCTCCAGTATAATATTATAGGTATATTTCAGCTTCATCAGCTGGAAAAAATGTACCTTGTATTCCTATTCGAATTACTTACAAATTTATTAGTGTTACAAGTGGATATACTAACACATTGAAAATGGTTGCTAAACATTTCGACTAGCTCAACAGGATTCTCTACACACACATTGCCTTTAAGTATTTGTATGGTATGCTCCTATTTGCATGGGTTAACATTATCATGCACTATTTTCCATACGCAACGATTCTTATTTGAAAATGTAAGTATCAATTCTTTATTAGGTTTCACCTTAGTTTCTTTAATTAAGTTTGAGTACTGTTTTTTAAATCTGTTATAATCATCCCTCGTGCACATACCATTCTGATGCAATTTATTTAATAGGTTTAAATTATCAGACGCGCACAAAATCTCGGGTGAAACCCAATTGTTACTATGACTCCGACAAGATACTCTTTCCAATAGAAAGACCGTGTCAAAGTGATAAAAGAAAACACGGCAAAAACAAAGGAAACAATCATCTACTTTGTTTTCACTCAACATATAGCCCCAGCTCTTAGATTTCAATGCCTTTTTGAATTTATCTATATTACTCTCTGTGAAATAGCGGTTTTTACCCAAATAGTTATTTTGCATATTATTATTTATAATTTTAAAGCAAGCTAATTGCGCATATAGTCTTTGTGATAACGGACTACTCAATGACATATCTATTATTAAAGTCGCCACACACAAAAACCACCCTCTTCAATGACGTCAATTCATCCAGAACATCACACAAGTTGAAAGTATAAAAGTACTCCATGATAGGAGGAAAATTGGTGCGAAGAACTGTTTTCAATATCATTTGGTTAGAAGTATAATTTTATCGAAATCAATCCACTAATTATTATTGATGTTACTTTTAAAATTCTCGGTGAAGCCAACTACGAACATTTTCAGTATGGTGAGGTAGATCACTATCTTAATACACGAAAAGTTGTTTGTTGAGCATTTGATTGCCTGATTGTCGCGCAGTTTTTAAATTTCCTCAGTTGTAAAAGGATCCAAGATTTTATACAGAACTAACTATTTAGTTTTTCACTAATAAATAGGAATCGGATTATTGATTAACTCTTCTTATTCACTCATACATAATTCTTTCTTGCTTCTGCGTCCCTCTATTATAATCTGGGGATTTTCAATCCTTTAGTAGCATAAGGTTGAAGTAAATGCTGTTCACTTAATTTGTTAGCCATAATTTGGCAAAATTTCAGATCTCAGTTGTAGTTGGTTCCATTAAGCCCGTGTACTATGTCGATTTTCATGAGTTAAATGCATGCAGCTTTGATATTTGGGCTAACTCCATAAACACTTCGGTAGTCAATTTACTGCCGTGTTCTGCTGTGCAACATGAAATGAGACAAGCGGAAACAACTCTGGGAACCTACAACCAAGACAGATTCACTGAACTCATTACCATGAGAAAAGGCAAACTTCGCTTACTGACAGGAATCCTATCAGGTCACTGTCAACTCCGAAGGCATATGAGAAAAATAGGGCTAGCAGAAACAACAGAATGCCGTTTCTGCGAGGAGGAAGATGAAACTCCTATACATATCCTCTGCGGGTGCATAGTACTACGCAATTCAAGGGCTATGCACCTAGGATCTTATGAAATAGGAGAGAGAAACTTACCTAACGTGAAGCCATTCCACATTCTAAACTTTCTAAAGCAGATAGGATTAGTCAGCTATGAAGTCGAGAAGTCGGCGGTAATTCATTCTCCTCTCACTGCTTTGTTAGCTCTTCTCGATATTCTTTACGCTTTAATGCTTGTTACTGAAAATTTAATTATTTTGGAAAGGAGCTAAATTACCTTGTTTTATATAAGAAGATTAGATGGTTTGCTTCCCTGGCGAGCTTAATCATTATCTTTTAAGTAAGTAAATGCTAGAGCCTAGTCCAACTCGGATTTTAAGTTTTGCACAGGACTATATAATTTATAAATCCTGTTCTAAACGCTTTTATTGTTTTACATTACCGACGTTCATATACAGGATGATCCATTTTCGTATATTTTTGAGGGTCCAGGAAACCTGTGGGAGACAGACAAAAATTAAGGTAGGGTTCCAGAACTCATTTTTCCTAACAATAATAATAGCGCAAACCAAATTTCGCTACCTCTTACCATTCGTGAACTACAGGGTGTTTTCCATTTTTGCCAATACCAGTTCAGCCCCATATGTCGGTTTTCTTAGGTGCTATCTAAAAACGATTTCGAGATCCCTGAGGCACTTTCCTGAGTTACATTCGATGGCATAAAGTTTATTTTGATTTCTTTTTTTTGTTTTTCCGGTATAACCACAATTTGTTTATTGTTTATTTGGTTTTTATATCGAACGCCATATATTTTCTCAAGCACTAGAAATCAACTGAAAAACAATTTCAATAATATATAACATACTATTTTTTGGACATGTACTTAAAAAGCATTCATTCAATATTTATAGAATTTCATATAATATAGTAGTCAAGCAAAGAAATTTTTACAAGGATAAATACAACTTAATTAAGTGTTTTAATTCGAAAATGGAGATGCAAATGTAGCAGGATCATTATTTTGAGTTATTATTGTTATATTAATCAACGAATAGCAAGAGGTGCATTGTTCAAATATGGTTCTAAGTTATTATTTAGTATATTTATGCAGATATCCATTGAAAACGGAAAGTCCTATTTATTGATTCTCAATTAAACCACACCAAACGCGGAAACTAAACTGTCCTTGCTGCGGTCTGGTGAGAGTAAAGTGGGGATTATTATGGACCAATGGCGATTAAAGATACCATCGCTAGTTATATAAGATCTATCGGTGCTTTGCCAAAACTGAATACATATGCATGATTACATCTATTTACAAACCAATAACACACTTGTAGCCTTCTGTTAAAATTTTTTGGAGATATATGGTGATTAGTTCTTATTTTAGATGGCCGAAATTTACGTTTCTCAGGGATTTGAAGGGGCTTGCTTCTTTTAACATTTCCATTTGTCTCTATTTCTTGGCATGAAATATTTTGATTTTCTCTAACTGATATTGGAATATTTCCTTGCTGTTTCTCTATTGGTTATATTGTCATTTGTGCTTCCAAGTTTAATAGATGACTCACAATTTATTAAAGTACATATATTCTAGTTAAAAAAAATGTATGGGGTACAACTCAGTCTACAAAACTATTTTATAAGTAATAACAATTGCAAATAAAGATCCTTTGCCGAAGTTGCATCTTCATTTCTCAAATTAAAACAGTTAATTCATTATTGGTTACTAAATGGATAAAATAACTCCAAAGTTATTACTATAGAATCAACAATATATGAAACGTCAAACGTTTTCTCTTTTCATGCTTACTATATGTGAAATTCTATAAATATTGAATTAAGTATTTTTAAAATATGTTTCCAAAAAATACTATAGGTATGTGTTATACATTATTGAAATCGTTTTCCAGTTTCCTCTTCATATTTGAGAAAATACACAGGGTATTCGATATAAAAAACACAAGTTGTTGTGGTATCTGAAAAACGAAAAAAGAAATCAAAATAAACTTTATGCCATTCGATGTAACTCAGAAAAGTGACCGAATAATTTTAAAACCGTTTTCGATAGCTCCTTACGAAAAGTGAGATACAGAACTGGACTAGTTTTGCCAAAAATAAAAGATCCTGTAGTTCGAAAGGGTAGGAGAGCGCAATTTGGTTTGCGCTATTGTTGTTTTTGGAAAAAAGGCATACCTCAGTTTCCCTGAAACTTCCGGAAACATACGAAAATGGTTCAGCCTGTACTATAAACGAACCTTCTTGCTTCATAACAGACCTCCTCTCCTTACAACTTCCAGCAAGCCTATGTTAGACTAACAAACTTTCATGATCCATTCAAAGAAAAAGGACATCCACAACAATTCTATGCTGGACTTGACTAATAAATTTGCTTAGTTGGTTAATTCTAATTTAATTAATATTTATTAATTAATATTAATTAATTACAGACACTGCTAAAAATATTGAAAAATTTGATTTTGTAATACTAGTAAAACAGCTATTTTATTGTCTAATATTTATGAGGTTTATGCATGTATTGTACTGCGTCTGTGTTGGCTGCATCAAAAATATCTAAATAATAGATTAAACCAGAAAGATTACCGCTCATAAAATCTAGAACCGGAGCACTATGTATAACATATAAAAAAATTATTTCAGCACTAAGATGGGAAATAAAACTAACTTGCAGAAATTAATGGCGCGCGTGGATTATGTCTTTACTTTATATCGTTGAATTATTTTGATCGTTATTAAAACAAAACTAAAAACGTAAATAGTCGCAATCATAACAATGTATGTCAACATTTGACGTAACTTAGTAAACATATACAAAGTCGCTCATGAAATTTCTTTATGTCTAAATGTGTTCGTATTTTTACTACACACAGATAAAACGTATAAAGGTTTGCCTCCTTTGTTATTGACATACACCTTCCGTTATCTCTATACTCTTATCAAAACACAAATAATTCATCAGCTATGATATTGGGCGGCTATCGCATAACACATATAACTTTTATGCAGTGTATATAGGTAACATGGGTCAACAAAAATGTTCTTGATATAACCTCTTTTTTATTTCGTGCCTAAATATTCGATTTTTCACCTGGGCTGCATATTCCGGAAGCAGAAATTACTTTGTACGCCTGTGCTAATGAAATTCTGATACATCATTTGCAGGTATGTGATGATCTTAATTTATACTACATTTGCAAAACCTTTCAAAGCTATGTAATATATATGTAATTGCGAATTCTAAAAACAAAAGGATTGTATACGTCATGTTCACTTTTAGTAGTTATTGCGTTATTGCATTATTCAACGCAATTACTACTAAAAGTGTTCTACTTTTATCTATTATACAGCTGACACTATAGTAATAGATATACTGACACCTTAAAACAATTTAATATCAATTAGAAGTTAAGTTATCTAGAAAATAAAAGACTTTAACTTAGAAAATATGTATGAAATATGCCACTCCCATTCTAAGTATTTTTTAGAATCACCTACATACATTGACAGAACGAACACAAATAACTTAATAATACACAACAAGCCGTGAAAGTACAACGTTACAGAAAGAAACGAAGTAACATATCGCCAAGCATTATTTAATAGTTTAATAATCACATATTACGTATATGATTATACTATAAATTATTTTTTATTAAATGTAAAAATGTAGTCATTTACTGCTATAGAAAAAAATTACTATCTATAACGCAATACATACGGGCTTCAATCTATTAGAACTAACGTAGTAGAACTTATCACTATGTATATAATCGGATAAAGCATTAATTTGAGTTTTCTGTGATATCAGTAAGATAATTTTAGTCGCATGCACTAATTATTTGAAGTTACATCCCATTACATTCAAGATAACGTATACCTAAATAAGTAAGGGAATGTAAGATACAGTCACAAAAATTGAAATGAAACAAAAAAAATAGATGGATGATCGATTTGTCTAACAAAAATAGATAGAACATTTATGCGTAGTTTAATATGAATCAACGGTTCAGTAGATAGAAACGAATAGGAAATTTGAAAGTTTTCACCAATTTGTTTGCCTTCTTTAGAAATATTAGGATTTGCACTTTGCTGTAATAAAAAAAAAACTTGAAATTAGTCTAATCTAATAATATAATTTTATGTTGGTATGACACATGTTTTTACTTAAGTATCAATTTTCTATTTGGAAAATGGAGATAAAACACGAGATATGACACAAATTATATTTAAAAACTATTTGGTTTAGTCGAAAGCTATTATCAGAAGAAATTTAATAAAAATAATAATAACAATCTTTTGTTGAGTGGAACTCAAATGCTCACCAAAGTTCTTCGCCGTAATAAAACTATTTTATTGCTTTCGTCAACAAAACATTCTTCATGCATATTGATAACTGTTTATATCCTGGAATTAAGAGCATCTTTCAAACTGTAGATGTGTTAATAAATAATACAAGAACTGAAAGATATTTCTTTACTTATTTTTGAGTACAAAAGTAGATTTTTTTTTACAAATGACAATGACAACCGACTTCAGAACATTTAAAATAATTGAAAGTCGAGAGACTGAAACAGGGCCTGACTGAATCTTGGTTGCAACGCCTGTCATGTGATAAGTTCAACAAATTAAAAGAAATCTAATTATCCGAAATCCAGTGACAACTTTTATATAGCAAAAGAAGTAGACGTAAAAAATGTAATATATTAGACGTGGCCATCCTTTTTTCTTGTAACCTTCAAATCAGATATCTTCACAAATAGGTCGAGTGTAACTTGATCAACATAATGTATTTTCGGAAGTAACTATGAGGAACGAATGTTTGTGTTCACATTATTAAATAGCTGTTTTGTATAGACTAGCATAACTAATAAACTTCATTTTAAATTATGAACGTATATACATCACATAGTTATATATGTGCAGTTTATTCCAGAATTAATGTGGTGGTTCTACAGGGGCGATATCTAACTTTCTTCCTTATGGGAGGAGCTTATACGTCGCCCGGGGTCGTTCTTACCGAGGGGATCGCTTTTAGAACGGTTGGATAATAAAATAGGCGAGAAATGCTAACGTTTCATTACATTATCGTACACTTTGTCATAGCTACAAAAAGATATAGGACGTTAAATACAACGATTTTAATTTGACTATTGTTAATGGGGTTCCATAGAAAAATATAAAACTTGTAGCAAGAGGTACACACTATTACATATATATATACATACATCGCAAATTATTTAAAAAACGAATCAATCCTTTACCTATGTATGTAACGAACTTACACTTGTATAACTGAAGAATTAATTTCATTTGACATAACAACTGCTTAATAATTAACGGTAGCAATTGTTTACTATATTTTAATATAAGTATTTATACGTCAATAACAATAAGTATCCTTTTCACTACACTTTTAAATACACGTAAGGGTATCTATTTAGTTTCAAGCTAATGCGTTTTAAGTAACAAAAACTAAAATGAAAAGTGGTATTATTGTAGGTTGTGGATTAACATTTGTTCCTCATTATCTCATTCTAATAAATTTTGTAAAATGTGTGTGTAATTAATAGTTCCTTAATGTAACAACAAGATCCTATCGAATGACCATTATTCGAAGAAATATAATTACATAGATAATGGCTCTTAATATTTTTAAGTTTTACCCCTAATTTTATCGATTGATGGGTGGATTTATTTAATAAGATGAAATGCAATTCAGGGAAAACCAGCTAATATCCATAGAATAGAAATACAGTGGACGCCACTTAATGTGTTCGGTTTGGGACGGAACTATTTTCATAACAATTATCAAATGATAACAGTACCTATACGATAAATTAAAACAAGCATATATATATCTTTATAAAAGGTTTTTTGAAAACAAACAAGCACAATGAAAGACAAAATCTCGTAAATGTTTTAAACTCTTCATCAACGACTACATTTCCGAATACACGAATGTATGTAGGTAACATAAGGTATAAATCATTTTAAGAATCGCATGCATGCCTCAACCGTTATTCGCATTATAGAACAATGGTAACGATAACACACGTCGGCACCTTTGATGTCCGTGTGGTTACTTTGAATATCCTCGGAACAGTTGACAAATTGAAGTACGAAAAGAAAAAAAAGATGACTATTCAAAATAGTCGTATTGCACATACATAGGTATGAGTTTATACTGACTATTAGATTTTGGAGACTTAAAAGAAATTCTTTGCATAAAATATTCTGAACTTAGAACGAACGAAAGGCCATTTCGCTTCAATTTAATATTACTAACTTGAAAGTAAAACTAATAGTGAATGAAACGTAAAAAAAGAGTTTCCTTTTTAGAGATAAAATTATAGATTACAAAATAGTAATGAAAGCAAAATAAAAATAAAAAAGTTCCAAAAATGTCTCAGGAAGGAATATGTTTTTTATTTCATTTATTTCTAGTTAAAAAGTAACCTATTTATGTAAGTAATTTATTTATGTATTTTTACTAGTTACCTACATTTTAAATATTGAATAATAAGATTCACCTGAAATGTGAGCGATTACTATACAAGTTATTCTGAAATAGTATATTCTTTTATTTTCAATTCAAGTAATATATTAGTATATATTAATAAATTAAATTAATTAATTAAATTAATATATATTAGTATATATTAATATTTAAGAGATACTATTTATGGGATTTGTTATTGCATTTTGAGATATTTTTATCGTCTTCTTAGATCAACCGATTTTTTTGTACATATTATTATAACCATATATACAATTTTCTCTTTATTACAATTGCTTGTATCCGTCTTAAAACTAACGAATACGCATACATATGTATATTCGCATGCATACATTTCATTGCAGTTTAAACTAAGTTAATTACTATAAGCATATATACATATTCCTAAAATAAACGATTGCAATATACTATTACTGTGTATGCATTCACGCTTTCAATTCATATAAACTCGCAATAACTCGCAGGCAGGTATACAAATATATCTAAGTAAATATGCTAATACAAGCGATTTATTTCCGAGAGCGGAGAATATTCGATATAAGCCACACCCATAAGGAAGAAAGTTTGATATCGCCCCTGTAGACCCACGACATTAATTCTGGAATAAACTGTACGTATTCCAATCAAGATGAACAATGCGTTCACAAATCACAATCTCAGACTAAAACGCAGGTTGGAGTATATTCTGTAGACTGAAGCTACTCACATACATACGAGTATATGGCATAATTTTTCATGCTTGGTATTATCACTACTTGATTTATATTACTGACTCACGACGTAGGTAAATGTGATGTAATTACAAGCTTTCGCAATATCAAATATACAAATTGTGTCATTGTACAAAATAGAAGTTAAGGAAAATTTAAAAAGTTAGTTCTATTGTAGAAATAGAATTTAACAAATCGCAAGTGTAAGATATGCAAAATTTTTCTGCATATTCACCACAAATCAGTCGCAGATACACTTTCGGATGTTTTTTTTGTTTTCTGTAGTAGGCATATATTTGTATACAGAAGTACTATACAGCAAATTGTTTATACTATTTGAATTTAAATTCACAACAGGAGTCACTAAGCATACAGAGATATGCGTGTATTCATCTCTATTCCATATATCTATGCTTTCTTTCGTGTACATAAATGTTAAAAGTGAACAAATATAATATACAAGCTGACTTAGTGAACACGAAATATATACATAATAATATGTATGTGTGTGGCGTCCGCACAACATGTGTAAAAACACAAATTTGCACGACTGTTCCACGAAGTATGGAAATTTATTCAAAATAGATCATTGTAACACTTCATTAGACGAAAAAATCCATCTTATACGGGAAGATACTTATTCAATCACTCGTAGTACTGTATTATATGTATATACAATAGAAAAATGAACTAACTATAAAACAAAGTCAAATAAAAGCGTAAAAAACACAAAAACTACTACCTTAACGTTTTATCACTAATATAAGTGGCTTGTCTAAGAGCAAAACGTGGATAGAGGATTTCTACTTTATTTTGTATTTATAGTTAATTTTTGCATTGTACATATATATGTATGTATATGTATATATTACACTACTATGACTACGAGGTTCTTGGGAGAATCCCAAGGACCTCTTTCGTCGTAATATGACGTATGGCATCAGCTAATATATACGCATAAAAATGTCAGTCTATTAGTTTAAAAAACTGGTATGCAACTCTATCTATTTCTTAAATTAAATATGTGCTAATATTATGCTCCACAAAGACTTTTCTCGGTTTTCCTTGGAATACACATCCTCAACTTGCACGATGCTTTCCTGTCCACCACAAACAAAATTATCCAATAGAAGTTCTTAAATAGATAATAGATTTTACATTTATAACTTCGTTCGCTTTCATGTTAGTAAAGTATAACGAGTGATTATTTTTGTAGAACTATGCGAGGCAGTTCCTGTAAAATGATAATTTATTTTGTTCCATATATTTACAAAGAAGTATTTTGCAAACGCCCCAGCAAAGTTCTTCTTGTCGGATACAATGTAATCTTCTCATGCATCCAAAACGGAAGACAAGTTAATTTGAAACGAAATTTGAACAAGTGATATCCACTATTCTTTTGGCTTTTAGAGTGGAACAGTTGTACAATCACCTTGTAAAATACATTAAATTTTGTCCACATTTCAATAATTATTTACAAGCTACTAACCAGGGCAACGACCGTTGAAGTACGGACAAAACAATGCCTACGATCTCAAGTGTTGACAAACTACCAACTGCCTTGTCTATAAGGAATGTAGTCAAATCACGATACTATTGATAAGCAAATACACATGTGATTCGGTTTACCGAGTTTGATCTGCTTCATCCCGTTGGAAGGTACCAACAAACGAAAATTAATTGTATAAGTAGATGATTTGTCTACGAATAAAAAAGGAAATAGTCAATACTAACTTACTTTGTTGTTAAAACCCGCTTGAGTATTATAAGCAATTTGTACCATTTTAGCTTACGTTCTTTATAATTTGTTACTTTAGATTGTTTTCTATTCTGTTGAAATTTGCCTATATAATTTTCAACTCTTTTTGCAGTTAAAATCGAAATGGGTGGAAAATCCTCAAAGACTGAAGGATTTTTAAGAACGGCTTCGTTTCGCAGAAGTCAGAAAAATACTTTACAAAAAATTGAAAAGAAACTTGACAGAACTTCAAAAGATATCAACAGTTTTAGAGGTAGCATAGATGACAACAAATACACAAAAATTAAACAGAACATTACTGATGTAATCGACGATCTTGAAAAAATCAATCCTACAGTGAAAGACAAACATAAGGAGACCTACCAAAAAATCTTGGATAAATGTAACGACGAATTGCAAAAACTTGATGCAAAAGTTACAAATTCTCCTTCTTTGTCACCCGTCGCTTCACCTGTAGCGTCACCTACCCCAATATCTCCTGCTAACATTGCAGCTACGCCACTAGATAGTCCATTGTCAGAAAGGAGTAGTCACAGCATTCAAGTGAAGCTAGTAAAAGTATCGTTAGAGGAACAAATGCAGCAGCAACAAAATACAACGGGCGCTCCTAAAAAGCAGAACGTTAATTTACCCAAAGAAGAAATCGAAGAGGAAGTAGATTTAGAACAAGAGGCAGTGGACGCAATCGATGCAATGCGCAAGAAGATAGAATATTTAGAAACAGAAATTCATATGTATAAAGAAGATCACGATGAGAAATTATATGGTTTTATTAGCGAAAGTCTGAATCAAATCATTATGAAATTAGACGCAATGGAAACCTTCGGTAATATCCAAATCAAACATGAGCGAAAATTAGCCCTACAAAGAGCGCACGAGTGTGTGAAGTACTTGAACGACGATTTAAAATCAGCAAAAATTGTGAAACAACCAGAAGTAGAAGTGGAACTTCACGAATCAGTTAGAAATGACAGGACCAGGTTAAGCAAGAGAAGCATGTATCGCCCAATAACGTTAGATTTAAATATAAATGATAAACTCAACGAGGAATTACATAATGTAATACACAAGAGAATGGAAGAAGCAACTAGAGAGATCCACAACTCTAACAGTGATAAAACTGCAAAAACAGTTCCACCCAATCATAGTACAGATGAAAGCTTCGAAAATTTTGATAATGCTGAGAGCGAAGATGAATTCGACTTTGTTAGTGTTAATGATGATGATAAGGACAAGTCAAAATCAACTCCTGTGTTAATAAGTTCATTTTAAATATCACTATTCGATGCACTTTAACTCAAATAGGAACGGTGTATGTAATATAATTAATTTATGTATTTTTATTGTTACCGAAATTTGTTTATAAAAATGTATAAAATCACAATAAATTAGTTTTTGAAAGAAACGTTAATTATGATGAAAATATATGTAATCATGATTGAAAGATAAGTAATTTCAATTTTAAGAGCATTAAATTAGGATATTCCATCACTTTATTATAACATTAACTGATCTAGTAAATTCTCTGTTATTTTGTATATTCTTGTGGGAGACGTATTAAGAGCACTTTCAGATTTAATTTAATCACATACTTCGAAATACCTGGCTAAAACTCCGAAGTTGAAGTATATATATTATATTCTAGAATGTATTATAGATTTCTTGAGATTTTTCAATTTTCACATTTTTTGGAATCGAAAAAATGTTAATAGGAATAAAGCAGCATGATTAAATTAGTACGTGCTCTTATGTAAGAACAACAAATTTATATCGAAACAAGTATTAATTCCTTATTTGGACTACTTTACTTTTCATTGTTTGAATTATTTGAGCTTTGACAGAGCTCATATTGTACTGTTAATTTGCCTGTAGATACAAGAGACAATTATAAGGTATTCTATACGTCTATTGTTAATTAAAAAAGTAACTAAAATGCTATATTCTACGCACCGTATTTAATTCAGAAAGTTGATCAGAATACCTCTGAAACAATTGGTATAACATACATATATAATTGGTTCCTTATTCTTTTCGACACAACAGCAGAGTATTTTGAAATGAAAAGAACAAGATAAAAAAAGCAAAAGCGTATTATGCTGACAACTTTACGTATATCTTAGTATAGTTTGATAATGTTCATATAGAGAAAAGAAACCTTCAAGAAACAGATTCATCATTTTGAAATCGAAGGATAGTCACTTTAAGTTTTCTTTCTCAAATACTCTATGAATTTCTTTTTGAAAAGCGAGTCCATTTTTAAATTCTTTAGAGGGACTTTTAGGTAAAGTCAAAAACAAAATTGAAACAGATCAAATGTTTCATATACGAGGGTATGTCAAATATAAACGGGATTTCTTTTGTAAAATGCTTTAGATTTATTTAAATAAGTTTTCAAACATACATTATTTTTCTATTAGGTACCCATAGCACATAAAAACAAGTAATATGTAAAATTCCCTGCAATTATTGCATGGTCATTTATGTACTTCAAAGAAAACAATATCTATAATGTAGAATAAAGCCACAGTATTAATATTAAAGCTCTCAAGAAACACCAAACAAATAAATTTAATTAACGTGGTAAACGCCCAAACTCTGCACAAAGAATTAAAACAAAAGTCCAGAGATATTTTTGAAATAATAATCTAAATTGATTTAGTAGCCGCTAGTACGAAAACCACATCTTTACTTATTTTTTATTTATACGGTTCTTACAAACAGAAATTGTTCCAATTTGATTTTTATAACTCCATTTAAATGTGCTAAAATTAGTTATCAAGAACTACGTTGAAAGCTCTCTTTCTAATGATTCTATAAACAATTAAAGATTGCTAGGAGAAATCAGCGTTTTTTTGCATGTGACGCTAATTCCTAGGTCCATATATGATTTGTTTCACAAACATGAAATATCTGAATATTGTTTAAAACAATGAGAAAAGGAAAGTGGAATTGACAAACTGCAATATGGCAATACTATGCGCAGGGAAAATCACACATTATTGTGTGAACAGTTGCCTCACTATGGCGTTTCTTTTTAAGGTACGAGGAATTTTTCAAAAACACTCTTGAACTCACATATGATGTTATCGTTTTTTTTTATGTAACCTTTCATTCTTTATTACAGAGTTTGAGAGAACAGATTATTTTACAAACAAGAAGAGAAATATGGATGTTGATGAAAGTTTTGAAGAAAAATTAGCGTAAAAATGAACAATTTTTGTCTACACTAAATGTTCGAATTGAGCACGGTTAAGATCTGACAATAGGCAATGCAATTAAAAAAATCTTTTTGAACACTTTCGATGAAATTTGCGATAATATATCTACATAATTTCTTGGCGTATTTTTACTTTCAAATATTCTAAATTATCTGGTCGAGTCACGTATCCTTTACTTTTTAAGTATCCCCACAAGATACAATCCTGAGAATTTAAATTTTGGGAAAGCACTTAAACGTCCTTCTACTACTACTACTTCTCTGGAGACAAAAGTGCTGGCATTATGTAGGGATGAATTAGGTGTGGATATTGAACTTAAAGACATCGACAGAGTACACCGATTGGGTAAAATCGATAAATCAAAGTCTTCTCGCCCTATAATAATAAAATTTACTAATTATGGTAGCAAGCAAAACGTAATGAGGTCCAAAAGCAAACTAAAAACATGTGCAGCAAAACTGTTTATAAGCGAAGACCTAACCAAAACCAAATACGAACTATACAGGGCTACCCAAAAGAGATGTGGAAATAGGAACGTTTGGTGTATAGACGGTGAAATTAAGGTTAAGATGCGAAACAAGGTATTTGCTATCAAGTCCTTACATGATTTAAGTACAGTATAATTGAACGTTCACGATATCCTCTCCTGTGAATTATTCTATTTCTTTGTATATTTTTTTGCTGTTGCGGACGGCTTCTCTTGTATGTCTAATATACTTGCCTAGTTTACGATTTAAGTGCAAATATTATAACTTTTTTGTGTTATTCGTTAAGTGTTGCTTGCTTACTTTTTGATACCTTTTGATATCCCGATATATTTGAGAATTCTTTTTGACTTTTTTGGCATACTGTAGTGTTGTGCTTTGCTATAACTTTTTAATATAAATACTTGTATTAATTAACTGAATAACTGTTTGTTTAGTTCTAGTCCTGGTGAAAATAATTTGTTTAGTTCTTTTGCTTAGAATTTTAGCATTTCTTAGTTTTTAGCATACTAAAGTGTTGATTCTTGTACAAGTAGTTGGAACATTAGTCTATTTAAACTGCATAGTACAATAGGTTCATATAAGTATATAGGTATATATTTTTTTAATATTTTAAGAGAGTAACTGCTTCGTATCTGATACTGGTTAAGAATTGTCTTAATTTGCTTAGAACTGATTATTTTGTGATTAATATCATATTTACACTTTCAGCTTACTGTAGTGTTTGTGCTTTGCTACGATTTTTCGTATAAATATTTGTATTAATTAATTGAATAACTGTTTATTTACGTTTATTTACGTTTTTTTTCTCTTGTTGAACCTTGGTATGGAATTAGAAAGAGGATTCACTTAACTTGATTGTAATTTAGATTTATGTATGATTTGATAAAGCGCTGGAGTTTACTTTATCTATGCCTTGTTGAATGATTGTGTCATGCGTGGCTTAAACGCGATTCACGTTAATATTCGATCCTTAGCTTCTAAATTTGCTAATTTCACTAATTTTATACGGGGTGGTGCATATGACATTGTAGCAGTTAGTGAAACTTGGCTTAGTGATGCTGTTTTAAGTGGTAGCGTTTCATTGAGTGGATATCGTTTCTACAGGAGGGATAGACTGGGCAGGGGTGGTGGCGTGGGGCTGTACGTCAGGAGCCTCATTAGCTGCCGTGTTTTCGACGACTTGTTACTCTCTGGGGAGTGTGAACAATTGTGGATCACTTTCCGCTTATTACATTTTAACATTGCTGTGGGTGTTTTTTATAGACCCCCATCTGGTTCTTTTGCGGCTTTTATGAGCAACTTCGAAACTAATTTATCTCGAGTGTCATTAATGTACGATTATGTTACTATTTTGGGCGATTTTAATTTAGATCTGCTGAATGATAGCAATGGTACTGTAAACCAGTTTTTAGCCTTGATCGAGTCATATAATTTTACGCAAATCATTAATGAACCTAGCAGGGTTACTGCTGCTACTGCTACATTGCTGGATTTGATTTTGGTTTCTGATGTCGACCGTGTTCAGTCTCATAGTGTAAAACCTACGTATGGTTTATCGGATCATGATGCGGTGGAATGTATTATTGATTTTACTACTACCACAACTGCGCCTATTGTTAAAATGTTTAGAAACTACAAAAACTTTGATTTAAATGTTTTTACCAGTGATTTGAAATTGATCCCATTTGGACTTTTTTATGATATGACTAGCGTTGATGATAAAATAGAATTCTTTAATAGATGCGTGTTAGACGTTTTTAATCTTCATGCGCCTGTCTGCACAGCTTCCTTTAGTAAGCCTAAGGTTCCATGGCTAACCGATAACGTTAAATTACTGATTTCACTTCGCGAGAAAGCCTACAAAAACTTTAAAAGTACAAAATCGATTGGTCACTGGAATTACTATAAAGAGTTAAGAAACTTTACGACATCTGCAATTAGAAATGAAAAAAGAGCCTACCTGGAGACGAGAATAAAATTGGGTAATCCAAAACTAATTTGGAAAGACTTTAGAGCCATGAACATTACTAAATCTAAACAAAATGAAATTCCTGTTGAATTTAGTGATGCTAATGAAATCAACAGTTTTTTCGTTGGTGCAGCTAGTGTTGCCTTGGGTTGTGTATCGACTAATGGCTTGAGTGCTTATTATAACGATAATTTTCGACTTAATTTACCGGAGTTATTTGAGTTTTCACAAGTAACTGAGGCCGATATTTTACATATAATTTTTAATATAAAGTCCATGGCTATTGGTTGTGATGAAATTAATGCTAAGATGTTACAGCTGATGTGTCCGTATATAGCTCCGTATGTTTGTCATTTAATTAATTATTGCATAGATTCCTGTAAGGTTCCACATGTGTGGAAAGTTGCCAAGGTAACACCAATTCCTAAAGCTGGAATGGTTTATGGCTATGGTGATCTCAGACCGATCAGTATTTTGCCTTGCCTTTCGAAGATTTTGGAAAAGGTATTGGAGCAACAGATGCGTTCGTATCTAGAGATCCATCATCTTATACCTGCGAATCAATCGGGTTTTAGGCCACGCCATGGATGTCACACAGCTCTTCTGCACATTGTTGATGAGATTCTTTCAGCCACGGATAATCGCAAACTAACTATCCTCATCCTATTAGACTTTTCAAAAGCATTTGATACTATTAATCATGGCACACTATTGCATATTCTCGCTTATCTTGGGTTCTCTCCTTCAGCAATAGGTTTACTTGAAAATTACTTACGTGGCAGAATGCAGTATGTGTCTCTACATGGTAGAGTCTCGTCTGAGCTTTCCTTGACTTGCGGGGTTCCCCAAGGCTCAATTTTGGGGCCTTTATTATTTACCTTGTATTTGTGTAACATTGATAAATGTTTCAAATTTTGTAAATGTCATAACTATGCGGACGATACGCAGTTATTTTATTCTTTTAATGTTGATGATGCGCCCATGGCGAACTCTCGCGTTAACGAGGACTTGCACTCACTGGTCAAGTATTGCAATTTACATTCTCTTAAAATTAATCCTGCTAAATCCGCGGTCATGTTGTTCGGTAGTGAGAGTCTGCGAGAAGCAGCCAAGTGTCACTTGGATATAAAAATAAATGGTAGCAGTTTGTCATTGGTGGACATTAAATGTAACTTAGGATTACATCTTGATATTCCTCTGAGATTTAAACAGCACATAGATTCCCGTATAAGAACATCTTACTCTGCCTTAAAAGTACTGTACTCGAATCGTGACTTTTTGAATCGAAGGTTCAGAACAATGCTGGCAGAGGCACTAGTACTTTCACAGTTTAATTTCTGTGATGTAGTGTATGGACCTTGCATAGACAAGGTTACAAGTAATAAAATTCAGCTTGTGCAGAATAACTGTGTTCGCATGATCTATGGGTTGCGTAAATGGCAGCATGTTTCAGCTAAGATTAACGAGTTAAATTGGTTGAATATGCGGAACAGACGAGAATTGCACAGTCTATCTCTTTTTCATAAAATCCTGACAACAAAATGTCCCCAGTACCTATTTCAGAAGATATCCTTCCGAACAGATGTGCATAATGTGAACATCCGGAGCAGAGGTTTATTAACTACACCCATTCATAGAACTGCTATGTATGAGAGAAGTTTTTCATATCAGGTTGCTAAAACATATAACTCTATTCCGGATTATTTCAGAAATTTATCTTTGGCATCTTTCAGAGTGCACGTTCGGAGGAAACTTTTTGTCAGCCAGGAGGGGGACATGCGCTAGTGGCCACTGCTCAGTTGAAACGCTTACACAAATATGTACCTACCCCTTTATCGACTGTTTTTTTTTGTGGTATTGATTCTTTTTTTTTTTTTTTTAACTCTCTTTAATTAATGGGAACGTCAGCGCTTTATGCTTTGTCCTATGTGTTTATCATATACTGATGTATGCTAGTTTGTATCACCAATCCGGGCAGTATCTGAGGGTGACTGTGGGAAGCTCCTTTAAAATATCAGACGCCGGGCGACCATTGTGGACGCCTGCAGGTCTGTGGAGTCGCAGCCCGTTTATTTTTTTACTTATTGTTTTTTTTTCTCTGGTCAATTTATTGTTGGAGTCTTAATGATGAAATGTAAATTTAATTTAATTGTAGTAATGTAATGTTTAATGTTTAAATAAATAAATAAATAAATAAATAAATAAATAAATACTATCTATTCAAATGATTTGGACAAACTTCATTCAAATAAGCGCGAACTGGTAAAATATACTGTGGCGGCGCTTCATATTGTTGAAAAAAGAAGTCATGCTGGTGCATGTCGGTTTCTTCTAAATCCGGATTCAAAATTATTACAATAGTGATGAGTTTATTTTACCGAAATATCTTGCACCAATGACAATCTCTTTAAAGAAGTACGAAACTTTTCCGGCAACTATACCACACTGTTTGGAGGTTTTTTGTATGAAATTCTGCAGCAATTTTGCGGCCTCATCAAAAAAAGATGATGCTCTTCACAAAATTACCGCTTTCATTGCATAATTGTTGCATTTGCTTACAAAATTCATTTTGCCGATCAAAACCATCTTCTTCACTATTCTCTTCACCAGCTAGTGAAGTACACGTATTTTATAGGAATGGAATTTTGCGTCAACTCTACTTACCATGCTTTGGCTAACAGGCGGCTGATCAGGATGAGTTGCATTAAACAACTCCACTGCTTCTGTGTAATGTGCATCGTATCTTCTTGGATCCTGCTTTACTTTCCTATGGCTGAGCACCAAGTTCTTGAGCTCTTTGGTTTCTAGAACAACCCTTTCGGGCTTTCGGTGTATGAGTATGTTAGAGAGGTGGTTATTAGTCTCGCTGCACTGGGTTGCTAATGTTATATGATGCTGCTGATGTTGGTACTAATCGACGGCTATGTTGACACTCTTGAGATCTTCATTTTTGACGGTGATCTGTGTGGCTTTAAGTCCATTAGATGGGTTATCAGCGCGTTGTTTGAGATGGTTATCCTTTCCTGCGTCGTCCTAACCACGGATGTGATGTATTCCTTGAGCGCTGGGCTGCCGATGTCTATCTGGAGTTGTCTTATCCTAGCGAACCATGCAGCGCCTATGCTCTTTCGGAGAGATCTGGAGAACTTCTAACCTTTTGAAGTGGGATTTACTAAGCATGACCATAATAATGCTCCACAAGTGATCACAAGGCAGAAGAAAGACAAGTAGATTAACAAGTTTTATTTGTATTAAGGATTTCTAGTTGTGGCTTGTAATCGCGTTAAAGTATAAATCGTCTTCAATACATACAGTTGGTTGCAACGATATAAATCTTTATGAGTAAATATGGCATATTCTTACCATATTAAATGCAAAATTGCATGCGTACGCCACTCGTATGAATAGGGAATTGGCCACGTTTATTTATGATGCAAGGTAAGTAAATGGCGATCGTTCTGCCGTCGCTCTAGTTATAAATGTCGCTAAACAAAATTTAATTTTTACTGTCATCAACGCAAAAAGTTCATCTTTAGTAGGCAACAAAATGCCAGTATTCGCACTGCATATCTCTGGGCTAACCCCGTTAGAACAGATGATCATGACAATGAGTTCGTTAATCCCAAAACTAATGTTAATGCTTTTACTAATAGTATACTCAAAGAAAAAAGAAATGGGACAATTTCAATACATATCGGTATTGTAATTGTACCATTTCTTTTTTCTTTGAGTATACGTTTTCTGTTGTCTATATCGCAAATACTACTGCTACTTACACTGAATCTGTGCACACTCATTTTCACTTGTAAATGATAAAATAATAATCAGACTAATGGTCACATTTCCCCACAGCAAGTTGTGTTACAATGTCTGGTACTGTATGTCCTGTTATTCATTTAAAAGTAATTATTAATCTGTCTATACGGTCATGTACTGTTACTGAACTATTTAAAAATTGCAGCAATACATAAAAAGGAGAACCCTGCATTATTGCCTAATAATAGGTCGATTTCCATCATATCCAAATTTACTACTGCATGAGAAAGTTCTTTATCACGATATTTATAGTTATACTCGTTCTTTAGTTTTACCTAACAAACACAGTTTTATTCTCGGCAAATTCACCATCGCCAACTTTACTACAATCTCAGAATTTCCATGCAAAACTTTGAATAGACATTGACAGGTAGATGTACTCTATATTGATTTCTCAAAAACAATGATTGATTACGAAATATTGTTGTTGAAATTAGCTTGATTTGGTTTGGTTCCATCATACCTACATAGAACTTCAAGGATCGTATCTGTACCAAAATTTGAAAATGAAACTAGATATAGACAGATAAATGGATAGGATCCATTTCGTCATCATTGAATGAAAGACGGGATATAGTTTGCAATTTATATCTAAATTTTTCGACAACAATAACATTTGCACAACGACGTTGCAAATGCATTTTAACTAGATTTTAAAGTTCCTTTCGAGATGTAATATTTGGTGCATTACCTTTTTGATGTAATTATGCTACATCTATACACAGAGACAGCAATTTCTATAAAGTCAGTTTGTTCCTTAAACCAAACATGAACTGATTTCTTAATGTGGTACTAGGAAAAGAGCGCAATTTTCAAATATGATAGAGAATTATAATTTGTGTAATGCATTTTAGTCGTATATTTAGGTTAGTTTAATTTTGCCACATGCAGCTCATATGAAGGAGTTCGCATCATATGCTAAATTATGATCATAGACTCAACATTGAAAAGAGGAACGTAACTTTAATATCTTTTTCCATTACCCTTGCAAAAGACTGCAAAAGAAAATAGCTAAGTAACGATTTGCCAATCACTTCTTAGCGTTTGTCTGCCTATTTGGTATATTTACAAGCACTACTACTTTTCATTAGTGAATAATTTTCCGCACTGTTTACTTCTATTACCATTTAAATTATTGTATTATATTAGCGTCCGCAAAATTATTTCTTTCGTTTAAAGACGGCATTAGCAATTTACAAAGTTTTGTGTAGATGTAGCTGAAAGATAAAGCTGTATTTTGCTGCATGCAAAGTAAACATAGTTCATATTATAAATATAGAAAACCATATTTCTCGTAAGTGTAATTATATTGAAACAAATATACTTATTTCTAGTGTTTGAGAGTAAAATTTAAGCACCTGCTTAACTGTTAGCTTATCGTTACGAATTTAGATAAGCTAGAATTGCGAACATTATTTTGTACACACGAATTTCATTGGTCGACCAACAGTGTACACATTAATAACGCGTAGAGCTTAGTTAAATGTAATTTGACGTCTATCCTAAAGTTTATTCGGCTGAGCATTGAACGACGTTGTACCTAATATAAAAAAAATAAATTACTTTGAAAATGCGATTATAGAAAAACCAATACCACTAAATGTTATATTGTACGTCCTGCGAAGTAGTTTGATAATTAATGAGTACAATTACTATTGTTCCTTGTAGTAGATTAATTATAAAAAATGGTTGATAGTTTTAGTTGTATTTTGTGGTACACTGGCAACAGCTTGAAAGTTAACGACTCTTAACATACATATTTCTCTAAATTTCCTAGTGTAAAACTGCATTTCAAGGAAATTTAATACCTATATTTCTAAACTTCAAATTTTGACAGTAAGTAGACAGTGCTTCAAATAATTAATATTAAATTTTAATGTAACTTATCATTTATATACATGTATCTTTATTGAATAAAATTGTTTTTAAATTAAGAAATTGTTTAGATAACTGAAATATAAAATAACACAACAAGAATTTAGAACGAATGCTGATTGAATTATTTTAATATTTTATCCATGCGCCATTGGCGTCGATTACTTGCTGTAAACGATTCCCGATTGACATAATAAGTGTTCTTGTATAATCTGGAGTTAGTTCTTCTCATGCTTCCACAATACCTTCCCAAAGTTCCTTTCGATTGGCCGCTCTAAAATTATTTCTGTACAAACGTTTTGCCATTCGTCCCCAAACGTTCTCAATAGGATTAAGATCAGGACTCCTTGATGCCCATGGAAGAATATTAATATTGTTGGTAGCAAGCCATTGACGCACAACGTTGGAGGTGTGAATTGGAGAGCTGTAGTGCTGAAAAATGAAATTGTTCCCAAAAAGCTGCGTTACCGAAGGTAACATAATATTTTCCTGGAGATCTCTCTAATAGTTTCCAGTCAACCTTCCTTTAACATTCCAGTAAACATCAGGTACCAAACAACTGATCCAAGCCCACACCTGCACCGAAAATCTACCACTACGGTGCGTTGGCTTTATGTACCGTTCTTCATAATGCGTATTTGTAGGCCTGTACACACGTACCGGACCGTCGTGGGATGACGTGGGAAGATCTTTCCATCTGAAAAAATAACACGTTCCCAGAAATCGGCGTTTTCATTTACATATAAATTAGCAAAATTTAATCTGTCTTGCTTATGCTGTGGCTCTAACGCAAACTTTTTGGAAGCAGAATAATTTTTCAGCCCAAAATCTCGAATACGTTGCCTTGCTGTTGAAATGGAACCCGGAAAATGGGTTTCGTATGCCGCTTTCACTGCCGTTCCAAAAGGGTTTCTTTGAATCCAATTCACCAATGAAGCATCATCCTCCAACGTTGAAATTTTTCTCGCTCCACCACCATGCACATACGCTAGATCAACCCCTTGATTAATATTCTGCTTTAATTTAAAAATGCAGGTTTTACTAACATGCAGATCATCTGCCACCGTTTACATGCTCCAGCCATTTTCTAACAAAGTTCTTGCTCTTATTTTTTGAGCTTCACTGAGACGGGGCATCATACAATATTTACAGAAGTCTCAGATATTGTAATAAGGAAAATACAGTTTGACTGATTTTATGACACTTATGACAGTCTACTAATAGCGTTTTTGACTTATCGCAGTTTTATGCGCTGAGTGTATTTTTCTCCTTTATTAATATGTATTAAAATAAAATAGAAATACATTCTGTGCATAACAGTACAAAATAAGTCAAAAGCGCTATTATATAGGTAATAACGGTACATAAAGCCAGCTTTACACCAGGCTACGACAATTTTCAGCAGTCGTTAACTTTCAAGCTGTTGGCAGTGTACATTTTGTACTATAAAGTAATACTTTTACGTAAAGTACTGTATTTGACTGTTTTAAGTAAAAATATCATTTTATATTTTTAAAATGGCTTGTACATTGCATTTACTTTTATAAATTGTGTATTAGTTCATGTTTGAAAAGCACCGTCGACATGTTCCGCCTTTATGTTCGGTAAGAATAGTAGCACTGAATAAATCAAAACACGTGCCTTGCATAAGCTTTGTTTCGCCAAAAATGTTGTTTGTGTAAATGTGGCAATGCTTCTATTCATGAACAGGTTACTAGTGGTACCCTCAGTTTTGAAAACATTTAGTTATAGGTACAAAATATCCGATTTAACATAAACAATTAAGTGAAAAAAATCGGCTATAAATAACAGTTTGAAGGAGTGCTATCATCATTGTCTCTACCTGAACTTATATACTCACTCCTTACAAGTTAGACCTAAAATTATTGGATTTTATAAACCGTTACCACGTCTTCGTTTTGAAATGTACGAATTATATCGTAATCGCATTGTATGGATGCACGGTTGTTCCATATAACAGAATAAATCTTTATTCGTTCTTCTTGCATTTTGCCAGCAACAGCATTCTATCTTGTCTGGCTGAAAATACTGCCAAATGTTATATAAAAGTTTAATCCTTAAAATTTCAATCCTGATAAATGTAAAGACTTTGCAATGGAAACACAACAATCTGCAAAATACTAATATTAGTAAGACCAACATCGTGGCCTTTACCCGCCGACGAAAGCAGGATGGCCTAAATCCGCTTACGTTGAAAGGGGTTACCATAGAGATGGTGGGGGAGGTAAAGTACCTTGGAGTAACATTAGACTCCAAACTTACCTGGAACCAACATTCGGACAGAATTACCAAAAAAGCGGTAACAGCGTTAACGCTGGTAAGACGCACATATGGAAAGAAATGGGGGCTAAGACCAGACATGCTGAGTTGGATATACAGCTTGGTGGTTAAGCCAGTAATGACGTACATATGCAGCTTTGGTATGGTGGACAAAGACGCAACAAAGGAACGCTACTCAGAGGCTGAGCAAGGTGCAAAGACTTGCCTGCCTAGGAATAACGGGAGCAATGCGGTCGACACCGACTGCAGCCATGGAGGCACTCCTGGACTTGCCACCGTTGCACCTGGTCATACAGAGGGACGGGGAGAGGGAGGGGGGGCAAGGATGGGGGCATACAGGCTGCAACACACAGCGACTCCGAAAAGGGTCAATACAAATCATATGACTGAGCATGTGGGAAAGGGGGTGTTGGAAATGCGGACCGACCACATGCCGGTAAGGCATAGGTATGGGAAACCCTTCACGGTGTCTATAGCAGACGGACGGGAGGAGGCTGCCAGGTATGCACTGAGAATCAAAGAGCAAGACTTAGTCTGGTACACGGACGGATCTAATACGGCTAATGGTACCGGTGAAGGGATATGCTCTCAGAATGAGGGCCACAGTTTCGCACTGGGGGAGTATGCTTCTGTGTTTCAGGCGGAAATATATGCTATTCTCCAATGCGCACACACAATGAATGTGAAAGTGGTGACCAACAGACGAATTCACATCATGTCTGATAGCCAAGTGGCATTGAATGCGTTATTAAGCCGGAGGGTGTCGTCCAGGCTGGTGACGGAATGCCTCGACAAACTGGTGAAACTGTCGAACCGGAACAAGGTTTGGTTGACTTGGATACCGGGCCATCAGGGGATAGCGGACAACGAAGGGCTGACGAACTTGCGAAGAGAGGGTGAGAGATCGAAATGTACGGCCCAGGACCTTTCTTCGGGGTCACAAGGCAAACGGCCCGGAGACATATAGGAGACTGGGTTCGTAGGAAACAGCAGGAATACTGGAGAGCCTCGCCCGGTATAGTACATGGCAAAACCTTTATAGGGAAGCCATGCAGGAAAAGAGCTCGAGAACTACTACATCTTAGTAGAAAACAGCTCTGCATCGTAACGGGACCAATGACCGGACATGCTGCGGTGAAAGAACACCTACACAGAATCGGAGTGTTTGACGGGGACACAAAGTGTAGACTTTGTGGGATAGAACCGGAGACAGCCGATCATCATCATACTACGCGACTGCGAGGCACTAGATCGCAGAATCTATTTGGGATAACGAAAGGAGACCCAGAGATATACCTTACCCACTCGGTTAGGGACCTGTACAGGTTAGTGGAGGGAACTACCGTGCTAGAGTGGGTAACTTGAACAAACAGATGTGGCACAACAAGCCTGATGGCTGCGGTGCCTACCGGTGACTATAGGTCGGACGGGTCTGGAGAGAAAAAAATATTAGTAAGCCACACGTTGTCATAAAAGTATTATAGAAATATTGCAAATAGCAATACCAATTATAGTTAGAGGGGAAGTAACGGCTGTCACAACGTTAACTAAACGCTAATTGAGATGAACGTAGAGCTAGTGGGGTTAGCAGCCAACCCCACTGGCTGCTAACCCCACTAGCTCTACGTTCATCTCAATTAGCGTTTAATACCAATTATCTCTTTACATTTGCTTTTTAAAAATGGTAGCTAACTTTAATAATAGAGCGTTTTGTACTGTTTACAATATCATAATAGAAACTAATTAATAACTCATTTATTAGGAAAAAAGCAAAAAATAAAACTTTCTAATACTTAATGTATCTAAGAATAATACTAAACAAGTGATAGTTTGCGCTTCGAAAAGTCGGTATTTGATAACATATCAATATTCTGTGTAAGTTGCGATAAGCCGAAATTTTGGTGGCGGTAGTATAATGGTTTGGGCGGATTTTATCCATAACAGTAAATGCCCTATATTTTTTTATTTCCATCTGACTAAATTCTAATTCTTATATAGAACTTCTGGAGATGGCTCTGATAGACTTTGGTGACCAATTACCGACGCAAGACTGGATTCATCAAAATAAAATCAATTTATTACTACGCTCTGCTTGCTCAACCGATTTGAACCCCATCGAAAATCTTTAAGACATATTTTTAAGAAATGTGTATGCAAATAACATACAATACGATAGCGTTAAAGAACTAAAATCTGCGATAACGAGTTATTGGAATGATATTCCTATTTCAATGTTGACCAAACTGATAGACAGTACGAAGACCCGGATATTTGAAGTTATCTTGAATAGAGGATCTAATACTCACTAATAACTTTAGAAAGAATAATATTTTTTTTATGTATTCATTATATTTATTAATTTTGTGTTATTAGACGTGCAGACATTTTGCTGTTTTGAGATACCATTATTGTAAATACTCTTTGTGTAAAATGTAATAATTGTTTTAGGTTGTTATTTTCTCTTGCATTTGTCTTTCTTTGCAGTTCAGCATTAACTCCGATGCATAATTTACTGAATATATTAAGAAAATTAAATATTCTGTTCAAAAGTTCTAAAATTTCTATGGCCATAGCACTATAGAAATTTCGCTAAGGGTACGCAAGGTTTCAAGAATTTAATTTTACCGTATTTAGTGATGTAATTGGTTACAGATACATACTGCCTGAGGAGAGATGTGTAGCTTCGATCCTTGCCTGCAAATACAAGCTTTCAAAATTTCATTAAGAAATATTGGTAGAAAGTATGAATTTTTCCAAAAATACGATATAATTTTGAGTGAAATATGTGGTGGTATATGTCAACACTTTTACGTAAATCCATCATTAATAAACATATTCAAGTAGGAAATATAATGGAAATAAATAAATAGGTAGAGAAAACATATTTTGAAATTAAAAATATCTGACGACTAAACCAAAAAGAAATATTATTCAGGTAAAACTTACCAGAGTCTTGTAACACACCTGCGTGCAAGATTAAGTACCTGAGACTGTAATTACCCCACCGGAATTTTAATAATAGCAGTCCATTGTTTTTTATAAAAAATTTAATAAGTGAGAGAGTTTTCTTAAGTTCAGACCATGCGACATCTGTTATGTTCACAATGTTTTCAAAACAATTCAGAATATAATTATAAAAAACCTTTGTCTATCCTTGGCATTGCTATTTTTTCTGTTGAATGTTTTACTTCTTAATATCTGTTGTTTTCTGTGTATAACATTCTAGATTGAACATCTTTCTTTCATTCTTATTTGAAAATACTTAGCTCTAGATACTATGTAATAAATATACAAGAACGCCAACCTTTGCGTTTCCGTCGCTGCCTTATTTTTCAAAATTTAGAAAACTATAAAGCAAAAAGTTATTTGTATACAATATTTGGAGTACGTAAAAATATTTTTTGACTATAGAGGAGCATTAGTGATACAGAATGTTGTTTTTTAATGGGACAATTTGTACGTATTTCGATTCTTCCGTCGAATACAAAAAATTTATTAACAGTTGATTACTACCTATTTGAAACTAATAGTTTACAAGATATTAAAAACATATTTAATATAGTTTTCATTTGGGTTGTTAACATAAATTCAATATTTTATTTATACAGATAGTTAAGAACTTCAAAATACGTATTTACCTCGATAGTGATATGTTTTTAGTATGTTGTGTTTCCTCTTGTTACACGTTATACAGGTTATTTAATTTAATAGTTTCAAGTGACGCATTTGGGCTGTCCTTTCTTCGTTTAATTTAAGTGGAATTATATGCTTTGAATGCAGATTTACAGTACCTATCTTCCAAATTGACATGGTGTTACATCTACTTAAACTTACTTGTTTTTCTGCTATAGTTTTTCTTTTTAATAATACCCATGATGGGCTTTGAAAGTTTGATATTTTATGCAGAGATATATATGGGGAGAACATGTTCTACGTTACATTGATAAACACTTGAACGACGATGATTTTTATTGGTTAATCTTTCGAAACTACTAGAAAATGTTCACTTGTTAGTTCGTTGTATGCGAATACAACATGACGATGTAGATTTGTAGATTTGAAATGAGGGTGATATTGCGCTGCGACCTATTGATCTATTGTGCCCCCTTGCGTGAGTTGTAAGCTGCTGGGGGTATGCCCGCTCCTACAGCTCCCCATCCAGTCCAAGAGCTTTGATAAACTGCATTAGCTGTGATGGTTTCAGGGAAGGTATGTCTTCTTCGTCTATAACGTCTTTACCGAGATGGCTGGCTCGGGTTTCTATGATGGCGGTGCAGTAAGATGTCAGGTGTTCCGGATTTTCATCCTCAGCCCCGCAGAACCTGCAGTCGCTATTCTGTTTTAGACCTATCCTTGCCATGTGTTCACCAAGGTGACAGTGCCCTGTAAGGAACCCTGTGAGGATGCGCAATCTATTCCTGCTAAGTTCCAGCAAAGTTTTTGCTCTATGCTTATTGTAGTTTCCAAGGAAGATCTTGGAGTGTCTCAGACCGGGAAGATTCTCCCAGAGGGATGCTCTGAGGCTCTCTTCCCGATCTTTAAGTTCTTTTTTGTAGGTGCTCGTCCCTATACCACAGAACGGTTCAGGTCCCACAAACGGAGTTGTAGCGGCCTTTCTTGCTAGTGAATTAGCTTCTTCGTTGCCTCTGATTCCAGTGTGTCCTGGTACCCAGTATGACATAACATGACGATATACCGGTGCACTATAGCCGAAATTATTAAATTATTTGCAAGGACAATTTTCAGATAGATGGTTTGGGTCAGGTGGTTCTGTGTGTTGGCCTGCAAGGTCTCCTGCTCTAACACCCATAGATTTCGTTTTATGGGACTATGAACTACGAATAATTCTCAGCCAATTCAATTCATGCATCTCCGTCAAGTCCCAGGTTTTACTATTGTAGTGTTGCCGCCTCAATGGTATTTATCCGTTCTGTTTCGGCTTCCGACTACGCCTTTCCTTTTCTTCCAGAAGTCTAAACGACACAGACGAGAATTGTAGATACAGTTTACTGTTAAAGGTATCCTGTGTAGCGTCTTTCATTTTTTATCACTAACATCTGTTACGAAGAAACATGTTCAATAGTTTTCATCTAACAATTTCATGAAATCCTGACAATTGCACTCTAATAATTGTATTCTTAATATTAATTCATTTTTTTAACGAGATGATAGTTAAGGAAGTTATTGTAACAGCCGATAATGTTTTTTCTCCTTTATTCTTACAATAACATTTCAATTAACATATGTAATTGCAAACAGTAACATTTCTTTCTTATGCAAGAATACAGTTTTGTTAACTTTTTACAATTATGAAGTTACGTATTTTACTGATAATAATGTCTTTATTTTCGTAATTCAAGAAAAAAAAACAAAAACATATGCATATACATATACATAACGGAATAATTTAGTTCTAAAGAATATCGTTGCAACTTCGACATTTAGACTGCAATTTTTGACTTCTGATTTTAATTATATCAAATATTTTAGTCACGTCACTTTACAACCATGTAATCTTTGTGTAAATAACACCACAGTAATTTTACCTAAGCGTTATACTTCAGGATAATATCTCTCTAAATTAAATTGGTTAGTAAATTGGAGTACTTCCTGCATGAAATATTATCTTATTGCACTTGAATAGTTCTCAATACAACATCAAGAACTTTATTATTATCACAGAAATGTTGGTGTATTATTTATGTAGCTTGAGAAAGATGGAAGCTTAGAAATTAAAATTAAATGAAATTTCTCTGAATTATATACGCATAGAAGCATTTCAAAGCATTATTCATTTTTATATCGACTACTCTTTACTTCCATCATGAAACACTGAACTCCTGTCACCGTCCCTACGAGGTATGCGTGAAGAGATAATTTGCTAAAATTGGAAATAAAACAGCCGCCGCAGGTAAAGCCGTGCCTTATTTTGAAACATTTATAATGAACTGTCTAAAAAACTCGTAACATGACGTCGTCTCCCTGCTTTTTTCAACTTTGAGTAATATAACACATTTGAAGTGTCGGGTAAAAGATTTTGCTTTCCTAAAGTCCGCTAAAATATAAATGTTTCGTTGCGCGATTTAAAGAACGAAATATTGACATTTTGAGACGAAATTGTGTTTGTATAGGAACGTCTGCGTGTCAGGAAGGTTTTTACTTTATATTCTAATTCAATATAGGCATTATATTACTAAACTATAACCAATTTAACCACAGCATGGTTTTTATTCATATCATTATATGATTGTTGAAACTGAACGGTTTTAATTTCATTTGTTTAGTACTAATAATCCCAAAGAAATCTTCTAATCTAAAATAAATTTCCTTTGGTCAAGTCCCCCTTATTCAGACAACTTGACATTTTGCGTAAATACAGTTTCGGCACTTTTCACACACAACGGACATGCTAAGCGTACGGAATATAAGCAACTAGACAGGTAAATCATATTCCAAGAACGGTATATTACGGTCAACGAGACTAATAGACACATTCGGATTACGTAGAAGGATGCATATTCATCCATTCTCTCACTTTTACGTTACGGAGGTATGCAAAGTGTCTGCGCTAAATTGCTAAAACTGTACATATGTAGTTTCATAGATGATCTGAGATAGTGATTCCCTTAAAAAATACAAAATAATAGAATGCTGGTTTATGTGATTTCGCACCCTATGTGTAGTGATAATCGTACCAGGGTTACAATATACGGCTGAAAATATATATACTATTAAGAACGGATCATTTAGTTGTCTATAAAAAAAAAACAATAAAGAACACGGAATACTTTGCAGAATTTATAAAAAGAACATGGTTTTCTAACGGTATTGCTTACAAGTGTTCAAGTATGTATATGTATACACAGAAATATACAGGGTGGCCCATTAGTGCGTGGAAGCTCGATTAAACCGACATTGTAAAAGATATTAAAAAACTTTATTGAGGAAATGTGTAGGTATTCTTAAGCTTCATATTTTAAAATTAGTTGCAACTATACAGGGTGTTCTATAACGCTGTACCAGACCAAACTTCAATTTTTTTAAATGGAACGGTATACTTTTTTTGCATTTTTAAAATCTGCTTATTTTTATGACCGTTTTTATATACGGTTTGCCGAATCTATACCGAATATTTAAAAAGTTATGACCATTTTTACGTCTAAATTAAGGTGTATTAAGAGAGTTAGTTTGAAACAAAATATACAAACTTTTTCGTACCACTACATGATTTGGCTACGTCTTCACTTTCCGCTGGTTCAAGAATTTAATTAAAAAAAAAAAATATTTATACAGGGTGAATCAAAACTCGGAACTTCAATTTTCTCATTAAATTTAAATGGAACACCCTATATTTTTTATGATGGTTCGATAGATATTTATCGGCTCTTTCATTTTTGTGAACCATTCCCTATACCTAACTCTTTGGGTTTAGATGATATTTTAAATTTAATATGAAAAATTGCTTTTTTAGCACGTAAGTAGTAGTAATAGCAGGTATAAGCCGACCAATATCTGGTGGCGCTGGCGGGGCAATATCACGAAAACGTCAAACGTCAAATAATACAACAACAGCAGTAATTTGTAGAAATACATTCTCAAAATGAATTATTCGGCTGAAGAATTAATAGATTGATTTGGGTATTGGGAGAGTGTTCGAAAAATTGCGTTCTTGCAAAAAGAGTTTATGAAGCAAGATATCGCACGACGACAATGGAAACATTGGAAAGATTAATGTTTCAACCGTACCGGTTCAGTAAAATATGAAAAACACGAAAGGGAAAAAAAATGCATTGCCGAGGAAAATGAATTTCATGTGATCGCATGCGTTATAGAAAATCCACGTAGTAGTCAACGCGATATTTCACACATACAAAATATTAGTCGAATATCCACTCAAAGGATATTAAAAAAGCACAAATTCCATCCCTACCACATTCAATTACATCAAGAGTTGTTGGACGAAGATTTTCCCCGTAGGGTTGCGTTTTGCGAATGGGCTCAACAACAAATCCATAATCGGGTGGATTTTGATGAATGTCTTCTTTTTGGCGATGAGAAATGGAAGCGTGAATAAACACAACTTCCATTATTATTCTACCGACAATCCTCATATCACTCAAGAACACAGCCAAACTAGGTGGTCTTTAAACGTTTGGGGTGGCATAGTTGGAAATTGTATTATTGGACCACATTTCTTTGATGGACGTGTAAATGGCGGAGTTTCTTTAGACTTCCTTCAAAACAGTTTACCACTGTATTTGGAAGATGTACCTTTGAACATACGTCAACGAATGTGGTTTTTGCATGATGGCGCTCCGGTACATAACACTGCAGTAATCCACAACTACCTCAATACTAAATTTCCCAACAGGTGGATTGGAAGAGGAGGACCAGTGGCATGGCCAGCTCGATCCCCGGACTTGACAAAAATTGATTTTTTCTTGTGGGGGCTACGTAAAAGATCGTGTGTATCAAGTACCGGTAACAACACGGGAAAATATGATGGAAAGAATAAGAGAAGCTTTTCGGAGTATTGGTACAGAAATGTTAACAAATGTCAGTCAATCGTTTGAACTAAGGCTGCAACGTTGTATTGACGTTATGGGTCAACATTTTGAAAATTTTATTTAGTATACCCTTTCTTTTATGTTATACTTTTTCTTTTATCTAACTCTAAACGAAGCAATGATAATGATTACGTAACACTTGCCACTGCTTTGAATTTAGTTGACCACAACTTTTACTAGGAGTTATAATATTGAACTGTTTTGCGCTACATATATTTCCAGTTTACAGATACTATATACATATGTATTTGTTTCCAGTATAATCATTTACCATCTATAGAAGTAACTGACCATTTTGCTAATACTTAATTTAAGATCTGCCATTATTCACTATCTAAACGAACAACTTCGTAACTAATATACTTGATATACCTATATTTTACCTATTAGCACACTAACTAAACTAGTTCATAATAAAACTATATGCCGAATATATTTTGTTAATTTTCAGTTGTCAATCGATACTTTAAATTACAGCGGTTTATTTATATATTTGTGTCATAAACTATGTAGTTACACGGGTAGTTTAGTATTAAATCAAACAGCATTCTTAATTGATAACTTGTATTGAATATGTGTAGACACTTCAGATAATATTTGCTGACTTTTTGGTGGTCGATTTCTTTTTTGAAACTACAGTCGAACTCGAAATTTCTGCAACCCGAACAGCGCCAGCGTACAGCTGAAAGGTAAATAAACAATACATATTTCGTACATCGGTATTGCAAAACCTGTACAAGCCGAACATCTTTTTTAAATGGTTTGAGTGATGAAAGCTTATCGAAACGTAAATGAAATGAATACAATATTCATCTGACCTATGAATGAGTGAAATTTAGGTTTCTGACTGCAATTTATCAACCATTTTTGCAAAACGGTAACCCATAATTGACAATTTATAAATTCATGCTGCCTGTCACATTTATGGTTTTATCATAATTTATACCGGCTTATGTATTGCCCCTCTAGCAAACTTTAGAAATTCTATTTTCCATACTGTAACAATTTTAACGAAATATAATTTAAAAGCCGCTTCCATTTTAGTAATTAGTCCTACATATATGTACCTATATCAGTATACGTAACAGGTGAATATTATAGTTTCTAATTAGATTTATCTCTAAAGTAGCTTGCTGATAAGAGATATAATTTTATCTACCTCAACATTGATGGGCGTTGTGAGTGTGCTTCGGTACCTGTTACTAATAAACAAATATCTAAAGTTGGTAATGAATACCGTGCTAAAGTGATGTTTTCGGAAGTATGGACAAGATAGACATCGTTACACTTGACAGAATAAACAGTATAATTTAAGGAAAGAATCGTAAGTACACAAACTGAATTAATATTGATTTCCCCGGAATATATATACTATATATGTCTAATAGTGAATCTACAAGTTTTATCCTATATTCGAGTAATTTACACGTATACGTATGTATACATGTTGTAACTGGAACTTGCCATTGCAGGCTTAAATCTTGACTTACTTTAGTACACGGAATTACTACCTATATGGCTACTTAGAAAATCTAGGCATATACTCATTTAAAACAGTTTGTATACAAACAATAGCAGCATGTGAACTTTGCAGTAAATGCAAGCCTGTTAAATTTTTTACTATATACATTCTAATTGTTCTAGTTATTATTTTCTCAGTTTACTCATACATTAGATATCAATTATCTTCTAACTGATAAGATAAACTTTTTAGGCATTACATTGACATATTTTACCTGTAATTGTAAAATTCTTTATTTAGCTGAGCATAATATGACACATCGTTGGTTTATATTATGCAAAGCTATTAATATTGTTAGCTAAAAGATTAGTAACAAATTCAAAGGAGTTTATTTATATCTAGAATTATTTAAACCATATGCTACCACTCTCACAATCAATTTGGTACTATTATCTGTAGTGTAGTCCAGCGAGGATTTCTCTTTCACACAACTAATCAAGGTCAACAATTTTTCTGTTTATGCATATTTAATAAGCAATACCCACTTTAACATTGTTTGATATAAACGACGTCACAAATGCGTAAGTTTAAAGGCATGCTTCATATAAATATAATTGAAAGCAGTTCATGCAAACATGCAACCTACGCTGAACAGGATACATATACAGTCCTTAATGGCCACAGTGCCGGTATAAAATGTTGCAGGTTGAGACTAAAAGAATACATCCATATATTATAACACTTCCTAACTCATCTGTATTAATTTCCAGAAGGGTATCATTTCCTATTTTTGCCACTTTTGTTTTATTTCATATTATTTAAAATGTCATGAGAATTATTGTCACCGGTACAAAACTATTGATGAACATAAATAATCAAGACCTTTATATTTTTGTCCGCTATGATTTTTACTGGAAAATCTAGCTGGGCTTCGACGCCAGTAGTCCCCTCCCCTCCTGTACTCAATTAAATGTGCGAAAAGTGTCGAAACATGTTTTTTATTTAAAATACCAAATTCACACTTAGTAATTTTTGCACTTTAAAGTATTGATGTTCTATTGAAACCAATCCTGCTTTCTTTTTAAAACACTGAAGCACGAGTGTTTTTTTATAAAGATAACTTAAATAGCAATTTTGACGTATGCAACGTTTGCAGTGTATTTCCATCTTGGCCCATTAGCGTTGGCATTTTCAAAATTTGCTCCTCTTAGTGGGGGTTTCGTCGTAAAAGCTATATCTCTCACACTCTAAAAATGTATAATCACTTATCAAATTTATTAATAAAAACTTCAAGTAAATAGAATACTTTTTTTAATGTCGGGTCCTTCGATATGTACATAATTTTCATTGCTTGAATTCAGATTATTTCCTTATGGAAACAAAGTGAGGTGTACACAAAAAATATGTTGAAAATATGCTAAGAATATTCTCGTGTCTTCGGAAACGAAATCCCAAACTTTTATTAATAGGGCGCGAAGAAAGTCGAAACATAATTAAACAACTGCTGCTTAATAATATTAATTTTTCGGTGTTGTGTAGGGTCTGATGTGCCGTTCGAATAAATTACTTCTTTCATAGTCAGAATACACATAATATTCTACGATTATAGAATAGAATAGAACTTTATTAGAAACATTCTGCTATACAATAACAGTAATTAATCTATGTATTATATATTTTAATTATATATTATATTTTATATTATATTTATTATTATATATATTAATTATATTATATTTTAATTTGGCCTTATGTATCCTATAGGTAATTTTTTAAATTCTTTAAGAGAATTTGTGGATTTAATATATACAGGTACCTTATTATATGGCACCAAGCTATTATATATATATATATAATATAATAATAAATAAGTTTTGCCGCTGTGACTTTTTAGCTGCTCAAATCTATAAATGAACGACTGACTTTCGCTATTTTGAATTAGCCTTAATAACTGTTCTTATGTTATAAATTTAAATTCAGATAATGGGATTACATTTTAATGAACTTCATTAGTAACCTGTTTTGCGTCCATTTTTGCTGTTTTTACCATTTTATCGATACTCTCTGGACAGTAATCCTTAATCAATTGACTTGCTACTTCTTCGTTTCCTGTTATGTGTACGTCTTCATGTAATATGTGTGTGTGTGTGTGTGTGTGTGTGTGTGTATGTATGTTTTTCCACATCTGGTTAGTAGTATTTTTGTTCATGTGTTGACGTCTTCATAATAGGCTTCTTTGTCGAATCGTATTAAGTTTATTACTAAGCTCCGTTGAGTTTTGTACGTTTCATTTTCTTCATTGTTGTTAAATGTTGTTTTCTTATCTAGCAAATTCTTTCTTTTTCTTTATGTAAATCTCCATCAAACCATATATATTTTGCAATAAACTTCCCCAAATTGTAGTGTGAATATTATAATTATTTTTTAGTCCAACTTCTTTCTTATTTTCTGGTGCATTAATTACACAATTAATAATACCACTATCTAAAATCTTTGAACTTATTTCTATAGCAGCAATAGATTTGAAATCATTTGTGTATAATAAATTTATTATGCATTATACTAGAATCTTTAATTGTTAGTCCATAATCATGGAAAGGTGTGCATTAAATTTATTAAATGTCGTTTATGCAGAGAATCTCTGTCGACATCTATGTTAAAATGTACCATTAAACCTATTTTTTTTAGGATAAATTCTAACGTATTTGATTTACCAAAAAAATTGTAACCATATCATTCCTCCAGAATGTCTACTTTCAGAGTTGCATCTAATAATGTTGTATCCCTTTATATCGATTTCACAGTTGTCTATATCTTCTGTTATTCTAGTCTCTATTAAATCTACGACATCAATGGCTATATCTATAGATTAAACTCATCATACTTGTTTAATGAGCTTTGAACATAAAGCCATATTATACTTAATATGCTTTTATGATAACCTACATAGGTGGCTTTATACTTAACATCTAAGTTTATTTCTAGTTATTTTTACTGTTTTTATGCAAGGATGATGGAAAGGGGGCGATATGGTATCAACATTTTAAAAGGAATGGGGGGTCGAGTGATACCTCATTTTAACTGAGTATGGTATATACCAAAATTTCATAACATTTTATCCACTCATATGAAGATAGTAATAGAATAAAGTTTTATTTTATTATACATTTAGTGGTTTGTGCAGTCAACTTCTTAACATAAGAACACTAAACACTTCAACCCACTAAACACCAACAAGTTTTAACTAAACACCGACGCGTTTCGACAGCGACACTGTCATTAGCAAGGCGATAATAAAACTAAATTAAAATAAATCCTACAAATAATAAGTAACCTTATTATACATTTTGTGTTGGCAGTTGCCTGCTCAACATAAATTTAAAAGTCTTAACTAGCTATGAATTGTAAAACGTGCGTCTTTTATTAAACCTATACTATTTTGTGTGATATAATAAAATTTTATTGACATAAGTGCATAATCAGCAATAATAAATGTCAATTTTCTTGTTTAGTTTGAATGGCGATCCATTAATTTAAGGTTGCTTGGTACGTCATAACTTTTCGAATTCATGTTTGGCACTTGCTTGCTATGTTTTCGCTGTCACATTAACCTTCCGATACACGCGCGCGGAGTCTCAGCCCACAAAAATTTAAATTTTACCGCAGTTTTGAACCTTGCCGCGCTTGCGTGTTACAGATCTCAGTAGCTGTCGGGCGTATGTTAAAGTGTATCAGTCTGTTGTGTGAACGCATAGCTTGCACTTGTTATAAAGTAATTAGCGATTGCGTGTAAATTCGTCACAAAAACTAAAACATTTTGTTTTATTTGTGTTAGCAACAAAACCAGGTAAGATTTTTAGTATTCTGTAAAATGTAGAAGTAAGTTAAATTAGTAGGAAGGGAAGGAAATGGTTAATGCTCGGATTATTCGTTTTGGATATACTTTTATCAACAATTCTTTTTAGGATGTCTTCTTATGAAAAAGAACAGGCTTTTTTGTAAAAGTTACTGGATGAAACTATGTTAGAGGATGACAGCGGAGATATTGAGTATGATGATGAGGAAAGTGATGCAGAAGAAGACCAATTAGAAGAAAGAACGGATGATTCAGCATCAGAGCAAAATATTTCCGATATTGAACAAGAACCGTTATTAGATGGTCCATTTTTTATAGGAAAAGATAAAACCACTATGTGGAAAAAACATCAGCCACCAAGACATGTGAGGGAAAGGGCTGAAAACTTGGTAAAACAGCTACCCGGTCCTAAGGCTGCTACTAAGAAATTGACAGATCGGCTTGATATCTGGAAATATTTTATTACTGACGATATTTTGAAAGGTATCGTAGATCACACAAACGAACATATTTCTGCAACAGCAGCAAATTTTTCTCGTGAAAGAGACACTTCTTGTACTAATATATATGAGATTCAAGCTTTATTTGGCTTACTTTACCTGGCTTGCGTTCTCAAATCAAGTCGCTTGAATGTGAGAGAATTATATAGTACTAAGGGAACCGGCGACGAAATATTCCGTCTGGTAATGTCAATTATCAGATTTCAATTTCTTCTAAGACATCTGAGATTCGATGACGCTGAAACACGAGATGCGCGAAAAAAGGAAGATAAATTAGCTCCTATTAGGAAAGTGCTTGATGCTTTTGTCACAAACTGTAGAAACGCTTACACTCCGTTTCATTATGTTACGATTGACGAAAAATTAGAGGCCTTTCGAGGACGCTGTTCATTTAGGCAGTACCTTCCGAATAAACCCAACAAGTATGGCATAAAAATATTTGCATTAGTGGATTCCAAAGGCTATTACGTCGAATCTAGAAGTATATGTCGGCAAACAGCCAGACGGTCCTTATTGTGTAAGCAATTCCCCAACGGCTGTAGTTCAGAGACTATGTGAACCCATAAAAGAAGATACATTACCACTGACAACTGGTTTACCAGTATCGAGTTATTGGAGTCACTCCATTCTGACAAATTAACATTACTAGGTACAATCCGTAAAAGCAAAAGAGAATTGTCGGAAGAATTTACACGTCCAACAAAATCACGTCCAATCCAATCTAGTATGTTTGGTTTTCGCGAAAATGTTACGCTCGTCTCTTACAAACCCTAAACTAATAAGAATGTATTACTGGTCTCAAGTTTACATCATGATGATAATATCGATCCGAACACAGGAAAACCTGAAATGATTATAGATTATAACCATACGAAAGGTGCCGTCGACACAGTTGATAAGCTCTGTGCTGCGTACGATTGTGCAAGAAATACACGAAGATGGTCAATGGTAGTGTTTTACTCTTTATTAAATATTGCTGGTATCAACACGATAGTAATACACAAATGCAATACTCCTACCAACAGCAGAAGAAGAGAATTTTTGCGAAATCTGGCTTTCCAACTAGTCAATTACGTCAACGAGCCCAACTCACCTGCTTCCCAAGACCATTAGTATCAAGGATCAGAGAATTAACAGACTATGAGGAACCTATACAACGTCTAGTGTCAGTAGATGAACAGACTGTTCCAAAACGGGGTCGTTGTAGTTATTGCGATCGAAAAAAGAATCTACCCACCCACTCCTGCACAAAATGTAAAAAATTTATGTGTTTAGAACATTGCAGTTTTATCTGTAGAGAGTGTGTGAATGTTACCGATTAATAGCAACAATAAAAATACTTAATGCATAAATTTTATTTACCTTTAACTTAGTTTTTATTTTATATATTGTTAAATATTAAGATTTGTCCAATTGCGGACTCACAGTCCGGCGCGTGTAATCTAGTTAAAAAAGAGTGCGCGTGTTCTCGAAAGTTTTAAGCACTTTGATTATAAAATCGAAATTCATTCTTTTCAAGAGTTACGTTTAAAAGTAGGACATGGTTGCAGAAATATTGACGTTGAGAACCTTAGAAAAATGCTGAACGAAACACTAAAGAGCATGTTTTTGTACCAAACAATTTAATGAACTCGTATATAGCATCTAATTATATGAGAAATAGTAACTCTGTAGCTCTGTTGTAATTTTTTTAGTCGACACAATTTTGCAAAAGTTTAGCATTAACTCAAGCAAGTAAACTGAAAATTGACGTTTATTATCTGCTGATTATGGCACTTATGTCAATAAAATTCTATTCTATGACATTCATAAGGTAGTATAATAAAAGACACACGATTTACAATTCATAGCTACCTAAGACTTTTAAATATATGTTGAGCAGATAACTGCAAACACAAAATGTATAATAAAATAACATTTTGTTCTGTTACTATGTTCATGGTAGTGGATACATTTTTATGAAATTTAAGCTTGATATCAGACACCTCACTCACCGAAAGCCCTTTAAAATGAGGCGTCACTCGACCCCCCGTTTTATTTAAAATTTTGATACTGTATAGCCCCCTGTAGAAAGTTGTTGAAAGTAAATAGAAATTTTACTCAGGAGTATAGTATATAGTCATCATCATATTAATGATGCAAAACTGGAATCTTCTATTAAACCGATCATAAGTTCGCAGCGGGGAAGGATACTTTAGAACCACACTGTATATTGCATGTTCGCAAACTAATTCCTTTATATTTTGTCACTGAAACTGTAAATAAATTATGCACTGATTTTTTTTTGTAAACATTATATACGCTAAAGGCAGAAGTAGTGCCATCCATCTATACTTATTGTTAGTTTTATACTAGGGCAGCCATAACAAACGACAATAGATATTATGCCGAGAAACTTGTTCAACTATTCTACTATATATTGCTTATAATTAATTTATTTTCACATTTTGCAAATCCATTGCCATGTACCGTAGCTATATGTAACGTTTCTTATCTATGTTAAAGATTTTTATATGAATCCAGTATGTATACATAAAAACAGAGTTCTTAGTGTAATAGGCACATGAATGTTTTATTAATACTGCCGAATTCGTTTGGAACTATTAGAGATTTATTAATTGTTAGCTTGCATGATTTGTGAATTGATATACTCTTCTGATGACTTACTAAAGATATTTATACACTTATTTTGCTACTATAATTGTTTTCGTTTATTAAGAAATATATGAACTACTAATGCTAACGTACTTTTATTTTTAGGCAAATAAAGATTCAAAATGGGAACATCCAATTCTCGGCCAACTCTAAGAAAACAAGCCAGCCAAGCTGATAGCGAAACATCTTCCAATAATTTGAGCTTCAGACGATTATCAAAAACCAGACTTAGTAAAGCAGATAGAGCAAATGCTATTTCAATAAATATTCAGAATGTCAGGAAGCAAGTTGAACAGTTTGATGGTTTTAGAGGAGACTCTAGATACCAAAGCATCCAATCAGAATTAACGAAGTTCAGTCAGGAAGTGCAAGATGTGAAGGGCAAGGCCAAGCCAGCCACGAAAGATGTTTGTAGTAATATTCAGGCCGATATTGTGGATTTACTACGAAAATTAGAGGAAATTGTAGAAAGGAATGAGGGTGAACTGGATTTAGCGGCAGTTGAATCACATTCGTTTATTGATCAAACTCCAAAAGCAAATAAAAGGAGACTGGAACCAGTAATAATCGAGGAACCGCCTCAGAAATCCAGTAATATTGATCGCGATCGAACTATGATGAGTCTTACTCAGTTAGAAGAAAGTACGGCTACATTGATGAAGGAGATAAATAGAGCCATTGAATTGGAAAATACATCCGAATTTGTTGTTTTTGAGAAGAAGATTGGAATACTTTATGCCGACCTAACAGCTATGGATATTGAGCAAAATGATCCTCTATACGAAAGAAAAGAAAGTGTTAGCCGCAAACTTATAAGGTATAACAATAAGCTGAAAACTCACAAGAACAGATCATCTACTGCTGTAAACAAGGAACAGGACAAAACTAAAATGGCAGAACAGGAGTTATTGGTTATAAATCAAATCGAAGAAAATCTTGTTGATATAGAGGTGAAAGTAATGATGTTTGAAGATGTTAAAGGTGATCCGAAATATAGAGAGTTAGATCAAATTTTGAAAGGATATTGGGCAAAATTACAAAGCTTAGATGACAGCTCAGAAGACAACCGAAGAAAGAAAATGAGAACAATAAATTTAATTAAAACAAATTTGCAGGCATTGAATAGCAAGGCTGAGGAGAACAGCACTAAAATTAAAGCTGCCCTGCAAAAAATAAATAACCTTGAAGAAGACGTGTTGGCACTGAAAGTAGTTGTCGACAGTTATCAAGGTTTTAAAAATGATTTAGATTATACTAACGTCGATCAAACTATAAGAAGTTTGTGGGCTAAACTAAATGATGTTCATAGTACTAATGCAAAAGTCGAACAAAAGAAAAATGAAACAATAAAAACTATTCAAACTATGTTAACAACTTTAGCACAAAATGCCGAAAAATACGAAGCTAAAGTGGCAATTGGCAGGGAGAAGTTAAAAACAAATGCTGCGAAAGCTAATAGCGCAAACAATAAAGAAGAATCAAAAGATGACAAATTAGTTGGTGAGTTGAGCGAGTTTGAAGTTCGCTGGAAAAGATTAAGTTCTGATATAGAGAAATATTTAACTGCTGAAAACCAAGACAATGTAGAGTCTGTTTTGAAGACAGTACAAAACGACATAGACAGCTGCATTAAAAAATTACCCGATAAAGTAGTTGATACGAGACATGCGATCTCAGCTTCCACTTCTAATATAGTAACCGATTATCAAAATCAAAGTAAGAAAAATAGGGCTAGTGTAGCAATTAGTAAAATTAAGGATGAGAAATCCAAAAGCAAAACAAAAAGCAATTTTCAGCCACAGGAATTACTAATTGAGGAATTGTCAGCATCACATCTAAATCAGAAAATGCCACCTCATAGTGCATCGGTTGAACAAATTATTGATGAGATCGAAATATTACAGGAAAGGCTTAAAGTTATTACAGACGAGATACAAAATTCTTCTCCCTCTGAATGCAATGAATTAAAAAAGAAACTAGAAGATGTAGAAAACGACTTAAACAATGTTGAAACAAACTTAAATCCAGTAGTTACAGAATCTAAAACGGAGGTCTTTAAAACTATTGGATCTATGTATAAGATGATCGAGGAAAAATCTAAGAAAGATGGCAAAGAAGAAACTGCGAAATTAAAGGTTATAATAGAGAATTTACAAAGACTAAAAAAAAAAGTTGACTGTTTTTCCGGTACACACGGTAATATTCAATTTGTACAGATACAAAAGGAATTAAATGATTGCATGACTGCGCTAAATAATATCGATTGTAAAGATAACGAGAAATTACGGAGCAACAAAAACCAAATTAATCAAAAGATAAATCACTATATGAATATCTTAGATGAACGTTCCTTAAAAGTGAGTAGCGAAGAGAACTTAATTGCTGAAATAGAGAAAGAATCATTCGTGGAACGTACTAACAAACTGGTAGATAAACTAACAGAAATACGAAGCAAATTAGAAAACTATGAGGCATATAAAAATCATAATTTTGAAAAAAATATTAGAGATGCTAGGATCATGTTGGACCATATTGAACCAAAAAGCGAAGAAGATATTAAAAATGCCGACTACTATAAGGAATACTTAAATCAATTAATAACTTATTACCAAAGTAAAGTCGCTGAGGCTTCACCTTTATCGGATCTAGAACAAATCGTTAATAAGTTGAAGCAAGAAGCCACTGAATTAGACAGTGTGATAATGGATAATCAAAGTATTAACCAACGTATTGCCACCACCATGACACAAATTCGCAATTTACCAGCTGAAGGGGACTCCAAAACATTGAAAGCTAAACTAATGAATGATATCAAAACAATTGCTGCGCTTTTGCAAACAAAAGATACAATACTGAAAGATCTCGATAGGGTTTTAGAAGACATTAACAAATTTAACGGGCCTAATTTTAAGAAAACGTATGATGTAATTGACGGAAAATTGTCTGACGTTTTTCTTAAGGTAGAAGAAATTCCTGTTAATTCCGACGAAGAGTATGTACAACTAAGGAATAACTTAATCAAACTAATACAAAACCATAAGAAGCTCTTGAACGGAAAGATGACGAAAGTAAAAGGAACGGACTCTGATTTGGATGGTACTGAAGTTTAGTTATCAGTTTTTTTTAAGTTAAGTAGAGTTTTTTCATAGTGCTAAAAATATTGTAAGATAGATTAAGCTATTATTTGGCAGAAGATAAGTTAAAAGTTGTTAACTAATCTATCATTAGTAATGTCTAGCGTTATAACGGTAAAAGTATTAATTATTGGAATTCATTTTAAATTCTAAAATTTGAATAATTTTATTTTTCCTACTGTATAGGTATTTATACAGTGGAAAAAGTATATTGTTAAATATTTGTCCTTATGTACTATTTTATACTACACTAGTAACTAGATATTTGTTATTATATTTATGGTTTAAATAACTTTGATCAAGTATCCGATCTGTACATTATATTTACAGTTTTAAAATAATTTATTTTCATTGCGTGTCATTTTCTCTGCTACAGCACTGAAATAAGGGGAAGGCGAGCACAGTATTATTTGATTTTTTTCACTGTATCTTATAATAAGGGAGGCATAGTGTTATCACATTGTTGAATTATTTGTTAGAACTCATCTTTCAAATTGTATAGGTTTTGCTTAATAATTAAATCATTGTTAAGTACAACATGTCAGCAAGTCTACATGATTAGAGCGAGTGTTATAATACTGCTCCATAACATTTTACAGAATTACAAAGATTATAATAAATTGTATGCCCAACTATTATACAAAAACATATTTGTACTAGTTTCGTATCTTTATTACTTTTTGTTTATGTGATTTCTTATAAAATTAAATATTTTCTAACCAACTTCAATAATTTTACTCTATTTTAAGTGTTTAGTATGTAATTTAGCTGATATATCAGTTTTGTTAATTGAAAGTAATAACGCAATAACTACTGAGTACCAAAAAAAAAAAACAAGTTAAGCATCGATGAATAAATATATCAGCTAATCTATTACAACAATTATATTCAGTATAATAACAACAGTTACTATTCTAAATTTTAGCTTCAATTCAAGATCATCATTTTTTTCTTATACGAGTATTCAGTTTTTATATTGTACATATTATATAAATACTCGATATGAAAGGATTTGTTCAGCAATATACCTGTCGCAAATTTTTAGAAAATGTGATTTTTGTATAAAATAACACTTAACAAAGTACATACCACCATTTTAAAGTTTTTATAAAAATGTTTTATAAATAATTAATAATAATGTAATAATTAAGTAATACGATAAATAGAATTTTTTTGAGTGTACTTTTTCTCTACATTTCAACATTAATTTAACAGATTAAGTTTTAGATTATACACGATTAACTGTTGACAATTTGATGTATTAGGTCTAACTGAGTTTAAGACTATCACTGCTCTTTACTAAAAAGTAAGGGATCGAATGATCATTAACATATATTTGATGTAAAATTATTGAGAAATCAAATTCATAGGTGTCAAGTTTGATTATAATGAAAGTTAACAAAAGCTTCAATTCCATTGCTGATTATTATGTTATTAGTGCCTGAAGGGTAATAATATAAGGCATAGCAGTGATAGAGATAAAATATTTTGAAAGGTAAGTTATTTTAATTAGATAAAAAAAATAAATCATTTGCACAAATCGATTCATGTAACAATTCTTATTGGAGCTGATTCCTTGTAGCCTCACTCTAGACCGAGATAATAAATGATCTCTGCTTTTTAGAATTAGTTTGTGGAAAAGAACCTAAAAGTGGGGAAATTTAAATAAATTGAAAAGTGTGCTAGATCAATTTGACTTTACATACCTTAGAAAATTGATAGTAATAATTATAATAATTTATTAATTAATATTACTAATAGCATCAGTTTTGAAACTGTATAGTTCTCCAACTTTTACGAAAGCGATATACGAAACAAATTTTGATTTCTACCGATTGTGAAACAAAAAATTGTAATGTATAATAATGCATCTTACAAACCACACTACCTACAAAATCTTGGTACAAAAGAAGATACATTTTGTCAACCAGCACGGCAACTCTTTAAAAAGGAGTCGGAATATGAATATTTCGTTGTAGTAGTAATAACATATTTAGAAAAACGTGTTCATATACGGGAATACGGTTAAAATTGTCAAACAGTAGATCATATCATCAGCAGTATATCATATCATATAAAATATTGTAGTGACTTAAAAACTTTAAGAGATATCTGTTAGAATATGTTAAACAAAAACTTTGAGTAGGTAATCTATGTAAGTTCAATGTTGTAGCAGAATAAAATAAAATAAATAGTTAATTAACTAAAATGTAAGAAATGTTATAGTTGTAATAATAGCTTTGCTAATAAAATACTTACTTACTTACTTACTTATATATTTGAAGTAGTAAATTTTAGCAATATATAAATGCAGCTACATTTGCAGTTTCTACTTTCACCTTTTGCTCAGTTACGTTTTCACATTCGCTCTGCCAAAATTTTAATCGTACCTATTGTAAGCAATTAAGTATGTTTTCTTTAACTGTTTAGGGAGTCTACATATTATTTTTAACTGAATGACATCATTTGATAAGTTTTTTATCGATATGGTAATTATCACTTCTAACTAACATGACGAAGTCGGATATAATATTCGCATTGTATCAGTTTGTATCGATGACAGATATACGTAACACCAGCGTATAAGATAAAATTAAACCAAATCGGCCATAATAATTACAGTATAATACTGACTAAAATCAGATACAAGTGACTAAACCTCCAAGTAGTGTGTTCAATGTATGTATTTTCAAAACTTATATTACGACTATTTAGAAATACATATGTTATTTGGAGTAAAAACATACGAATAAAACCTGAGGATCTAAAAAAATGTTTTACCTCATTTAAGAAAGTTGATCTTATCAGTGATGATTGCTAACAAAATAAACATTATGAGCTATACTCATTCTGTCCGAAATTGCGTTATACAGTTGCTTTCAACATCTACTATTTCTAACAATATACAAGATTTAGATGCGGACTCACATAAGTAACAAAATCTTACTAATATAGTAACAATTGAAATGATTTACATCTTAAAAGTTACCCAAACCAGTACTAATTACATATCATATGACAAAAGTAATATTTACTAAATGCAAAAGTTTACATTGCTTAACCGTTTTAGATTACTTAAAACAATTTATGAATACTAAATCACATTAAACAGAGAAAAGGGAAAGTCGTTATACGCAACAAAATGTGTCATCAAGATATTAATTTACTCTGTAACATGTTTTTTGAAATCTAATGTATAATATCAAAGCATATTGTAGCGTAGTGTCACAAAATCAACGTTTTCAATATGGCTGTCATCTACTATGTAGAATCATAGCATCAAACAGTATTGATACCAGCAACCACTAAAATGTCGGACATTTACTTTTAGCGACAAAAATTCTCAGCGTAAGTATAAAAGTAACAACGTAGACCTAGATACATACAACCAATTTTAGCTTGGTTGATAGCTTTTGTTATTAACTGCGTCAGTCTAATGTTACAACTGAATATATGTATGTAAGTCAATCGAATTCTATCAGCTCTAGTACATGCTTTAAAAATGACATAACTGTAAAAAATGCCTATTTGGCCTTATCTGATGTTCTATAAAGTCAATAACGTTTCAAAATCTATAATAAGAACTACACAACTGTTTTGCAAATATATCGTACCTACATCAGTAAACTCGGCAAAGAAAAGGAAGGTTCAGAGTAGTACGCAGAACAATATGGAGGGGCGAACTGCGTGCCAAGGAAACTCGAGCGTCTGTTTCAAAGCTCTAGATCTAGAATACGAAGGTGATAGAATGAAATGTGTACCTAGAATGTAGAAAATACTATTCTGCAATCCGTAGCAAACGATACAGCGAACATTTAACATTTCATATAGCTGCTTGTCTTATTATATGTAATCTACCATTCATTTACTAGACCAAGAAGCACTTGCTCCTTCTGGAGCAAGTATTCCGATTATACATTATCAAGTCGGACATCGATAAGAAACCTTATGCCATCTGCTCGTGACTATATGAAAAGAAAAATTAAAACAGAATCGAAAAATAAAAAATTGTGGTTATGTGTGGACGAAACAACCAATCGGCAAAAAAGTCTATGGTGAATGTGATGGTACGTACAATGACAGAATTTGAACCGTCATCCTTTATCTAACTTGCTTCCAAAGAGTTTCGAAATGGACTAGCGGTGAAATTTTAAGTTGGTATTGAGTGCATTGAACAAATTTCAAGTTAACATGCTTTCCTTAGACAGATCTCTTAAAGAAGAGAGTGCCAATCTGTTACATGTGACATATAAAATCCATGTTTTAAACTTTGTGGCGCAATTGATACCTAAATGTTATCCACGAGTAAATGCTTTAATAGCTCATACGAAGACAGTGTTTCTAAAATCTCCAAAACATACAAAAACGTTTCAGGAACTGTGTTTCAAAGTGCCTGAACCACTACAGCCGATTATTACGCGTTGAGGAACATGATTAGAGGCTGCGCTTTATTATTGCAAACGCTTTGATGATATAAAAAAGTTAGTTTTATAACTCGATACGAGACACGATGAAGGTATCAAGAAAAGTCAGAAAATGTTTCAAGATAGTCAGGTAAAAGGTGAGTTAGAAACTATTCTCAAGAACTACTATGGACTAGCGGAGTGAATTGCAAAATTACAAAATAATTCGTTGACCTTAGTGCATTCTGCTAAACTTGTGGATGATGTTCACTTACACCTCTATATCCGCCGGAAGGCGAAAAACATGAGTGTGTAATACGAAAATTTGAAAATGTTATTGACAAGGATTCAGATTTTCTCATACTAAGACAAATTTGTGAAGTGGCGTCGAACGATCCATCAAGTTGTGACAAGTGTTACTTTAAATTTACAAATATGACATCATTTGATGTGGAACGGCGGTTTTCGTCATTAAAAAATAGTTATTCCGCACGCCGTACTCATTTGAGTGAAATAAGTGTGGAAACGTATTTAATAATTCAACCACTTAATAGATGTCACCCCGTTGTGATTTCATGGAAGCGTCTTAAAACAATAAGTGTTTCAGCACGTTATAATATATTTTTATCATTATTTTATGTGTAAACATGCATGCGTCCGCATGGAATGAAAGTCACAGACATAAATTAATGATGCGAATGCGTAAACGTTACTGGACTCTCGCCTTAATATGACATTGTCCCTTCACGCTGTTCTCTGCACTGCACTGAAACTTCCACCGCTTTGCCAAGTTTATTCATCAATATTAGTGCGCGTTTGGAGCAAAAAAATCACAAAAGTTAAAAAGCCAATTGGAGTGCCGATTTATATATTAAAATATATTCAATTTAATATTTCTGCAGTTAGTATGACATGTAAACATTTCAGTATGGAAAACAATTTGCAGACAAATCTAACATAACAAAATATCAGCTTGTGCTAGAAAAGCATTTTATATGTAGTGAGCAAGCTACCCCAATAGAATATAATCAAACATTTTGCTTTGAAATAGAAAACATAAGCTAGAAAGTATCGAATGAATCGAACAGAAGACATCAGAAAAGCATATTGTCAACAAGAACAGTGCAAGGTAACTGCATATATACGTGTTATTCCTACAGACATTCCATGCCGACATACACATATTTACTACAACTGACGCGACGTGTTTCGAATATCTTTAGGACATTTTGCACCTATGTATGTAGGTACAATGCACACATATAAACTAAAACTTAAAAGATACTAAGGTGATACGAACAACATGAAATAATAATTTCAGACAGAACAAAAATGGCACAATACATTTAACAAACTGATTATAAATTATAAAGCTGGTTACGGATCGAATACAAAATATATGCTACAAAATAAACACGCAATTTTTAATCAAAACAGTAAAAGATAAAAATACTAATTTGTAAGGCACTAATTGAAGGACAGCAAACATCATAGAGAGCTTTTACAAACCGTACGTTAAGTTCTTATTTATATAATTTACATGGGAACAACTAGTTTTAGTACTTGCACTGTTCTAAGCACGTTATTATGATTTATTTTACGTTAGTCTAAGTTTTCGATTACTCTAAACTATAATGGAATATATTTTGTACGGTAAATACTAGCAAGTGTTAAGGAAGTATGTAGAAATAATTGTAACAATGTTATTCGAAATCTTTGATTAGCCACACATACCTATGCCTAATATTTAATTGTCTAGTTTTTAGTATAACCGCTACATACTACATACTTGTAAATATTTTGGAAGTTAGTAAACATATTACAACTTACAATATTTAAAATATTGCGTATATATTGTGTCGATTCCGGAAAAGGTTTGTTGCGCTTCATATTATAAGTAAGCTTGATAAATTATAAGAAAACTAAAATTCACATGGAACAGTTAGGCGAACTCACCGAGGGTTGAATATTTATACACGACAAAACTGCGTACTAATTTGCAATTCAAGGTTGCTATCATACGTACGCCTAACTGGCCGATCGCAAACCCGATAACGCTCGAAATATCTTTCGCTATGAATCTGGTACAAATATGCCATGTTTAATCATAATATTAATAAATATACTAACATTCAACTAACTTCAAGGCTTCTAAAGTTTGAGGGCGATGTTGGTATACCATGGACTTGAGATACCCACACAGAAGAAAATCACAGGGCGCTAAGTCTGGAAAACGTGGGGGTCACCCAATATCACCACGCAAAGAAATGACATGTCCAAGAAATATTTCCCTAACCAATGCCAGTGATTGATGTGCTGTGCGGGCTGTGGTGCCATCTTGTTGGAACCACACATTCGCAAGGTCATTAAACAGTCCACCTAGTTTTTGCTGTAGGAAGTTACGAAGTATAGCACAGTGGGTATCTATTGCAGTTTACAGTAACGCTCTCGCTATTTTCTTCAAAAAAATCCGGATTAATCACACCAGAATTAAAAACAGCCCACCACATTGTTGCTTTTGGATTATAGAGTGGTTGTTGATGGAGTTTTTGGGAGTTGTTTTCAGTCCGGTACCTGCAATTTTATCTATTTACTGCACCTGAGAAATGAAAATATGCCTCGCCTGAAAAAATCACATCCCGGTGAATGTTCCAAAGCATGTTCAGACACGAGTTTCTACGGACTTCGTATTCTCTTTCACTCCTTCACTTCTTCTCACACTCCGATCAGCTGTTCCATATAAAAACATGTTGCGGTTATATCGGAAAGACGAAAAACGAAATGAAAATAAAATTTATGCCATCGGATCTAACTCAGAAAAGATGTCGAACCCTTTTTGGATAGCACCTAAGTAAAACGAGCGAAAAATCGAAAAACATCCTCTGTAGCTCGAAATTGATAAAAGATAGCGGAATTCGATTTGCGCCAATATTATTTTTATAAAACAAGAGCTCTGAAGCCGTCACAGATTCTCTGCAACCTTCAATAATATAAGAGTCATGTTTATATTAACAAATAGTGTTAAATGCTAACTATGATGCAATGCGAATTAAATTTAATAATCATATTTTGTAAAAGACTACCTAGATTTCGTACACATATTGCTGTTTCAACGTATTGCCAAAATATTCCCTTTACATATTTAAGCTGAATGTGCAATATAACAAAACCTAGCCTATATAGTAATGTGTGTAAGATTGCCCCAATAAGCGAGACACCTTGCATTCATTCGAATAATAACACACCCAGGGATGGACAAAGCGGTGTGATTAGTTGCAGTCCAAAATAACATTTCATTAAGTACGTACACCAAGTAATTTTTCTTCTGCAGTTTGTACTATATTAAGCATATTAAACAGCTGATTACTGATAGATAGAGCACTACTCTTCCAAAAGATCGAACCGAGCATAGGGTGTGCATATGGAGCTTAAAACAGATTATGGATACACTACAACGTAACGGCTTACCCAGTCTTTCGACAACAACGCACTTCTATATATCTCCCGCTCTACTTATGATTGAACCTCTGCGGAGCATTTCATTATTTTTTCAAAGAACTTCTCACATCTCAACTGCTAGTATTTCTTGTCGTCCATCCGTTTTTGGTATTAAAATTAATGGAGTTGAAATAAGGACTGTTTGCATCGTGCTCAAAAGTGATTGCATTCTTGCCTTACGGTGATCACCTCTATCCTTAATATGTTTAGTATTAACTTTTTATGTAGTGTGAGCATCAACCTTCTTTGAATAATACTAACATATTTCTAGAAAGAATTTGAAGAAAGAGTTTATTTATAAAATAGAATTGCAATTGCATATAAATAAAATGCAATAAAAATTGTTAAAAAATACTTTTTTTTACTAAAGTACCAAATATAAATTAAAATATTTACATAATCGCGTTCCTTTATTGATATACAACTTCTTGTGTGGGTATTTTAAGTTGTACTAACAATGGAACTATAATTTTAGTTCAACCCATTCCATAAAAATCGTATCCTCCACTGATTCTTTCGATCTCTTTCGTGGAGCCTCAAATCGCGTCTATGTCGCCCTAAGACTAATACATAACATTTCTCCACGATCGCTGAATCTGCCCAGTCATCTATCTAATAAATCGTCCTCCTATCGCACAAAAAGTTAAAGGAGCTATTTAAAATGATCAATCACACCAGAAAATTATCTTCAATAACATAAAGCGAAGAGCAGATATTTTTTATTATTACGTATTCTATTTTTTTTATAAAAATAAAAGAATAATAAAATGTGTAGCAGTTTGTCTTAATAACATATTCGGACATGTCAATGTTTTCACTTAATTCATTTATACTGTCAATTTAAATAAGAGAACAGCATTCTAAAGAATAAATTCGATCATATTACTATATGATAATGTACTCTCTTGTACTAAGTACAGCTTCAATGGTCTTCTAAAATACATTACTGTTCAATGTTACTGCTATAGCTTTTGCTGCGTATATACCACATACCCGGTGTTTTTCCAGTCATATTTCCTCCCTAACGTAGTACGGTCGATACTTCCCCTCAACAAAATAATAATAATACGTTTATTGACCAAAAAAACAATATACAATTAGCGTAAACAATTTAATGCAAAGAACACAAAAAGAAAAGAAAAAGAGGCAAAGGTCAAAAGGATTCATCATCAGTTCCGCCCATAAGGCGCCCTGGTCTACCTGATGATCCAGTAAAAGAGTGAGACTTATATCTAGTGACAAACAGAGCAGTCCATCCATAATAATGGCTACGACTAGCAAATATAAAAAACAACAAAGAAAAGAAATCCCATGTTCCACAATAGACAACAGATATACAAAATTAGTCAACTGAAAACCATCCAACAAGTGAATAATTATGTTGAACATTGCTCACGAAAAAGAACAAAAGCCAGTTTAGTCTTGAACGTGCGAAATCCTGGCTCCTTTATATTGGTACGTATTGTTAAACTATTCACAATTACGGCCGCATTATAACAAAAACCTCTTTTAAATTATTGTGTACGGTGAGACGCAATGTCAAGAAAATCTCTTCCACGGATATTTAAATTGTGTAGATCAGTTCTAAATGTTAACTTAGTGGCTAGGTATGGTGGTGTTTTGGATTTCAAGATTTTATATACGTAACATGCTAAGTGAAGCTGTCTACGCCTGGCCATATTAAGCCACCCCAACTTGACAAGCCTCCATGGGATTCTATTACGCCTGCGAACGCCAAAAGTGTACCTCAAGGATGAATTCTGGACAACCTGAATTTTCCTAATGTCCACGCTATCCAAGCATGGGCCATATATAGTGTCACAATAATTAAAATGTGATAGAACCAACAAATCGCATAAGGTTTTTTTTATGGTATTTGCTTAATTCATGCCTATGTGGATACAATATCTTCAAGTTGGCGTATGCTTTTCTAATATTCTTATTAGTATTTTCACGAAACCTTAAATTGTCGTCCATAAACAATCCAAAGTTCTTTACACAGTGTTTTGAAGCTAGTTTTATATTGTTTACATATAGATTTATGGAATTAGTCAGAAAAAATCTATTTCTAGTACCACCAAATGTCATAAAACAACACCTATTTCCATTCATAGGAAGACAGTGCTTCCCCGCAATTTCGCTACATTTTTAAAGATCCCCATTCATATCTCTTACCGCCGCGTCTAAATCTAGAGGTGTAAAACTTTTGTAAAGTTGCGTGTCATCGGCATAAATGTGAAATGTGCATGAATAATTTTGAAAAAGTAGTATTTGGGAGGTATAGATTGAAAATAGTAGCGGTCCCAAAATCGAACCTTGGGGAACCGCTGAATTCAAAGCAACATTATCAGAGACTTGATCATTAAAAATAACCCTCTGACCTCCCTGACTTAAATAATTAGAAAAAAACTTCACAACGGCCTCATCCGCCCCAATATAGTGCAGAATTGACAGGAGAAGTGTATGATTGATGGTATCAGAGGTCCTGGAGAAATCCAATAAAACTAACATGGTTTACGCACCGCGGTCAGTCGCAGAAATAATATCATCAGAGATCTTTGTAAGAGCCGAAAGACAGCTATAATTTGGCCTGAATCCAGACTGTATAGAAGGCAATATGTTAAAATTTTCCACATGTATACGGAGCTGTTCAGCAATTAGGCTCTCCAAGACCCCAGACAACACCGGAAGAATGCTAATAGGACGGAGATCGCAACATTTAACAAAGTTAGAATTTTTTGGGATTGGCATAACTCTCGCCTGCTTCCACGAATAAGGAAAAACACCATTCCACAAACAGAAATTGTATACGTAAGTCAAATAAGGAGTTAAAAAAGGACAGCAAAAATCCAACATTTTCACGGAAATATCATCTAGATCTCGTGAATTTGATTCAACTTTACTTATACATCTCTCCACCTCCTCTTGAGTGACCGGACGGAAATGGAATTGCTCGACACCTGGCCTGATATTACGATTATAGAACACCAAGACTACCACATCTAAGGAGGAAGTTCTGGCTGATACAGAACTGAAACAGTTATTTAACTCATGAACATGTAAATATTCAGATCTTTTAGATCTTTCCACGCGGTTTTGGGACCCAAAGTTCGCATACGATAGTGCATTCTTCTTTTCCGATTTTATGGCAGTAGTCGTATAATTTCAAAGCTGCTAATAGGAATCCCAATGGCTAGGCAAATTACTTCTCTTAAATTTCTGCAACGCCCTATCTGTTAAAGCAATTAAAAGCTTAATGTTATCCGTCATCCAGGGACTAAAATGTTTAGACAATTTATTAGTTCTATAAGGAGCATGTTGGTTGAAAAGATAGATTATGTTATCCGAAATAAGCTGTACCATATCATCGACATCATTCCGAAAATCAAATGCCAATTACCTGCTTCCAGATCCGTTAAAAACATATCTTTATCAAAATTTCGGTAAGAACGATACGTTTACTCTATAGCATTTGAAGCTGTGCCTGCAAGATTCAAATAAGAATAAATCAAACAGTGGTCAGACAGGTCATACGTATCAACGACTCCATGTGCAGCAACAGTTAAGGATGCAGATGCAAGTATGACGTCCAATAATGTCCACGTTACACGAACAGTACGTGTGGGTTTATCAATTATTTGATGTAAATTATAAGTATCCAAAATTGAGAGAAAATTAAGTACATTACGATCATCCTGAAGTAAATTCAAATTACCATGTAAATAACTTTGTTTGTTTAACAATTGACTACCCGTAAAGCCTAGTTCATACTATACAACCGTTTAATCAAGTGAAAAAAAAGTATTCGAAGAAATGGAAGGGAAAAAAGAAACGGGAATGTGTACTAGGAGATAAATTAGAGGAGAGCTGCCTTAGGATGTATACATGCTCTTATTGAGAAGTTCAAAATAAAAGGCATCAGAAAATCACAAATTTAACAGTCACAAATTTAACGTTGGTACAAATTTCAAAAGTGTAATTTCTGTGAACATAAATTACAGGTAGTACTAAACTTTCTAGCTACTAGATGCCGTTTAAGGACGCTAACACATCTTTCGTGCTGAAAAATCGATTACTTCTGAATTAATTCCAGAAGTTTATGAAACTCTTTATCGCGCATTAAAGGATTTCATTGGGTAAGAAATGAAAATCCATAAATATACTTTCTATCTAACAGGTATTTATTACAAAGTAGACAAACTTTTAAAAAGTTACATAGGTAGTAGATATTTATATAATTTAATAGTCTTAGCAAAATTCATAGCTAGAGAAATAATATTGGTGGATTTAGTTGTAATACTTCTTTGCATAGTTGTGCAATGCGCATGATGGTGAGGGCCTATGAGTTCTCGAAACACGTGTACCGAGTTAATGAATCAAACCTGCTGATGTTGTTGGTGCTACCAATTTTTTTATCTGTATCCACAAGCCCACAGTCCTTGATATCACAACAAAAGCTTGTGTTTCTCAATTTGCCCAAAATCGCAATTGCATGCTAAATATGGAAAACAGCTCATTAAAAGCATTATACTTATATGTTTTGACATTTTTTCATTTGGAAGACAAAATTTCTTAATAGTCCTGTATATTATAGAGATTACTTTCAATACAATGAAATATATATGTTTTCTCGAAAAGTTTTCCATTAGAATAACTGTGAATGAATATGGTATGTTTCATCTCGCCAATAAAATAAGAATTCAGTAAATCTACATATAACAGCAACGTAAAAATTAGATACTACTATAAGTACATAAACAAAGCATGAATGTTGATATACTTCTGCAGCAAAGAAGGAAAAAAATCGGAGAATATCAACAAACTACGACTTACAGAACAATGTCAGTTTTGAAATCAAATCGACAGTTACTATTTAAAAGTTAGTCAATTGTTACGGTTAAATATGACAGCCTTGTATAAATATATTTATATCGCAGTCGAATGTAGTAAGTTGTCATATCTCCAATTAAATACAGCAAAATTATTTAATTACAATGTGAGATAAGATTACACTACGATAAAGGCGATCTGTTTAGATTTAACCTGAACGTATTGTTATGTATTGTGCTTGGAGGAATTAATCTTGTATTTACTGTATCAGTCGTGCCCAAAGTGTCATTATGGTACTATGCACCTACATCAGGATATATATGGAGAGGGACCATTCTTTATATTAAAATTGTAAAATCTGTGGACGACACCCAATTTTCTCAGAAGAACTTTCTGATTGGTGAGTTCTAAAACAAATTTATATTAACGCGGTGACATAAATATCGAATAATTTGTTTGAAAATAAAATTGAATCTACATATAATGTGATATTTGCAATTTTCTAAATTTAATCAACTATATACTATAAAAGAGAACAAAATTCCGCGTATTAGAATGTTTACAATATCAGAGCGAAGATTTTATCTAGCAAATTGATAACATTTTTCTAGCTACAAACATAAACTGAAGAATGCTACAAGAAAACTAAACACTTGAAATTATCTACGTATGCACGAATACGTAAACACATACCACAAACTTATTTTTTATATAGATTGTTTTATAGGAAGTGGAATGTATGAACACAAGCAGTACTCATTAATTCTCAATCGGTCTTTATTTTCATTCATAAACAGTAACAATCTCGACATTTTACATGGCACAAATAATATTCGACGTGATGATTTACAGCCATTAACAATATGCTATGACTTACAATAACTGTCAAGTTTCTGCTTTATGATGCCCTAAATATTTTGGAATAAAATCGCATACGCATAACACTCTGTTGTGATAATATTATTTCCTTGTTATGGTAATGCAAATTCGACTGCATTATTTGAGACCGTTTTATTCTGCCTCTTTTATCTATTTGTAATAAGTTCTTAAAAATATTGCGGAAATGTACTTCAGCATCCAGTACATTCAGTTATTGTTATATACAAAGTAGACGACAATAAAAAAATAATATTAAAGAATTTTCATACATACATATAACACCCGTCATTTTTGGACATTAAAAATACCTAACCGTAACTTTCCAATAAATTAGCTGATAAATATAAATGTTTCATACATGATCAATTAAAAAATCAAAAGAATGTTAACCTAGAATATTATTGTACTTTAGAGCAATATTATGCTAACTACTACATGCAACTTCAATTCCATTTTATTTTATTATTACTTTAAAATGGGCTCGGGAACATTTGTCACGGACTGAAAAATAGTGGCAACAAGTAATATTCTCACATTAATCAAAATTTAATTTGCATGGTACCGATGGTATCCTAAATATATGTACGGCGAAGACGTGGTGAAGATTTAGAAGTAAAATGTACAAAGAAAACCATAAATTTTCAAACAAGTTTTCAACTATTTGAAAAAAGTGTGGTACGAAGACAAAATTCGAGCCGTAATAAAGGCAGGCGGTGGCTCAACCAAGTACTAAACATTTAATATGATTTATTTTTCTAGCGAATTTCCCCTCATCCAAATATTCGGATATTTGAATTATTTCGATACACTACGATAGTTTTGCGCAGAATCGTTGTTTTATTGTTTTTGTTAACTTATTGCAGATATAAATATCCACAACTGTATCAATAAATTTACTTATTATTTAATATATCTATTTGTACTTAATATGTGTAACTCTACTCTAAGACTACAAATCAAGTTCTATAACGAAATCAATAATATTTGTACAAACATCTATAAAACATGTAACGTTCGGATTTCATTTAACACTACTGTACCTATATACATATAATTTTTATGTTTCATTTGAGAATTAAATTCCTAAAATTTGACCGATGTCGAAGAAATGTACCTATTACAAAAATATTTACTAATTTTATCATTATAAAAGAACATCAGATCGTTTACTAAAAACAAATGGCACTAATGAATTTGTGTGTTAGGAAATGTAATATGATGAAGCAATTTGCTATTTCAATAATTACAGAAAGGCATTATAAGCTGCAATACAAAGACGAAATTGCATACAAGCAATACCATATGTGACTAACTACACATAACAAATATGTATGTAATATACTAGTAACTACGATATTATCGTAAGTTAAACATTATTTGTCTGCTTGATGCAAATTATGATTTATTTGTGTGTACAGGATGGGCCACTAATAGAGGAAAGTGGCTGTATCTCGGAAAGTATTTGCAAAGTTCCGCGAGATAAAAATATTGGTAACAAAAGTGGTCAAAAGAAACTGCTGGATATTATTTTCAAGTTCCAGATTTCAGCCCGCTAGGAGGTGTAACTGCTATGTTCAAATCTAAAATTTCTATTAGCTCAAGAAATCGCAGAATGAGCCATAACTTTAATATCATCAGTTGCAAGCTCGTTCAATACCAGATAATTCTCTTTAGTGACATTTTTTCGTATCTGTCATAATAAGAAAGAAGAAGAACCATGTATTTGTTAATGTTTAAATTTTAATATTTCCGGTACTATTTATCCGACCCGAATAATCCTGAACTCGTTTGAAAGGGCATTGTGTGGATAAGCGTTTATTATAATAATACTATAAAGTTTATTTTATATAACACCTAGGTGTACATGAAAACGTTCAAAATCCATAATCATATATTACAAATTATAAAGTTCATTTATATTATAAAGTTCTAAGTTAACAAAAAATTCGAATAACCTTTTTTTTTAAATACTCAAGGTGGGTGCTGATTTTACTAAAGCTGGTAATTTGTTATAGATTTTTAGGCTAAGATAATAAAATCCTTTTACTGTAACTGTAAGGCGATGAATTGGAAACATGTTTAACTGTTTATAACGAGTCGTGTATTGATGCGTACTTGAAACTTCGTTAAAAAGATGCCTATGCTTAACAAAAAACGTTGTACATTCGTAAATGTACATATATAGCGTGAACAATAAGTAATTTATGTTTCTTAAATATTCCTCTCCATGTATCTCGTAGGTTTATATTGCATAGTATTCTAACTGCTCTTTTTTGAGCTATAAATACTCTATTTATGTTTTGGTTTTGTCCCCGTAATAAAATACCGTATCTCAGGTTTGATTGAAAAGTTGCGTAATGTATGGTTTTTAAGACTAACATGTTTACAATATGTTTCATAGTTCTTATGCCGTAGCATATGTTATTTACTTTCCTGCAGAGTTGCTCCACATGGACTATCATTTGTCACTGACATTTGAAGCAGTCATCTAGATATATGCCTAGAAACTTCATGGATGTTGCAGTTTCGTATACTTTTTCGTTTAATTTTATAACTTCAGGTACCGGTTGATTACTGTGTGTTTTGAAAATCATGCATACTGTTTCTGATTCATTTAAAACTACGTTCTTTTAAATATGCATGTGGCATTCTTCAGCTTGGTTCATTGTATCATTGCCACTTATTAGCAGATTTGTATCGTCTGCATATTATTATTATTGTTATTTGCGTCCTATTTGTTAGGGATGATTTTAAAAGGTCTTGCCATACCACGTATACAGGGTCCGGCAACGAAGCGGGGACGGAAGATTATACGCTTATTTGGATGTTAGTCAAAGATTTAATCACCAGATATTCTTCCGCACATTTTAAAAATATTTTATTTTATACAGAATGTTCCAGATGGAAATAACAGACTAAAGTTGCACTTTTTAACGGAACACTCTGTATATTAATAGATAAATGATCCGCCCTTGAAAGCTGGTTACATCGATATAATGTTGTACAGGCCTCAAGTTGATAGTTTCTGTGTAAATAATTATTTTACTTGATAAATTGATACATTTCAGTAGGCTATTCTGCATAGGGAAAAACAAAAAATTTGCAACCGACAGAGTAGAATATTTTCTACTAGTATGGACTGTCGTGGCTATGTGAAATAAATTTTGCAACTGCTCGCTTTATACAGGGTGTTCACAATATTGCAAAATCGAAGATATCTCGAAATTTTTAAATGAAACCCTCTGTATATTTTTAGCTAATCGAACAGCTCTTTTACTACGCTTTCTATTGATACCCCATTTTATGCATCTAGGATAGATCATTTGCTAATTATTTCTTTTTAAAGTTGAATTAATGAGAAATGCTTGTATTTTTAATAGCTAATTGCACTTTTCAACTTTCTGTAAGATCGGATATTCCACGAATAATCCAAAAGTGGTCTATAACAAGAAGACACCCCATTTGGTATGAGAAACAGTTGATTTTCACTTAGCGGTGAAAGCAAACATTAAATTAATATAAAATATGTAAGTATGTAATATAGCATTTTCAATAGATTCACTGCTGATGAAGTTATCTAGCGTCAGTTTAATGAAAAATTTGCACTAATTATTTTGTATGTTAAAGAATTTTGGATAATTTAATTAAACTATTTTATGAATACTTAATATCAAACAATACATACCAGTTAGGTTGACATAAATCGAAATCAGGTAGGAAAGGACCAAGTTTGCACTATTTTATATAAATAGTAATTAACCACAACAGAAATTTTAATTCACAAAAGTAGTAGCACAGTAAATCAAAAATAAAGTAAATGTAAAAAGTAAATGCAAATAAATCAAAGAAAACTTTCAAACGTCCTTCCATGTCTCTGAATACATAAATGAAGCCGCCTGCTTAAATTCTGCTGAACATGCTGTAATGTTTCTTGGCGAACATTTCTAAATGCCTCTCTTATGCGCTGCCTCATATTTTCCCTTGTTGTAGGAACTTCCAAATAAACTAAAGCCTTGACTAATCCCCAAAAGTAGAAGGCGAAGGCTGGGTTTATCAATGTGAGGATAAATAAATTAACTTGCAGATAAAATTTTATTCGTAAGATAATTACAATGAAACGTGTATTGAGTGTTAAATAGAAATTATCTGCAAGATAGAGCATTGTAGTTGCTAAATTTTATCTGCCAATTAGAGATATCTGTCAGTTATTTACTTTTATCCGCACATTGATAAACCCACCCTAAAAGACAATAAGATCTGGACTTCGTGGAAGCCAAGTGATTGGACCACTTCGTCCTATCCATTTGTCAATTAGTCATTATAACAATTTCTTTTAAAGATTGAACGAAATACTGTGTAACACGAAACGGATTTTTTGACAACTTGGTTATTAAGTATATAAGCTTAAAACTGACACCAGATAACTTGATCAGCAGTAAATCTATTGAAAATGCTATATTACATACTTTATATTAATTTAATAATAATAATTTAATTTCACCGCTGAGTGAAAATCAACCGTTTCCCATACTAAATGGGATTTCTTCGTGTTATAGACCATTTCTGGATTATTTGTTAAATATCCGATCTAACAGAAGGTTTAAAAGTGCAAATTAGCTATTAAAAATTCAAGCATTTCTCATTAATTCAACTTTAAAAAGAAATAATTAGCAAATGATCTATCCTAGGTACATAAAATGAGGTATCAATAGAAAGCGTAGTAAAAGAGCTTTACGATGAAGAAAAAATATACAGGGTGTTCCATTTAAAAATTTCGAGATTTCTTCAATTTTGCAAAATTGTGAACACTCTGTATAAAGCAAGCAGTTGCAAAATTTATTTCACATAGCCACGACAGTCCATACTAGTAGAAAATATTCTACTCTGTCGGTTTCGAATTTTTTGTTTTTCCCTATGCAGAATAGCCCACTGAAATGTATCAATTTATCAAGTAAAATAATTATTTACACAGAAACTATCAACTTTAGGCCTGTACAATATTATATCGATGTAACCAGCTTTCAAGTACGGATCATTTTATCTATTAATATACAGGGCGTTCCGTTAAAAAAATGCAACTTTAGTCTGTCATTTCCATCTGGAACACTCTGTATAAAACAAAATATTTTTAAAACGTGCGCTTGATCATGCGGAAGAATATCCGGTGAGTAAATATTTCGTTAACTTTCAGATAAGCGTGTAATCTTCCGCCCCCGCTTCCTTGCCGGACCCTGTACTGTATTCATTAGTTTTAAGCTGCTAAGCTGGAAGTCGCTTTCTGCAGCGGTTGATCTTCCCCCAAAACCAATGGTCAAAATGACGACGATGTGGATACCGCACTACGTACTCTCTTTCAGCTATTTTTGAATTTCGCTACCATATCGAGGGCTTCACCATTAAAATAAAAATTAATAGCAACCGAAGACAAAATAATTTGACATTTCTTCCCGTTATTTTCATTCGAGACATGTGATATTTTCCAAAGTTAACTTATGTTTCAAATTATTATTGCCTGGTTACGTTCTTGTCTTTACGACTTGCTTTTAACTTTCTTTGCGATAAATGGAGAACGGATAGAAATATCGAGATGCGGTTTTCAGTCAAATGTAGGTATGTAAAGCTATTTAAGAATCCATTAATACAATAGCAACGTTCCATCTATTTTTTTAGAGAAAATCGTAAAAATAAGTTACCGCTGTAGAAAGCGACCTCTAGTTTATCAGTTTGAAACTAATGGATACAGCATATAAACGCTGTTTAAAGTCCAAACAATTTCCTTTCAAACGAATTCAGTATTACTCGGATAGGTTAAATAATAACGGAAATATTAAACTTTAAATATTGATAAAGAGATGGTCCTCCTCCTTCTGACAAAAATCTAATTAAAGAGAATCTTGCATTTTCCTGAGATAATATAAATTTTAGGTTTAAGTAAACAGTGATGGCTCTAGCATACAAATAAAACAGGAGATCGAACATATCGGAAAGTAAGGTAATACAGAAAATATTCACATTTCTTAAGCAGTGAATGCATGAAATTAATATGTATATGCTCTCGAATACTCTCAGATACTGTGATTTCTTAGTAAATTTTGTTAATTAGCTTTAATAATTATTTTAACAGACATATATATTTATTATTATGTAACCTTTGCATTTCGCTGCTGCATATTTTTTTATTTGATAGCGCTATAACAGCAATAAATAAATTTCATTTAAAAATACAAATGTACTTCGAAAACACACATCCAAACATATTCAACAATTAAGTGAAAGAAATCCGTATTCGTTTACTATCTGTACTCAACTAATCATATTTCATAGACATGGCTATTATCGAAAATGTAATAGAACATTTGCTATACGTCAATATAGTAATTGAGAGTTAGCATGATTACAATAGGTATCACGATAGAAGTTTTATCGGATAGACTGATAAAATTCTTTCAGTTAGAAACATAAATATCATGGAAGATATGCATCAGTATACCAAGTTTTAGAGGAAAAATATAATTTTTCTACAGTTTACAGTTTTACATTAAAAAGTGTCTTAATTTCTGGTTAAGTTTTCAATTTTTTACATACACAACAGTGGTGCCTGGAAGTGTTCTGAAAGATAAATATACATATATATAGGATCTGACGAAACATAACATCACTCAAGCACTTTATTACTGCAATAATTAGAAAAAAATCTATGCAGAAGACAAAGAACAGTTCACTAGTAAGGTTATTGTTTTCATTGCACAAACGATGTTGGGTAGGATACTTTGAGATTTCTTATATTTGGCCAGTATCCTATTATATATATATACACTATAATTTAACAGGTCGATAGTCGCAGCGGTTAGGCGGCTGACTATCGTTGTGACGGGGCGATAGGAGCCGGGTTTCAATTCTCGGGAGGGACGGTGACATGTTTTTGAAATCCGGATCGACTTACCATTCGCTGTTGGGAGCAAAGTGATTAACAGCGCGGCATTATAAAAGGCTGTCACAAAGCCATTTGAACAAAATTTACACACACAAACCTACACCGCGAGAGTTGCATGATAGCCAGACAAGTAATACAGCTTACGGAGTCAGTGCAACTAAGCACCCACCACACAAAAAAAATTCATATCAAGGTAAGATGTTTTAAGATTAAACCCATAATATCAATTATACCTGACAACTACCGCTATTTTAGCCCTCTTGTACTTTGATAATTTTTTTAAATTTTTTTATATTTAGCGTAGGAAGGCCGTAACCTCCAACAAGTAGCCCAATTGAACCGCCCTTTCGTTAATACCATCGCTACCGTCTTCAATGGTGCTTGGGCTGTCTTTCTTTTATACTTCACCCTACTTCTCCCCTCCCTTACGTGATGAGGATTAATAGTTCTGATGTCCTTTGTTGGATCTAATACCACTTGGTTTTCTTCAGTTTATACTAAATGTACATTGACTCTATATCTTTGGTCTGTCTCCGTTAAGGAGAGTATTCTAGTTATAAACGACCTTACCTCGTCCCAATTGTTCTCTGTTTCGATCGTGGTTCTGATTATGTTATCCTTGTCCAATTCCATTTATCGCACAGGTTAGAATCGAGTGTTCAGCTGTGTCGATAGCGCCACAATACAGGCAGAAGGAGAAAGACCTCTCCGCAAGGCCAAATCTCTAAGTATGATTGAAAATGGCCGTACCCCAACAGGAACTGAGTTCAGAAGTAATTTACAGTGGACCCATGGTACGAGATCTAGGATTTGACCATATCGCTACGGAGTCTATTTTGTTCCATTGTCATTTTCATATTTTTAACGGAACTTTCTTCTGTTGTGCTTTTGTTAACGATGGTCGTTTCAGTTTGAAACAGAAGAACCTCTGCTGCTCGTCCGCATTAAGAGAGATTGGTGGTGTCCCAGTAATCACTATCCGAAGGAGGCTACGTCTTTGGAGTTTATCCATAGCATCTTTAAGTTTTTTTTTGTTCGTAGGGTACCAATCCAGGTTGGTATCGCATAGAGAACTTGTGAAGGATAATCCTCTCCTTTTAATCCCGAGACTCCCCATATTTGTAAGGTCGTCAAATTAAAGTGTAATATACTTTATGTGAGGTCTAAAAGTCAAGTTTTTATCCGAAACGACACCTAGCTATTTTAATTCTGACTTAGGTATATAGATTTTCATACTAAGCACTTGGAAACAGATGTTTGCTATATCACGAGGTCCCTTCAATATAGCTGCCTCTGATTTCTGGGGCACTATTTCCAGTTCATTCATTCTCATCCAATCGGAGATTCTTACAAGCATCTCATCTGCCTTGAACATCTTTGATTTTAGAAGGACGCCATTCTGCAAATTGGCAAAACTATTGTCTTTTTTTAGCTAGTTGTCAATAGGTGCAATGTTTTAGGAAAGTTTTGTAACCTTTCTGTTTTACTACAACGATATATGTTTCAATAAAATTAAATTGTACTACACGCTAATTTGCCAAATGCACACGTTGCCGATGTAGTAAATAATATTATCTTATGAAAATTGAGTTACTTTAAATAGTTGCTTACTGAATAAGCCAAATAGTATTTTCGACACTAAAACGATTCAAAATATGTTTTTAAAAAATGTGTGGATTTTCGTCACCATACAAGTAAGCCAAGATAGTTTAGTTGTCAGATTACCAACAGATAATTTATATCAAGTAAGAGTTCAAGTCCATTCGTAGGTGAATTTATTTGATTCTTCTTTGAGATATACCATTCTTTTGGAAAAAGTTAACAGTGCTATACCATTTGCTCTCTGCAAATAGCTCTGGTGTTTTTAATATTGGCATGAAATACTTTTGCACACACTTAAAAATAAAACAGGGGCATACTTGAAATTTTATATTTATCTTAAGGCCTAACTATCTTCAAACTATTCGTGGGAAATTTTAAACAAGAATGTTTTGTTTACTGATAAGGTTTACTAAGAGTAAAATTAATAAACAAAAAATTGTTAACACAATAGCCACGCTAATGGCTGCGTTAATATTCATTCCCCACAAAAATTATCGCCAATAAAAATTGCTCTTTTTAAACTTCCCCACCAACAAGTGATAATATAGCCTTAAGTCCATGGTTTATGGACAGGTACCGTCTTGATCTAAGATCTGCAGGAACACATCGATAACTAATACGTATGTGTAATTTACCGCCCAGAATCCTATCATCCATTTTGAAGCATTAAGACACTGTTATTCTGTCAGTTAATTCTATTCAGTGCCATATCCATCTAATTATGTATGTATGTCTGATCTTCCTAGCTACTAGCTGTTAGACAAAGACGATCTGTCATTGTTGAATAAACAATATTTTAGCAACAGGAATATCATGACGTCCGATGTTGTTTCATGCTAAATCTGAACGTAGCCCTTTAAACCTTTCCCTATTACACGATCGCACTGGTACTCCCCGTCATGTTTCTCATGTGTAATTTCAATTTTGTAGACAAACATATTTAACAATAAGTAGGTCATCTATAATACATATTTGTATAAATCATCATCTGACAAATTCTACGCCCGTAACTATCCTATTTTGAAATGCGAAATGGCAGATTTATGAAAAAGTCACATTTCCTCTTACGGTTTCTAAAATTAACTTGATTAAAGCGATTTCGCTTTAATAAAATTTAAAATTGTCGACGTAGCGTTAAACGGAAAGTGAGTAAGTTGCTTTTAAAAACACAACAACTTTAATTTAGATTGTACGAGAGCAATTTACCATGTTACCAATTTTAGAACACTTAAATAAATCATGTCCTAACAATATGGCCACGCTCTTCATTTCTAACTTATCAGAAAACTGGGTCAAGTAACAGTTAATTGAACATAAGCTTTCCATCTACATTGCCCGTTACTTCACACATTATGTTGTTCGTTCATGAATTTATCGTATTGTTTTATTTGAAACTTTTTTGTCATTATTATTTAATAAAACTATAATTAAGTGAGCTATTTCAGATGAATGATACGTCATAATCTTATCAAAATGGTATCAATAACTATTTTTTTCGTTCTCTTTGTACTACGAGGGAGCGTTTTTATATTCGCGGAATGAGCGGGTTGTAGGGGGGTGATTAGGCGCATTGGGGGTGTGGCCTGTGCAGCGACTCATAATTAGTATAAATACGAAGTTTCATTGTTATTAGACAGTTAGTCTGTGAGCTATCGTCAACCAAGTTCCATAATCAGGAGTGAAAAGTGAAATATGGAAAAAATCGCGTGTTCGCGTGCATTTTTGGACCTCTGTAATGAAGACAAGGATGGTGTATTAAGTCGAATTGTTACTGGAGACGAAACTTGGGTTCATCATTATGAACCTGAGTCCAAACAAGACTCCATGCAGTGGCATAAAAAGGGCACAGCACCTCCCAAGAAATTTAAAGTGTCACAATCAGCTGGGAAACTCATGACAACGGTATTTTGGGACTCGGAAGGAATATTGTTGATTGATTATAAAGATAAAGGTGCTTCTATAACCCGAGAATATTACGCTTCAATATTAGAGCGACTAAAAGAAGCCATTAAAGAGAAAAGACGGGGAAAATTGAGGAAAGGTGTGCTGCTTTTGCACGACAACGCGCCCGTCCACAAAAGCCGCGTTGCGTTAGCTGCCCTGCATAAGGTGGGCTTCGAAATTGTGAATCACCCTACAGCCCAGACCTAGCCCCGAGTGATTATTACCTGTTTCCGAAAATGAAAAAAGAACTGCGGGGTAAAAAATTTACTGCCGATGATGAAGTCAAGGAGGCAGTTTCGGCGTATTTTGCAGATAAAAAGAAATCATTTTTTTATGAGGGTATAAATAAATTAATTGAAAGATATGAAAAATGTATCCGTCTTGCAGGTGAATATATTGAAAAAGAAAAATAATTTGGTTTTTTTATTTCCACCCCTTATCCCCCATTCCGCGAATATAAAAACGCTCCCTCGTACATATACATATTTCAGTATAAAATATTGTGCTATTCTATAAATATTCTTCATCTCTCTCCTTCCCGTATACATTCACAGCATAATTATAGTTTAGAAAAGCCATCGTAGATGAAACCAAACAAGTGTTCGAGGTCTCCTGAATAAATTGCGGCAGCTATCAGTTGAGGTAGACAGTCAACTTTCAAGTGTTTCTTCGCTGCGGGGATACAATTAGCAACTCTATATTACTTACAGAAACTTAGCTGCAAAAATAATCTGTATACCCTTGTAGATAACAGTAGCTGAAGCAGTAGTCTTGACATACAATGCAGCTTATGAAAGGTAGTTCGATAAGTAATACCAAGCTGTATTACTTGTCCGACTAACAGGGCAGCTCATTCTGTGTCTTTCTGTGTGTTTAACAGTCTATTTGAAGGTTATAGCATGTGGTATTAGAAATATGTAAAATCAAAAGCATTTAACATATGGTGGAACTAGAAAAGACACATGCAAAGTTATAAATTAGCTAAAGACATCCAAAAATTCAAACAACTTGTAGAATTGCTAATGATTAAAACTAAAGTTAGTTATGTTTGGAGTTTAAGCCGTGAACATTGATTATTATTGCCAATTGATGCAGGATATATGAGAACTAAAGACGTCCGCAAAAATCAACGCGTAACGGCACAAATACCTCAAATCCGAAAGTGAATGTATTAGCCTACCATGCAGCTAGCCCAGTCAGTAAAAAGGAAATTAACATAAGAGGGTAATGTAAATAGATAATGTATGGGCAAGTTATAAAAGTTATAATTTTCATCATTAACACTAACAGGAATTAATAAATAGACTAAATTCACTGCATTAATTGCAATTGCGTATTCATTGACTGTAGACTATAGTAGAATTTAACCATATTAGAAATACATTCTGCAATAAACTAAATGGAACACAAAACTTACGAACATTGATTCCGAAGTGAGTACGAGTTATCGTTCGATTGAACTTACTACTAGTTTTTAATCTTAATTTATCTGTTTCGTTGAAATATGGAACTATTGTTTTAAAGTTACACCTTTATGTTATCATTCAATCAGTAAATTTTTTATGCTTATCTTTATGCTTATTTACATTCCAGATATGAATATGTAGATGGCCTTGAGAAAATAATTCTTCTAAGAAAAACTTGAACCTGACAAACTGAAAGAATTTGATATAAAAGTTGTAAAAAATGTATAGGTAAATGAACATACAAACAGTATAAAAAAACGTTTATAATGAATGTTAATAATGATCGGAACGATTGCGAGTATTCAACATACAATAATCTGCAAAAAATTGGTAATATGACATTTGAGTTTATTTTAAAGTTGTATACAGTTAGCTGCCATGCAAAAATGATTGAAGGAAGAGGTATAACATTCTCTTGTAAGATTGTTAATTAAAATGTTTCAATGTTATAGATAAAAATCGCTGACTATATAGCAAAAGGCTGCAGATACTTTTCGATATCATAGTGCCAACGGTTCTTAAATATATCAGTATCTCAATATAAACGGTATAATTTATATAAGTATTTATGTAACACCCAACATACCAATTTATTTTCGTAAGTACAGTAACCAGCGACATGAAATACCTAAGCATCCAATCATATCAGATTTATAGGAGATTATGGATCAAGCGACAGTGAGCGATTATTTTACAATTAATTTTATTATTTTAGATCTCGTAAAAATGTGTAGTTAATAAAATTATGACACATGACCAGTTGCATGCAACATAAATTTTATTCGATAAGGAAACATATAGCGTGAACGCTAACACGGAAGGTTATGACGAAGGTAGCGATTACCTTTATGTTTTCCGAATAAAAGTTAATTTTTATGTTTGTACAACGACGATAATTTCAAAGATAATAAATAGTGTCGCCATAACTCTTTAATACTTCAAAATAACATAAAAATTGAAGTGGTAATAATTGAGTAAGTTGTATAAATTCAATAATTGAGCATAAGCATGTTATGTACTACATATTAATTAATATTATATCATGCAAAATACGTTTACAATAAAATGTTTTAATATGTTGGATTACAACATGTGAGTAAATAAGGTTATATTAATACATAGTTGTATTTGGATACCACATTATGTATCTGTCACTTCGAGAGTATATAGTTTATTATTTGAATTATTTATAACTTAATTGATGCTCGGTAGGTGTAACAATGTTCTGATAATCGCTTTGTTATCTTACAACTACATATAAAAATCTATACTTGTATCGAGCACATGATTATAGAATACACTATAATACATATAATTATATATACATATATAAATAAATAAAAAATATCTATACAGAAAGTACTAGAGTAGAATCTATTACCATATCTAAAGGAAGCGGAAAACAAAATGCCTATATCTACAATTTCGAATATCATACCAAGTAAAAATACGTTATCTAATTTCTCATATCCAGAGACTTGATAAATCAATATAACATCATCATCATCATCATCATTCGTAAAAATTCGAATTTTCAATATGAATAATAGAAAATATCGACTTTAATACTTGGTTCATAATAATCTATCTATTTAACACTTTATTCTAGATGCTATCAAATTTTGTATATTTTAATTCTAACTTGATGCTGGTTCATATTCTAATATGATTTTTACATTTGATCTTCATTCAATATACTTATTCGAATTATTGTCGGTCATTAGTGACACTCTCAAATATAATTTTGATAATAATAACTCTTTTGGAAGTCAATTTAGAAGTTCATATTCTCATTTTTTTAGTATTTTGATGAATATTTCTTATCATTTGCGAAGATTTTCCTATCCAATATTCTGAATTGTAGACTCAATAATAGATATTTTAATTCTTAATTTTTTGCTTTGTTGAATATTAGCTGACAAAGCGTTTAAGCTTAAAATTGAAATGTTATTGTATTACATTAATAATTCTGTAAAATCTGTTTTATCCTCGTGACTTTTATGTAACTTTCATTTCGCTTTCTCTACCATAAGCTAACAATACCGTGAACACGTAGAAATAAAAATATCGTTTCTGTATAGATTTTTCGGAAAGAAATGGCATATGTCACATAACCGATCTGGTCGAGAAAGCATTGTTATTGCTTTTCTAACACACAATATTGACATACATTGTATTCGCGTTTTCCTTCTAGCCGAAATTGGGAAATGATAACGATATCCTGTTTTCAACTTTTTTTTTTCGAATTGCTGGATAATGTGGACGAATCGTACATTTCGTGATTTTTGGGTAACGACCGGTTTTTCTAGTGATTATCATTTTCTTTTCATAGTACCGTAGAAAAAAAAATACTTCTACTCCTATATATGTTTTTTGGTTTTAAAAACGTTTAAATAAAAAAATTTAAACAAACCAAAATCATAAGCGCAGGCAAAACAAAAACAAATATTTTTTCGTTATTAATTTAATATACCAAAAACTACTATTATTGACAGATTAAAAGAATGATATCCTAATCCTGTAAAAAAAGCACAAGTCCCATTTGGTTACAACCTCAGTAGATGGAAAGATAGGAATTGTTATATACCCCCTTGCGTCAGACCCAATGGAGCATTAGTATAATATATAATTAATTCAATTCTGTTTTTTTTTCTTGCGTTGAAACAGCAAATATAAACCATTACTCGCATTTAACACCAAAAATTGTTAATTTGACCGATTTCTTCTATCAATATTGATAATGTAATTTCAAGAAAATTAAATTCAGGAAGATGGACAGACAGCTATTATAGATCTGTGCAAACTGGTAACATAATATCAACAGGGAATGTAACCACTGTTTTAAAGGACAGCATTTATATTGAAAATGCAGTATCAATACTAAAAAATATTGATATAATTCCCATAACTTTAGATTATGAAACAGAAATTTTGAATGTCCAGATAATATATGATCTCAAAATAAGTTTTGTATTTGTTATATTTTACTAACATCTAGTAAAGTTAATACAAAAATTAACAGTTGAATAACACCAGACAACAAATGGCACGTCAGGTTTTGGTACAAATTTTCTTACAATGTTTTTGTTTTCACTTTCTTTTATACTGTTCTGCGGTACTTTCTGATATCAAACTCCAATAATAATCATCCAACATTTCACTGCTCCACTTCCCCTAATAACGCTTTTCAATAACAGAAATGTCTTGGTAAAATCTCTCGTCGTATTCATCACTGACGTCGCCGAGGTTCGGCGAAAAGAAATCCAGGTGCGAGTATAAAAAATGTATTTTAAGACTCATTTTACAGCCCAGTTCATGGTAACTTCTAAGAAGTTCTTCATTTTGTGTTTCCTAGAAAATTTTAGCATTCCAAGCACCATGTTCCGAGTCATTTAAAGTCTCGTCAAATTGTGGATCTTGTTGTCGATGTTTAAATTAGGGTCCTTCCCGCTTTAAGTTTTGCATATGAAATATTGAGAAATTTTTTTGAAGATATTGGAATGCACTACCATCTTTATCCATTGCTTTCACGAAATTGTTCATCAAACGTAATTTGATGTGCAGTGGCAGTAGAAATATTTTATCAAGTTGTAGTAGTGCCTTATGAAGTATATTCTCTTGTTCAGGAATATACTGAGCCCTGACTGGCCAATATTTAACAACGTAGTGGGAATTTCTCGATCGACTGTTCCATTCACAAAAGAAACAGCAGTGCTTTATGCACCCGGGTTGTAAACCGAGTAGAATTGTTACAACTTTGAAGTCAGCGCTGATATGCCACTTTGTACTTAATTTTGTCGAGACTACGGGTCATATTTTCATAAGCTTCCTTCATATGGACTGCGTAGCCAACTGAGATGGACGAATGAACGTTTCCCATGTAAAGAACGACAATTTTCAAACTCAATTTCGAAGCATCGATAAAAGGGCGCCATTTTTCTGGATTGTATTAACGACCTGTTGTCAACATCTAATCATCAACATTAGTGCAGAATGAAAGACCTTCTTCGGTTGAAAAATACTCCAATAGTTCTTTCTGGCGATTACGATACACAGAAGTGTGTGCCCGGAGCTAACAGCTTCCATCCTTAAAGTCTAAATCCTAGAGTTTTTGACAAGTTCAGATCTCGAATAAAGTCATTTTAGTCATTTTAAATTCTGACTGATTTACTGAGGTGCGTCCTCTATAGATGAAAAATATTCATCATCACAGGTCGATAATAACTGGGAAGTTCCTTCTTCTGCATCTGCAATAGCATAGTATTCACTGGAAACACCTGTAGGTCTTGGCACTGGCAATGCTTCTGAATGAGGTACTGGACGACTAACAGAAGACATACTAGCGTAACTACTTGTTCTTAATTTTGTCGGAGAAGCTGAAAGTTTTCGTGTAGCAAGTCATAGGCCGAATCATAGGTCTTGCAAATGGCATAGCGCTGTTCTTGCCGTTGGACCAGCCCCTCAGAGTAACAGCACACCGTGCGCAGCAAATGTAAAGAGTCCATTCTTTCTCCTGATATTTAATTTTTAGACCAAAATAATGAAAATATAAATTTTCTAGTAAAAGCGTAATATTCCGTTTATGTCGTTGGGTAATGAATTCTCCACATGCATAACAGAAGCTTATAGATTATCAAGTGTACGTTTTAGTAAGTGGATATATGACAAATAAATTGTCTTTCTCTAAAATGTACTATCGATCAACTACATGACTTTTAATTATTGTTGCATAGGTTATTGATTGTTGTTTTTCAAGAAAAACTTTTTACTCAATAAATTTCTCAATAATCAAATGAGTAAGCTGTTAAACTATTTCACTCTTACAAGGTACTTAGGAGATTTAATTTTGTGTCAAATTTGTTCAATTTCGAGCCAATTATATTTATTTCAGTGAGCAAAGTCTAATAAATTAAGGAGGCTAAGGAAATCTAAAAATTGGATAATCGACTAATTCCAAAATGCTCAAAATGTGGTATGATCTCCTGAATGTATTCGTGAAAATATATAACACCTAATATACAATCTTCACTGAAAGTCCATTAAAACTAATTAGTAAACTTGGCCAATTCGCTACACGTACCAGTGGCTTACGCACGCAGTTTTGCATTTAATTTAAATTATAAGAAAAAATGTACGCACTGTCTTCACCATTGGACGGTTAAATGAGCTCACTGATCTTGGCATGTTAATATACGACACGACTGTATACTAATTTACAATTCAAGGTTGTTATTCTTCGGCCGTACGCAAACCCTATAATGCTCGAAATATCTCCTACATTGGATGTGGTGAGTATAAGCCATGTTTACTAATTAACACTTAACCCACTACAATACAAGAAATTGAAATATTAAACTATGTATAGATCTAGATATGTACAAGATAGAAAATACTTATTACAGCCACTACAGCCTGTATATGCATCCCATTCCTGCAATATGTAGAAAACGTAACATACATATGTTACAAAACAACCATAGAGATAAATTAGTACAAGCTAACTTTGTTGTATATAAACTACTTCCGATACATATTTGTCCAATACAATCTTAAAAGTGATTGATTTTAGAAACTTTAAAGAAGCAAGAAGTGAGATGTATGTTTTACTAATACGTAAATGATGCTGAAGTAAGTTGGAATTTTATAATCTACAAGCACAAGTGGAGAAACCAACGCTGTTCCAGATTAAGCCATACGAAAACTGAACACCTTACAAACCTCTCTTTAACTTTTAATTTTTTTCGGCAGTTACTTTCGGTTGAATTGCATTGTACTACTTACTGTTAGATAATGTTTATGGAAGAACTAAAGTTCGTCTCCTGTACTAGTAAAGTAACATGTCCTCTTTCCGAAATTGTAGGTTCTTGCAACCACTATAGCAACCACTTGCGCCCTATATTTGTTTAACTTGTTTGAAATATAGAACTCAAAGTCACATTGCATCGAGTGTCACATATTCAGCCACACTACTCCATTTTTTAAATAAATCTCTTATGGCAACGAGTTTATCCAATTTTCTTTGCTCATCCCTTTTATTGGCATTATCGACACGTTTATATTTCATAGGGAACATAAATCTTCGTTTAGAAATACTAGGTGGAAACATTTGCAGTCCTCAGGGTTTCCTCGAATTAAAACATATTTCATTTTTTTCATCCTCTATGTTGAAAACCGACTAAATACATCTTATTTAATCTTCGTATTTTACTTTTTTATATATTTCTATATAAATTTTATTTTTTATATACACATTAGTATTTAGTATAATTGTGTCCAAAATTTCTTTAAAAAAGTGTATCCCACTGAAATTGTGTGGATGCAGGAACGCTCTATACATAAATAAAAAATAATTCTAGCGTTTTACAAAGTAATAATTGGACAAAATTACACAAATACACAGGTTGGCTCTGGCAGGTCTAAAGCTTTTCTTATAATCAAACAGTATAATAAGAAAAATCGTTATTAGAAATAGGAAAGTGCCAAAAATAATAATTAAAAAGTACACCAAAAATTACTTTGCCATCAACCCGGCAACTGGAGAGTTAAGGTCCATAATATGTATAAAATTATCATTTATTAAAAAATGAGGTGGGTTGACATCGCAACTGATATTAAAAGGAATGCCAATATCCAAAAGCTTAACAATGGTGTCATTGAAAATCACAATCTTCGCATCCATATCATTCAAATCATAAATCGATTGTCAGGAAATTGCACCGAGAGATATAATAAAAACTGATTGTAGAGATTTTGGAAATCTTTATACCTTTTATAGGATGTCTGTCGTTTCTCAGCTAAAACAAAGATAGTATATGTTATCAGCTCGTGATTGGAGATTCCAGAACTGTACACTGAGCATCAAATTTACCGATAAAAACTAAAAGTAGCTCGATGAGAGTCGCAAAAATGCCAGTGATACGAGCGGGCTCCTTGATTATTTCTCGATAATTGAAACTAGCCATAAAATTAACAAAATCTTTAGAAGACTTAGTATCAACGTTTATTTAACATTGATTTACTACTAATATAAATGTAATCCCATCCCCAAGAATAGATCTGTAATTTATTATAAAGCTGAAACCGGGGATAGGTTATTCTGTTAGGTCCAGATGGGTAGTGCAATTTCCTTGTTGGTAATTTCTGCTCGTCGGGCAAGATCATGGATAGCCTGCTCGCAGGATTTTCAACTTTGATAGGCATATTAGTTCTTGTGTGAAGGTAACCTTGCTAAAACCGACTCCCTCAAGTACCTACCTAAGTAAAACTGATGGGCCGGCGCGACTTCGCTTCCATATAGAACGCTTTGCCTTGTTTGGAAATGAAGACCACTCGAGCCCTCGTGCAAGGTTGCAGGCTTTTTTCCGTGCTCTTAAGTTAGGCAAAACTCAATTACACATATTCCTCCCTAGTCTGGGTCTGAATGGTCTCGGAGCCCAAGAGAACCTGCTCTTTTGTTTCGGCTTCATCACTGTTTGACTTGCTCAAAGTCCCTATGGTGCAACAATTCAAATTATGGAGCATTCAGGTACTTCCTCCAGTTCCTGACAGAATTTTTCCTCGCTAGATAAACGACTATAGTTCCGTTCACTTGAAGGAGGGAGCTCTCCAAACTGCAATGCCCTACAATTTTCGGTTCTAAGGTACTTGTATCAACTGAGGTCAAATACGTAGGTGTGACCTTGGATGCACATCACATCAACTTGAAAGATGAGGGCGACTTCACCTATTTAAATACATTAGAACAAATCATTTACTATCTTAAGTTTATTGAGAAACTAGTTTCTTTCAGTCTTGATGGTAAATAAAGGTTCTAAGATCTATTTCTTTATTTTCATTTTCTTTAAATATTAGCCAGCCAAACTTAATATAAGTACCTACTAAATGCTCTATGCATAGCCATGTAGGTAACCCTTATTAATAAGAAATTATAACAAAAATGTAACGTAATGATACTAGCAAAAAATTATTGCTAAATATACTACAGAAGAAACAAAGTTCGTGTAAAGTTAAACCCTTAATAGTCATTCTTATATACTTAATTATCTACAATGTATTAATCATACAAATTAATTGTACAAAATATTGTTACAGATTCTTCCACAATGGACATAATAAAGAAGTTATTTTCCGGCGACAAGTTGAGCACTTACGAGAGAGAACAAAAACGAAGATATAAACAATATGTAAAGTTAGGAACTACAAGTACCATAGTTATGTCTAAAACAGAGTCAGAAATTTATCAGGATTACCTTGTTAGGAGATCCTTACGACGCAGTAAGAGAAAAGCTGCTGCAGCGAAACTGCAAAATAAACAGGAGGATATGTTTAAAGATACGGACTCAAATCCCGGTTTATCTGCTGCTCCAGCTGTACTAGATGCTATAAATAGAAATGTTTCCTTCGCCAATGTACCGAATGAACATTTAAATGATTTGAAGCAAATGGAAACAGTAACTGTTCAAACAGATGTTTCAATTATCCACCATAAAGAAGAACGTCGCCACTCGTCTATGTCAGAACAAGGTGAAATAAAGAATCGCACAGAAGTGCATTCCAAGAGAAATACTCAACCTTTAGATCAAAAATTTGCATATGGTAACCAAGATATGTTCTTGGATCAACTGGACGAAGTAATTCGAAAACGCAATAGGGGACATTCGCTAGAAAATATATCACAGATACCACTATATGAAAATATAAATAATATAGGGGAGCCTTCTCCAACTATACTGGCAGTGAAGCCCAGAAAAAAAGTTATACAAAATCGCGTCGAAGCGAATAGGAGCAGTGAAGATATAAAACAGTATACCCCTAAAGAACAAGCACAAAGCGATGAAATAGCAACTGTTACTCATTTAGTTCACTCAGCCTTGCAGCCCGACAGCAGCATTGATTATTATCAGAGTGAAACTGAGGAAATAGTATGGGGAACTCCGCCTTCCAATATCCTTTTGCCTACATCTCGCAGTAGCTCTTGTATAACAACTCAATCGGAAGATAGTTTCTTTGACTGTATTTCGGAAGATGATGATATATACGATGACGAAGAAAAAAATATCATGAAACAAATATCTCCACCCCTTATAGAACATAAAAAACGACCATACCATGAACCTGAAACAGATTTTCGAAGTCTTGGTAAGTTCTAATGTCATTGTTACTGTTGACTATAATTTAAACAAAACATTCTAAGTTCTATAATGCGAAATATACTTGGGCAGATAAATCATTATACAGAACAATGGTAACAATTCTTACCATCTTGAACCGTGATTCGCTTTTCGAAGGCTTTTGTCATTAGGTGTGTAGAACGGAAAGCGTTAATGAAAAATTTTTAGGCGAATATATGAAGCTCACTTTTAGTTTCTTTCCAGTACTAGGTAATTGTCGCGTACAGTATTTCTTGTCTTAAATACATATTTTAATTCAAATATTAAAGCATGACCCATAAAAGACTCCAAATATAGACAACTTGATAAGAAACTGATATTACTATAAATATCCATTCATTTCCCAAACAGGTAAAAGTATGGGGTTGTCTAGCAACCGCAAAGTCTGTTAGTCTCCGCTGTTGAATGAAATATTTTAATTCTATTGTATAAACGGGTTTGTTTAGTTATACTCGATCACAAAATTCAAAACAAACAAAAATAAATTGACTCAGTTTTCGAGGACATACTCTTTATATGTAATTTTTACGGCATCAAGTATGTATATACTGCAATGAGAGATACGGTATCATTTTTATATTTAGTATATTAGCAGTATAAAATTTAAATTTGAAGCACATTTATAGCATTGCATTTACATTTCAACTGTAATAATTTAGTTTACTGAAATTTGAATTTTCTGAGCACAGAAATCTACATACATTAGTATATAAAAAATTTATTTAAAAAGTGGAATCAATCAAGAAACGCTTAAAGCAGGTACTAATTGTATATCGAACTTTCACGACCGTTGTTGTTAAACTTCAAACTTCTTTTGAGTTCAAAAATAATAACTTAACTGGAGAACTTTATAAGTCGCTAAATTCGTCGTTTGAGTGAATTCTTCGATGTCAAATTTGATTGTCCAACATATTTATTTAGATATAAGCATTCATTTTTCATCATTATGTCGCTACAACAATTTGCCGATTCATTTTGGTTCCTCCTTACTTAATAAACTTTATTGAAAATTAAAATTTTTATACTCAAGTGTAGTTCACAGAAAAATACAATTTACAACCTAATGAACCGTTTAAGAACACCAAGATTTGATTTGTTTCATATGTTTGTACAGAGTTTCGCAGGCGTTCGTTAGAAGTTTTCGTATTTAGAAACAACTTAGAATTCTGAAATTTTGGACTCAAGGGTTAGTCAAGATTCCTTATTATTTTAAAATATGTTCAAGGTCTTACCACTTTGAAATTTGTAGCCTGATTTTCAATACTCCTCTTTTTACCTATTTTCGACTGGTAGTAAGCGGTATCCACATCGATGACTGATTTATCGCATACAGGTGTCCAAAATTTTATGATCAATTACATCATCCTCAAAATTAAAAAAAAAATGTTTCAAATATAACGCCCTATACATTGTTATATGATTGAATGCAGAATTCAATTTTGCATCGACTCGCTATGCCTTTCCTTATATCAATTCTCAATGGTTTTCTTGTTATTCCTTATTTTCTACTTTCACGTGAGTTCTGGCAGAAACCTGAACATCGCTGTTGTTGACTTTATGTTAAAGTAGTTTAAGTCCACAGATTAGTACGATATCCATTTTTAGAGTTCTGGTTATTTTGTTAACTTTCCAAAATACACTTTATAATGGAGAATATTGGAGAATATTCCAAAAATTATGTGAAATTTGTTTTATACCCATAGTGAATGCGGACAAATTTTATTGCCAGACGAACATACATATTATTTAGTTTTAGTGTTTTTTTGCATAATTATGGACAATAAAGTAGCATATCAAGTGTATGATGAAAATTTAATGATGCTAGATATCTGGAGATACTCAGACGGTTTATTCATGATTTCGTAAATGATCTATCTCCACTGGACAGACCAAACAGTTGGTATCAACTGGATGGTGCCTCAGCACATTCAATTACGGCTGTACATAAGCAGCTGACCTTGACGTTTGTGAATCGGTGAATTGGTCCACAAGGACCGTGGAACTGGCCACCTAATCCACGCGATTTGACGCCGCTGGATTTTCATCTATGAGGCGGTGTAAAAGAACTAGTGTACTCTAGGCCTGTACATACTAGAGAGAAATTATTCAACCGTGTTCATGATGCCCTTAGAAATCCAAGTCCAGACGAACTTCAGAGGTTTGTTATGCGAGGATTATATGATAGTTATTCTCTATTTGAACCAAAATGGTGGTCATGTAGGTGATGTATCAATTATTGTAACGATTTCGTTTACATTAATTTATTATTTTTTATTTTATATAATTTTTCCAAGTTTTTTTATGTTTTTCAATTACTATTACGCTCTAAATTTTGATATGTTCCTATTTTATTTTAGTGCTTTAATTAAAGTTAATATCTGCCGTTCTTTTTGTTTCAAAAAAACTCACATGAAAATAAGGAATAGCAAGAAAACCGTTGAAAATAGATATAGGAAAAGTCATAGCGAGTCGATGCAAAATTGAATTCTGTATCCGGTCATATAACAATATACAGGCTATTATATTTGAAAAACAAACTTTTTCAATTTTAAAGATGATGCAATTGGTCATAAAATTTTGGACACCCTGTATGAGATAAATCAGTTGTCAATATGGATTTCGAAAGTACCATTCTCAAGCTTCTATCTACCCCAATAACGCTTACCACCAGTCGAAAATAGGTATAAGGGACAGTATCGAAAATAAGGCTACATATTTCAAATTTTCAAAATATTCAAGATATCTAAGAAACAAATGAAAATAGGTATAGGGGAACTAAATAGAACACGCCATTAAATTTCCTCGGGAATCCAAAAATGAGATAATATATGGGGCGTTCCGTTTAAAATAAGGAAGGAATAATTGCGACTTGCGGTGAAGTGGTACTACCTTGTAAATATTCTAAAATGAAAGAGAATCTTGACTAACCCTTGAGTCCAAAAGTTCAGAATTCTAAGTTTTTTCTAACTATGAAAATTTCTAACGAACGGCTACCGTGAGAATCCCTGTATGTACACATATGTGCAGTATTGTTTTTTTAGATTTAGTCTTTCCATCTTGTATGAAGTCATTAACAAGCCTTATAGGAGTTGATAGAATTGAATTGTGACTATGTCGTACGTAAAATACAATAATATTTAGCCTTTTATTTTCCCATACACCACAGAATGAACACACACTAATTTTAATTTTTTAGCCATGTACCCGCATCACAAATAAACGGTTTCATAGTTATATGTATTTGTACTTTTCAGCGCTTTTTATTTCCTTCAATTCAATTTATCAAATTAGTCTATTCTCTTGTGCAGTCTGGAAAATAGCATTTTGTACGCTAATAATTCATGACTAGAATTTAAAGCATATATTACTATGTCAAGAAAGTCTATTTCAGATTTTATGCCTCTAAGAGCTTTTTTATATCCAGCTATTTTATTCTCAATTCCCGAATGTCCTGCTCCTATCACGGATCTTATTTATATAGCACGAAAAAATCACAAAGCAGCTACTGAAAACTCTATTACTACACTGACAGCTTGTCCGCAAGAAAAGTCGCATACACTTTATATTACTTTTCCTATATAACTACTTTTTCCATATAAAATACAATGATGTACTGTATTTCACTATTAATTTATTAATTACCATAGTGCAAAAACGATTTTAATTTCCGTTATTACTTACATTTAGAGAAGTAAGTTTAGAAGTAAAAAATTAATATATCTATGTTATGACCTTTAAGTACTTTTCTTTTCTATTTCCTATTTCCACTTTTATGTCAATGAAACAGCCAATTAATTAAATTAAAAAAAAATACTTTATACGTAACCGAAAGTAAATTAATAAAGTATATCGAATTCAGTATAATAAAATTAGCATCACAATAAACAATATTTCACATTTTAATCAGATAAATAATTACTTAAAAATTACGAGTTAATTCTTAACAACAAATACATTGTAGGGTAAACCATGTTTATGTGAAAACTTATTTGGCAAATGTAAAAGAATTAGCATGATTAAAGCCGCTCAATTGGCCCACTCGGCAGTACTCGCCCAAACAATTAGATTTTGACTTTTACCGAGAGAACAAACTATATTTATAATTCTCAGATCAAATAAATAACTGTTTAAACTATCATTATTAAACATAATCTAAAAAATTTTGTTGTAGTGTCCCGTTAGCACATTTCTTCTAAATAGCAAAATTGCAAGTCTAAGAAATTGTCTCAGATTTATTCCATTTTTCAGGTTCAGAAGACGAAATTGATCTACCACCACAATACGAAACCATCATCAACAAAGAGCAACTTATTGAGAATCAGAAACAGAACAACGTACCAATGGACATCGAATCTACAAACGATAAAGTGTATAACTCGAATTTATTAGACGATTTTATAGAACCTGATTCTCTAGAACCTGTCGCCAGTAATGAGAACATTATAAATTCTGTAAACTCTACTAACCGCAGAAACTCCGTGAGTCCAGAATTGAGCGTACTAGATAAAGAAGAAAAAGAAGAAGAGAATACTCCCAATATAACAAGTTGGGCGGAGAAAGTTCGGATGAAAGAAGGTGATTTTGTTTCTGACGAAAAATCGAAGGAGGAAGTACATCAACAGGAAGAAGTATTAATACATGACGAGGCCTTACTTTTAGACGATGGTTTCAGCAATTCAGAATTGTTAAATCCTCAAGTACTTAAAACAACTAATAAAAACGAATTGATTAAGTTAGAGAACAACAATGACTACAGCGATGCTGACACCGACAACTATAGAACTGACAGTAAAAAGGTCACTTTCGATTTTGCGAAGTCTTATTGCCAAACTTACGAGGTAGAAAATAGTACAGAAGAGGAAGAATATGATGAATCACCAATACATTCTCCTATAAGAAGGTATCATGATAAATTGTTTGAACCTGATCATTTTTTCACAGAAAGTAATTACAATGAAAGTAGAATGAAAAGGCATAATCTGGAAAATATTGTTCCTACTGATGATCGAAGTAAAGTGTTCTTAAGCTATGGTGTACAACCTAGTCCAACACAGCAAGAAAATCTTATTGATAAAAGTTTTGAAATTTCTATCAATATGGATCTAGCATTTCTGAATTGTGTGGACGGTTTCAATTCCCAATTGGTACAACCTAAACCTAAAAATATTACGATAGTAGAATTAGATGAAAAAACTAATATACAGAATCAGGATTTAGATTCTAAACACAATACAGATTCTTCAAACTGCACGCCAGATGAAACTTTAGAGTCTGAGCAGAACCAGAAAGAATTCTTACTAAGTAATAAAGGAGATACAGATAATAGTATACAAAAATCTGATTTGGACGAGGAAGTGCTCGAACCGGATCTATTAAGTAAATCAGATCTTAATTCTTCTCTTCCAGAGACAGAAGTCGTATTAGTGAATAAAGTTGATCCTGATCCTACACACCATTTACCTTCGAATACCCCACACAGTGTGAGAGAGAGAGAGACTCATACACCTCTAATTGAAGTGAACAGCGAAGATATTATTACAAAAAACAATTTTTCAGATAGTGAGATACATGGAGAAATTAAAGAAAGTAATAGAGATATGTTACTTCCCAAAATATCCGAAAACTGGGAATCATCATATTCAGATGTGATAATAAATAGAAACTCAGCTAATATATTAGATGACAGCCTTAGTACTATAAGCGAAAGTGGTGAAATTTTAAAACCCAAAAAGATATCTGAGGAAGTTAATCAGAATAATTTATCAGACGATTTTGGATATGTAAATGATGCAGATTCATTAATTGTGGAACAAGGCGATTCAGATTATTGTGAAGCAATCAATCTAGTTCTCAAAGATGGGCAGATACGCCATGAAGATTACAGCAGAAACATTGAGAGTCCTGTAAGCCCGGTACAACCATTATCATTAGAAATTTTTACGAATTCTAAAAAAAGTGAAACAGCAAAAGATTTTGTAAGACAACAACTAAAGCCTTCAGAACAATCAGATTTAAAGATTCCTTTAGACGATAAGAAACTTGGACGCTTTTCACCTAATCCAGGTCCTACTTCTCCGAAGCTGCTGCTCTGGGAAAGTGATTCTTACATCCCAGAGTATAAACCCGTTTTTGAAGTCAATACTACAAACGAACAATCGACTAAGAATGGAAATACCACAAATACTAATGATGCAGCTTCAACGAATAATCCAACCAATTCAGTTTCTTATAGTACATTAAGCAGAAGTACTTCAGCACCACACGTTGACAATAATAAAACAAAAAGAGCTATGATTTATTCCAACAGAAATATTTTTACAAACAACGCCAGGAAACCTATACAAAGAAGCGTATCGCAGAGTTTTGGCTTTGCTTATGTTTCGCCGACAGTAAATAACCGTTATAGTGCCGATTATAAAGAACCCAATCATATAATTGCGTCGAAAGACAAAATAAATATAAATGAAGGAAGCGATTCGCTCGCAGACATTCAAAGACGATTATCAGCAGTTCGAAATATAGAATCACCTGAGAAACAATTGATAACAATACAAGAACTCTTGATTGAGTTAAAGACAAAGGCAAATTTGCTGGAATCGAAAACTGATGACGAATATGTTCGTTTACTTCAAACTCTCTTCAAATGTATACGAATTGTTAGCGGGTTCCAGTGCAATTTCGATCAAGAGCTGTTAGTTTCACAGCAGAATACCTTGAAAGAAATTAAAGATTGTATAAGCGACTTAAATGCAAAATAACTTTAAATATATTTATTAGAAAACTATGTAATATCAAATAAAACTACTTTTAGTTATTGATTAATATTAATTTGCATTTTTTTTTCTTTTCCATGCCTTACTGCTACATTTCCGTAAAGTAAGTCAAAATTGCAACCACCACAAGTCACCAGCTCTCGATAAATTTGTCGATCGCAACAGAGCATAAAATGACTGTAACCGTGTGCGTCTTGTTCTTAATATGCTTCATAATTGAATGGAATAATTTGCCTGCAAATTTAGTGTTTTTTTAACATCAACTTAAAAAAACTGTTTAAATATCACATTTAACACCCTAAAAAACAAAATAAATAAAAAATATTAGTAATCATTAGCTAGTATAATTGTGATTAAAAGAATGAATTACTTAAGTTTAAGATTAGTTTGCAATCAATTGGTAATGTTGTAAAGGTTCTTTAACTCTAGTCATTTTAAAGTAAAATTACAATTTTTAAATCAAAAAGAAATTAATTGAAAGTAATATACATATTTGTTTATTTTAATACTGATATTTTATTTACGTTTTAAAACACCGAATTTTTTAGAAACCAATGTCATGAAAACAAAACGAATAAGCAAGAATGACTTAAAATGTATACAGTATGTCTCTAAAATGTTGTCCACTCACTATTACCAGCGAAGAGATACGACCTTTTACCACCAAGAGCGCTGGAGATACGGCTACTTTTATTAACTCGATTTCAATAAAGGAGAAATCAATAATTACTATATTTTACCACAACATAGATTTACACTAACTAATGTTAAAAACAATCTTAACTCAATTTCGTAAAAAAGGGGAGTTACGATCGTTTACCTCTACGGTACAGAGTTATGATTTCTGTTTATTTTTTTATTCTCTAATAACTGTAATATTTGTGCAAAATTTGGTTTTTTGAAATAATCTGAGATGGAAATATAAATTAGTTCAAATTTTTTGCAAATATATTGTAAATGGTTATACAGTACTCTCATCCGTTTAAAAAGACATAGCTTATATATGCATCGGTATATTCAATTTCTGATTAAGATGTTGCCTAATATCTCTTATATGAAATAAAATCTTTAAATATAAATACTTCAGAAACGGTTATTCAAAACAATACATACTAGGTACATACAGACAACCACATCATACTACGAATTGATAGGGGAATGTAGTGAGGAATGACACACTGAATATGACGATCAGGAAATATACCAATCCAATAAACCTTAGGAACATGTGTCATTCGTTTACGTGAGTTGTACCTAATCTGTCAAGTGTGTAAAATTATGGATATAGTCTATACCGTCGATGAAAAGGTACAGATAGTGAAATGGTATTTCCAAAACCACTGATTGCAGTCCATTATAGCTCTCTTTCGAGATATGTTTGAAAATTCCTTGTTTGAATACCATTCAGCATCAAAACAAATTTTGAAAAATTGGGCTGTGTTTAATTATACTCGAACATCACAAATAGGACAAGAACTGGATGTATTATGCGAAACTGTGAGAAGAGTCTTAAAGAAAAACAAAAATCACCCTTATCATGTTCAGAAGATGAATGAAATTTTTCCACAGGACAATTATGATCGCATTCAGTTTTGTTTAGACATAATTGCAAAATGTGCAGTGAATGAAGGTTTTCTTTTGAACATCCTCTTTACGAACGAATATACATTTTTCTTACATGGTCACCATAATCCTGCGATACTACGATATTGGTCTAGAACAAACAAACACATTGCGTATACTGCTCACAGACAGTACCCACAAAAGGTAAATGTATGAGTTGGGATATTAGGTAATAATATCGTTGGCCCGTTTTTTATTGATGGCATATTGAACACAGAAATATTTAGATCTAGGTACTACAACACAATATTATTCCTTTTATACGTGGAATACCTAACGTTGTAATGGAAGACGTTTGGTATCAACAAGATGGATGCCCTGCCCATACAAGCATGGTTTCACATTCCAAGACCAATAATTTACAATGAATAAAGTCACTTTTTCATCTTTTCTCTTTCTAATAAAATCCCACTTTCATTATGCTCTCTCCATGTTCGAAATCAATTCATTCTTACTAAATAATTTCTATAATAAATTCTTCTCAAAATAGAATATTGTCAATTTGACATACAGACTTAGAGCCGACCCCAGCTACTTCTCCTACTCTCGGCAACCAATCACACAAATGGTGGATATTCTTAGTTTAAGTTGGAAGTCTGTAGATACAGGGTGGGGCACCACATTCGCCTCGGTTGATATACAAAAAACGATAACACATATTTAAAATATTTTTGCTGGAGCATGTGCGGGTCCATTAGGAGCATGTTCTAAAATTATTTTGAAATATACAGGGTGTTCCAAAAGAAAGTTACACATCAAAGTTATCAAAATTTAAATGGATCACCATGTATATTATTGGATATTTCGGTGACCCAGACTAAATAAAGGCAAGTTACTATTATATTCCCTATACCTAAGTTCAATATTTTCTGAGATATTTAACAATTTTTTAAAATGTAGATCATTATTTCGAACGAGTTCCTGGCATACGTATTAACGTTACGTGTTTCAAGTTGTATTATTTCATTAGCACAACCATTACATCTAATGTTAAATTGAGGATGTTTTCTAAAAATTATACAGGGTGGTTAAAATCTTAACTCTAACTGTGGCTACCATTAATTCTCAATAACTTACTTATTTTAAATGGAACATCCTGTATCTAACACCGTCATTCGATTTTGATTTTATTTCTCTTTTAAATGTTATTAAGGTTCCCTATGCCTACCTCTTATAGTTTTTTTGTAAAAGTCAATTTAGTGTTTTAATTGGGGCTTATGTACTAAAAATTTGGCTAAATCAAGGTAGCTTTTCGGATATTTATTTTGTCTACTTTATTTTTGAAAAGTAATCAGTGGTGCATTAGGCGTTGCTTCATATTTATTGGAAACAAAACAAAAATTCACTAATACATGTTTTATTACATACAAATTTTCATCATAAACTTAACACAAAAGAGAACAAAGAAACTAATGATTCAAATATCACTCATTTTCAATACATAAATAAATTCTTAGTTGAAATGTTTTCGTATTGTCAGGTGTTATTTACATATGTTGTATACAATATTTTTCGTATATCCCCACAACAAAAAATCTGGACTCGTTAGGTCTGGGAATCTTGCAGGTCAGTTCTGTGAATTACCACGTCTTACTTAACTACTAAGGTATTGCCTATCTAATTAACTCCGAAACAAAGAGCACCATACATCTGTAGCCGCATCTTTTGTCGATTTTAAGAGGTATGTTTTCCAAAAGTACTGGTAAAACTTCTTGCATTAAATAAACACAGCATGTTTGTACCACATACGTAGCGGGAGGTATTTCGAGCGTTATCGGGTTTGCGATTGGCCAACTAGGCTTATGTATGCTAACAGCCTTGACCTGCCAATTAGTATGCAGTCGTATCGTGCGTAAATATTGCCCAGTCGATGAGATCGCTTAATCATCCCATGTAGATGCGTTTATTTATTGAAAATTTTTTATTTATTTAATTTGAGTGATATTTGAACCATTAGTTTTTTATTGTTTTGTTTTTTTCTTTGTTTTCTTTTGTATTAAGTCTATGATGAAAATTTGTATGTAATAAAACATGTATTGGTGAATTTTTGTTTTGTTTCCAGTAAATATGAAGCAACGTCCATTGGACCACTGCCTACTTTTCAAAAATAAAGTAGACAATATTAATATCTGAAATTAGTGTCATCATGTCAAAGCTACCTTGATTTAGCCAAATTTTTAGTATATAATCCCCAATTAAAACACTAAATTGACTTTTACAAAAAAACTATAAGAGATAGGAATAGGGAACCTTAATAACATTTAAAAGGGAAATAAAATTAAAATCAAATGACGGTGTTAGATACAGGGTGTTCCATTTAAAATAAGCAAGTTATTGAGAATTAATGGTACCCACAGTTAGAGGTAAGATTTTAACCACCCTGTATAATTTTTAGAAAACATCTTTAATTTAGCATGAGATGTAATGGTTGTGCTAATGAAATAATACAACTTGAAACACGTAACTTTAATACGTACGTCAGGTACTCGTTCTAAATATTGATCTACATTTTCAAAAATTGTTAAATATCTCAGAAAATATTGAACTTAGGTATAGGGAATATAATAGTAACTTACCTTTATTTAGTCTGCGTCACCAAAATATCCAATAATATACATGGTGTTCCATTTAAATTTTGATAACTTTGATGTGTAACTTTCTTTTGGAACATCCTGTATATTTCAAAATAATTTTAGAACATGCTCCTAATGGACCTACACATACTCCAATAAAAAGATTTTAAATATGTGTTATCGTTTTATTTATATTAACCGAGGCGAATGTGGTGCCCCCACCCTGTATATGTACAGGCTGTCTCTCTAGTACGTCCGAGTACCATATCTCCTCTGGTAGATATTTTTTCTGAAAAATAATTATACGAAGGTTACTTAAGTTGATATGGCACATGTTCTAAAATTACTTTCACTTATACAGGGTGTTCCATTTTCACTGAACAAAACACAACTTTGTTATTTTAAATACAATGGTATAACTTTCATCAATGCAATTCTACGCACTATTTGCAAATATTTTTTATTAGGGTTTCCTATACATAAATTCAACTGTTTCTATCTTAAAGAAAAATTAATATTGTAAAGCCCTTTGAAGCCAAACTTCTGCAAACGAAAGTAAAGGGTCATAGATACTGAGAACTGTCATAACTTTCAACAAAATTTATACAGGGTATGCAAAAATTAGCAACCAATTCAGATATCTTCAAACATTAATTTTTTTTTTAATGGCACATAGTACTTTTTATTGTAGCGCCTAATTCAGCAAGAAATTCTACATCTACTATTGATGTTGTTTTTTGACCGTTATTTTTTGTTAAACAATAAAATTTCTACAGGTTTTTCGATCCTTTAATAACAAAAATGAATATGCGTTGCAAGTCTGGTCACCTCAATACATCTATCCCCAGCTCTCAATTGAAAAAGTACAACGTCGCTTCCTTAAATATCTCTCTTATAGGGCCGATGCAGTATATCCTGAACGAGGAATTGACTATACGTCCCTAATTAATAGACAAGGTAGGACATTCCTAGGACTGTCAAGGCGTCCGACTTATATGAGAGCTGGTCCATGGAGTAATTGATAGCCCATCTCTTCTTTCCTCCCTTACCTTTCGCATTCCATAGATATGCGAAATTTTCAGAAAACTCCAATTTTCATATTTCTGATAAACCTTAACTTTTGTATAAAATAAGAATTTAAATTTTTGGTGTTCAGTTACGCCCTCTAGCGGTCATCCTACACTTCTCTAAATAATTTCCCGATATTTCTCGGGGCCACTTTAGTCAGTGATATTTTTTGGTTTTCCTGAAGCTGTACTGTAAACCGTTCCTGAGATATGGCCGATAGCCATTCTTAGTTGGCCAACCGGTACATATGTACATATATTTGAATCAATAAATATTTTTTGTATGCATGTACACCACCTTTTTCCTTTTTTTTTCATTATGTTGTTTTATTTCGTATTTACATAGAAACTCTGTTCTCAATTTAATATTAAAACTTAACTTAATTCTGAAATCTTCAAAAAACTCACGGATTTTACCGCTAACGAAATAAGAACAGTATAATCTTTTATTAGCCAGGAGCACTTATTGGATTTCCCCTAATGTTAAGCTTGATTATTTTTATCTAAAAGTGTCTGTAAATCTTTAAAGCTTTATAATTAAGACAATTAAAAGTTAAGATTTCCTATAGTTAAAATAAAACGTATTTATAGTTTGTTCATAAGTTCAGTTTTTGTCTATGTAATTAGTGTGCTTCATCTGCTTCATAGAGGTCGTAAATTCTCTCGTATTTGATTGTGATTTGTGCATTGGTGGTACAGAGTATAGGTCATTTTACCATAATTGCAAATATTGCTTGTCTTGACAAATACTTCCTATATCACTATCGTTGTATGTACGATTCCACCACTGGATTATAAACATTAACTACATTAGTGGATGACAATACTGTAGCAATAACGCGCGTAAACAGCTATCCAAACATTAGGTATTGAGGAAAACGAGTCTCGGTTTATCGAACATCTCATCTAATTTCCACACGTGTTGTTTAAAACTAATAATTTTATCTGGGATATGTTGTATTTTAAATATCATTGTGCGTGATATTTAACTCATGCAAACACTAGTCCAATTGAGAAATTTGCTAATACTATATGTACTGAATTTAGAAATTGTTCTTCATAAATTTTGTACGAACGTCTGGGTGACCAACGATAGCATGATTCGTATACAAAAAATTACGGTATTAAGTGCCGTACAACGACACGGATCATAAGATGAATAACTGAAGAAAGGATAAAGATAATTTTTCTGCAGAGGCAATGTTCTACCTTTAAGGAATTTGTTTACGATCATAAATTCTTGTGGTAACAAACATCTACTATCTAGAAATACTTGTCATTAATAGCAACAAACAATAAAAAAATTATTGCGCACAGAAGCTGTAGAAAATGAGCTGCTTCAATTATGTTAACGATAAACTTGATGCGTTAATGAGAAACTATATAGGTTAATCATGCCATATTTGAATTAATGTTTTTCACTTTATTGATTTCTATTCTAACCATCTCAGAATTGACAAAAGACATATTAAATTGTAACAGCCCGATTCGCATGATAAAGGTACAAAACACAAGTCGAAAACCTTAAAAGCACCAGCAACATGGAATTATCTTCGAAGAGACATATGGTATCGAGCATACAGTTCTATATCTACAGTACAAAAAACGAGATGGGATAAAATTGGAGACAGTCTAGACAGTTTTAAGCAGTATTATAGAACATAATACATACGAACATATGTGTCAAAATTTTGAACGAACACGTGCTAGGGTTTTCCTAAATACCAAAACTTTTATTTTGACAGCTTCACTCTTCACTGATTCCTTGATGGAGATCCTGACAGACAAAAAGTGATTGGCAAGAAAGGGATATCCCGAGAGAGTGATAAACCACAAGAAATTAACTAAATAATTTGTTTGCTTGTTCTGAAGATCGTGCACTTTTGACCGCTTACGTTATTTACGACTGTATAAATACTGACCTAGCAGCCGCTATAATTCTATACCGTCAATACCGAAATTGAATAATAATAATAATAATAATGAGTTTATTACCCAACAGGTGACCCCATTACAGGACAAATAATACACGAATTGAATACATACGGCGGTAAATTATACAAATTTACCAAAAAATGAATTCATCTTGGCTGCAAAACTTTGCTTAAATTCAACATATTTTCAGTACAATGACACAATATATAAACAAACATTCGGCACAGCAATGAGTTCTCCATGGCTGTTAGTAATGGAGGACTTAGAGCAGGTTTCACTTAACAAATTAAACTGTCATGTACAATTTTATAAGCAGTATGTAGATGATTGTATATGCTGCATACCAAATGATAGAATTGAACATGTTCTGCACACATTTAACGCATATAATTAGATTGCAAAGATTGTAACAAATGGTATATCGGACAAACCAAACAATATTTAAAGAAACGAATTTATAATCACCAATACACCGTTACACATAACGTCACCGCTGAAACTGCTTTATCTAAGCACTCTAAAGATAGACGACATAATTTTGATTTTCAAAACACTAAAATTAAAAAAAGGAAAATAATTATAAAAAAAGATTAATTTACGAAATGATATGCATTAAAAAAGATGAAAATGCGGTAAATTTTAGAACGGATATCGAAAATTTAAGTGTTATTTATACCAATTTAATTTACGCCTGAATTTTATTAATTTTAAGCTCTTGACTAGGTTTTTTTTTGCGGTGTTTTTCCGTAGTCCTTGAACAGAATTGTTAGAGCTTGACAAAAAAAATAGATTGATATACGAATAATTCAAAGCATTTTAATTTTTAAAATTGTATTAAACTAATATATCCTTCATTATTATATAAGACTGTAATTAAAATTCGATATATCAATGATTTCTTTGACTTTTAGATATTTTTGTTGATAGGCACAGGCATTTATGTTATTAGTATTTTGACACTTATTAAATGTCGATTTCTTCCACTGAAGAAGTTTTATTAACGAAAACATAATATTATATGTACTGGAATAAATTGGTATTTAATTAATTGTTGTTTTATTGACCTATAAGTGGAAATATTTCAGGAATTGAAAGACTGTTTAACATCAAATGCATCCTATTGACACCCCGAAATTGGGAGTTATCATTACAATAGGTATATGTATATATGTGCATTCCCGTTTAAGTTCATTGTTGGTGTCGTAGTCTTATAAAATTAAGAGGAGAGGATTGTGAGGTTGTTTTGCACTCCTCCAACGTAAATTTTATATTCATAATAAGGTTGAAATATTTCTAAGTCTGTGGAATAAAGTTTCCATCACTAATATTTAATTTGGGGAATTTTATCTTTATGTGGGTAATATAAATATGTTGTAATTTTTTGTTGTAATTTACCTTCCAACAATGTTAATAATAGAACACGAGCGCTGGGGAATGGATGATAAAATAGCGCCACTGTTTTCTCTATCAATTTCGAGATCCGCCAAGTACTTAAAACGCATATAATTACCATACTTAAACAGTTTATTAAACAAGTACGCCCGTCATAAAAAAGAACAATATATACAGGGATGGTTCACCGGGAACTGCAACGATCAATTGTGGGAAAACTATAGCTAGGAATGATCTGAAATTTTGGTACTACACTAACGTCGATGGGGGCCATTCGCCTAAAATATTTTCAAGCTGGCAGCACTCCGAGGTATACAGGAAGTAAGCACCAACTTCGTAATTTTAAATGGAATACCCTGTATATTGTCACATTTTTAGATTCTACGTGAAATTCTAAATATATTTCATGTCGTCTACGTAAGCCTAACTCTTTTTGACTTATTGACATTCTTATGCTAAATTTGACATTTTCAGGCAGATAATCAATTGCACTTTTTCCATATAAGGAGAAGATTATTATTTAATTTGAAGTAAATTCTCTCAAGTAGATGACCTAATTAAATACTATTTGTATAAAATCGTTACCATTATGAATACAGAGTGTGCGAAATATACTCCTGAAAATGAAATTGGAAAAATCACCGAATGCCAATTTTTCTAAATGGAAAGTGACAATTTTTGTAATTTTATTTTGTTCGGTATTGAAAATAAGGGTTACTTTGTATAAGTATGTCCACAGTTTCCGTTTGTGCTTTGCATGTGTTACTAAAATCTCACTGATATCGTTTAGCGTTTAGGCGCAAGAGATCGGGGGAACAGTCGTAATGCACCCTGTATATATGTCTATATTTAAGTTAATTTTCTTTTTAAATTAATCAGTGAAATAAGAGTTAAGAAGAATTCTAAATGTATACCCTTATGTTAAAATTTCTTTTAAGGTTTAGATAATACAGAAATGCACGATCGTAGCCCCAATCTGCAAACCTTACGTATTTCATACAGGTCGTAGAAAATGTCTATTAAAATTAGTTGTACAAATTACGTCAATTGAATTTTAATTAGACACAAGGTCGTAAAAAATAGGTATAACTTTATCTAGAAACAATTATATAAAGTTCTTAAATGGAACGACACTGATTCAATATTACATTGACTCGTTATGAGTAGCAGTATATTCTTTACGTTTTTGAAAATTCAAGAAAGTAATTAAAAGAATATATCAAAAATTTACTGTGAACTATTTACGATATGGAAGCCAAAATGTTTATTTACGGTAGTCAAAAATCAAACACGATGGCTTATTTGCAAGATATGTAAATAGGTAGAATAAACAAAAAGGCGCAAGTTTAACCTGATGTTTGCGAAGGACCGAGGGGCAGCGTTCTTAAGGCTAATAAAAGGCAAACGGACCCTTCGTCCAACCTTAGGTAAAACAGAAGCCCTATTACATTTTAATTATATAAGATGACAGACAATAACTTCTATTTATTTCACTTGTAAGGTTAACCATACTGGTCAACGGCGGGGAGTATGTTAAGAATTACTACTTATTGGCAGTTGCCTATTACAGTTTGCGCAATTTTAATTCTTATATTGTTTTTTATTTATCATTTGATCAAGAGCGACGCATGTATACAGGGTCCGGCAACGAAGCGGGGACGGAAGATTACACGCTTATTTGAAAGTTTGTCAAATATTTAGTCATCGGATATTCTTCCGCACCATCAAGTGCACGTTTTAAAAATATTTTGTTTTATACAGGGTGTTCCAGATGGAAATGCCAGACTAAAGTTGCATTTTTTTAAATGGACCACCCTGTATATTAATAGAGAAAATGATCTTGAAAGTTACAAAACAATGTTTATAGGTCTAATAGTGTAAACAATTATTTTACTTGATAAATTGGAACATAGGGAAAAACAAAAGATTGATTCAATATTTTTTACATTGACTCGTTACTATGTGAAATAGCAAGTATATTCACAATTTTGCAAAATCGAAGAAATCTCAAAAATTTTTGGAAAAATTCATTGGAAAGCCCTTTTACTACGCTTTCTATTGATAATTTGATGCATTTAGGAAGAATTTTCTAATTATTTCTATTTAAAGTTGAATTAATGAGAAATGCTTGTATTCTTAGAAGCTAACTTGCACTTCAAACCTACTGTAAGATCGGATATTCAACAAATAATCCATAAATGATCTATAACAAGGAGAAACTCAATTTAGTATGAGAAACAATTGATTTTCACTCAGCGGTGTCAGTTTTAAGCTTGTATACTAATAACCAAGTTGTAAAAAATTTCGTTTTGTGTTATACAAAAATCAACAAACACGAGGCTAACATACAGACATTTGTAAGGCCAGCTAGAAAAAGATAGATAGTAAAACATACAGAATACGCTCGCCAATGCGTTAATTTCGTATAATAACCGCCCCACTTAGATCTAAGTTTAACTGAATGTGGATTTTCCTGTATTGTTAATAAACGGCCAGTTCGCTTTGTTTATGATTACCAGTTTGTTGGTTTCGCCCTTCTTCTAGGTTACACCATCAGTTTCTATAAATTACTCTAATAATCTTTCAATACTTCCTGTCTTCTTTCAAGGTTTGGAAATCTCTCTGGCTAGGAAACAATTTGGACCCTTCTCAAGAATAAATATAATATTTAGGTACTAAAATTAAATAACAAGAAGGCCCTATTACAGCAGTGAATCCATTTATATTACTTTATATTAATTTAATGTTTGCTTTCACCGCTGAATGAAAATCAATTGTCTCTCATACTAAATGGAGTTTCTCCTTGTTATAGACCATTTATGGATTATTTGTTGAATATTCGATCTTATAGTAGGTTTGAAGTGCAAATTAGCTACTAAAAATACAAGCATTTCTCATGAATTCAACTTTAAAAAGAAATAATTAGAAAATGATCTATCCTAAATGCATACAATAGAAAGCGTAGTAACAGGGCAATGAGCTGACAATATATGTTCCATTTAAAATTGAGATTTCTTCGACTTATTGGCAGTTGCCTATAAAAAATACAGTTTGCGCAATTGTAATTTTCAAGTAAAATAATTGTTTATAGAAATTCAACTTTTTTTTATTTATTTTCTCTATTTTAGGGTGTTCCATTAAAAAAAATGCAACTTTAGTCTGGCATTTCCATCTGGAACACCCTGTATAAAACAAAATAATGGTGCGGAAGAATATCCCATGACTAAATATTTGACAAATCAAATAATGTCCCCGCTCCGTTGCCGGACCCTATATAATGGTTCAATATATTTAATTGAATTACACAATTTTCTTCTATACAAATCCGTTAAAAATTGAATTAAAATACAAGTTAACTGAAGAACCAGGTCATTGTTCACAGTTTAGGAAGCAGATAGGAAGCATGACATGACGCTGTATTGAAGCCAACTTTTACTCATCAATTTTCGTGCACATTACCGAATATCCGGTTCGAACGACCAAATGTTGCGAGGTACAAAAGCACAATTCTGTATGTTTTGCTTAATCTAAAAGGAGGTTAAAGACGAATCTCTTTTGAATTGTATTTGTCCTCAATTTACTTATCTGCAAGGTGAATAACACGAGTGCTAAACAAAAATTAAAAACCATAAAGCTGGAGAGTAATGTAAGAATACGTCGCCATTTTTCAAGTAAAAATATTTTTAGAACGACAAAACATAAAACTTGTTCTTTACGACGTAAAACGGCAGGAAATCAGAACAGCACGGTGAAGGCGTCAAATTTAACAAACTCGAAAGTTTGACAACAAACTTTGCACATCTGTACTCTTGATTAAGTTGACGATCGAAAGCTATTCAACTTGACTTCGACCTCGTTCCCCTATTACAGAATTGAGGTATAATAGAAACCTAGGCATAAATTCAGAACAGAAAGGGAAAGACTAATAAAATAGCTTTCGTTTATACGACACGACATAATGGCGACGTTTCAGTCACCATATGATATGCCACTGAACCGAATACCAGTGTCAACGCTATTTCGCCGGAATATGTAAACGTACCAAAACGTTGAATAGAGCAAGCTGTCTTTAGAACGCACGAAATCAATTTACGGCCTCTTGTCTATTGATTTTCCCAAATTAGAAGTGTCATACATCTCATACATACTCCAAAGATAATAGATAGAGATGCTTACATATATGCACATGTACATACGTATGTGTGCAAATATGTATCTACAGCGAGTGGACCCATTATGACACGACAGGATAATGTACGGCGAGTTACTAATTAAATGCGAATTTTACCAGTGGGAATTTGTGTCTACTACACAATGGCGTTACTTTAAAGCAAATTAAATTATTATAAACATGATCATCAAATTAGAAATCTTCAATGCAAGAATTAAATTTATCATAAGGCGAAACAGTTAGTCACTACTATATCTTTCTAGGCGGTGAAAAACGCTATTTGCGCTTAAGTGATAAAAGTGACACCTTTACCTGATCTTAAAAATATGCATAATTTGCTTTAAATCAGATTGTATTCAAGTACAGTGGCCTACAACTTTTGTAGTTGGGAATAAGAAATGTTAGGTACAATTTTAAGAAAAGTGGAGCTTGTCGAGTTGCCACTGATAATGTTCAATGAAAATTGAAGAATGAGTTACAATAGACTGACAAAAGATCCGCATTGTATCGACTTCTAAAAAACCTTGAACTTAACTAGAAAAAGACTCAAAACAATTTAATACGAAAGAATAACATCGAGCGTTGAAGATAAAAAGACAGACAGATCATTTTCTTAGATAAAACGTTATAGTGGACTGGCAGCGGCTAATTCTTAGAATGATGAATCATTTCCAGAACATTCGCACCCATTTCTAAAGGGCTAGGTTGATAATTGATCATTGTGCACATGAGGAGATATAGGTATTATTCCAAACTGCCTGCTTATACACATTTAAATCAGAGTCGAAGACTGATAATTGCCACGACGATATTAATTCGGAAAATAACGAAAAAACCTCGGGAGAAAAATTAATATTAAATTTACCTATGCGTTCAGTAGTAGTTGCTAATAGTCTGCTTTGCTTTAAATAAAGCTCCTTCGTTGAAACGACTTTCTGACAAGAGTACATTTTCGCCAAGTACGTGTTAATTTCAATTTTATGATCTAATAAAGCGTTCTAAAAGGTAATATTACTTATAAATTCAACTAATTGTTAGAGAATCATAGCCATAACATTTTAAGGCTACTCCAATAACACCCATTTAAATATGGGTGTCACCCAAACGAAAAAAATTGGGGAATAACTGATAATTCAGTCATAAATAATTCTGTAGCAACAATTGCTTCTGCCTACGCCACTAAAAGGAGTAGTGATGAAGGGCGTGGTTATTGTTAAAAGCGACGGGCTGATATGTTTCGTATGTTTCGTGTATTCGTCATTTAGGAAGCTATAATCTATAAAAATAAGTTAGCATTAGTTGAGTGTACACGAAACAGCTACAAAGTACGAAGATACAAACCAAATTTATAGCTGCTCTGTATACGTGAACGTTTGAAGTACCTACTTTTTTGATTTTTTTTTGTTTTGTCCTTGTACATTCACAGCAAAATTATAACACAATTAAAGGACACTGTTTAAATTATACCAAACATAAAAAACCAATCCATAATTCACAATTTTACACCACCTAAGTTATATTATTTACCAAAAATTCATAAACAGTACCTTCTTCTACGCCCACTGGTTAGTTCCTTTAATATTGCAATAAGTATATCGTATATGTAAGCTATTCAAATACCTTTCTGAGATTTTAATTTCAAATTTTGCTGATAGAGCTGATTGCAAAATTAAAGAAACCTATTCATTATTATTATTAGTGGAGTGAGATTGTGCTATATCTGGTTACTAATTCTTGATAAAGAAGAATACTAATTAGTTATGTTTGCTATATATAGATCGATGTTCAACGTTCAACATTCTTTAGTGATTTATTTTTAAACAAGGGCAAATAAAAAATTAAAACGCTAGCCTATAAATATTGGTGGAATTGCGCACCATTTTGACAAATGACCTTTTGCTACAGAAACAACTACTTATATTTAATATGTGCTCACAGGTCATAAGACAGTGCAGTAACTGATTAAGAAAGACGTCAGCCTGAAATTACATACATGATCTACTGTCAGTTATGTCATATGGAACACCTCCCAAGGCGAACAAAAATAACGAGGACAAATTGGACGAGATTATAGAACGGCTAAGAGATATGAAAAGGGAGATCCGAGATATACAGGAAGATGAGAAGAAGCCAGCAGGATTAGGAAAATGAAAAAAGAACCATAATGAAAGGATGACAAAGGAAAATAAAAAGTTCAGGCAAGAAACTGGTGAAATCAGAAATAATGTGGAATGGCTCGAAAAGGAAAAGAGAGAAAGATTAACCGGATTAACAATAGACATAACAATTACGGAAGAGTTGAAAGCAGGAATGACTAAGTTCATAAGCGAGAATTTGGGGCTAGTGGTAGAAATAAAAGCAGCACGTAAACTAGGCGAAAAGACTAATTGAACTGCCCAGCGCCGAAGAGAAAGAAAAGGTAATCCAAAATAAGAATAAACTGAGGAATGTTGGTAATAGAGGATACTACATTAACCACGATTTGACTAGAAGGGAAAGAGCCATAGGAAAACAAATACGAGAGAGCTGAAGAGCGTATGAGGAAGATAGGAGTCAGGAAGCTGGTGATAAGTGGTGAATAATGGAGATGGAATAAAGAAAAGGAGAAGCTGGAAACACGAAAAAACGACTAGACTTAGAGGCAGTGGGGTTGGAAAGGGGTACAAGGACGCAGGCAGAGCAAAAGGAAACGAGTAAGGAGGAACATTTGGGGAAGGAATATTAAAGCAGGTAATAAGCGAGATAAGCAAATTTGAGTTTGACATAGTTGCAATTCAAGATACCAAACAAAGGGGATAGATAGAAATGGAAATGGATGATTATATATTGCTATGCTCTGTTTTTTAAATAATTGCTGATTGATAATTTGTTGTGGGTGATTCTTGTTTCCTCTTAATTTCAGGTTAAGGTGGGTTCAGACTCGTTTTCTCTCTCCACACACAATTGAAAGACGGGGTTTTTTATAAATACAAAATAATTTGTTTATTCAAATCGAGCGCCTTAATTCTAGTGATAGTCATCTGTGACAAAAATGTAGGTTGGTAACCTTTAAAATTATTACAAATGGTATGAGTGAAGCTATCTGAACTATGTTCTCCACGTTAAAGACACAATATTTTAACAGTAAAAAAAAATAAATGTAACGTTGAGTGAAATTAATTACCCTATAGGATTTACAATATAATAAGACTTAATATTTTACGGTGGTTACGTACTTAAATTCGATAATGAAATGTTTACACATGAAATTGGTTTGGATTTTCCTCTTTTAGGTTAACGTATGGAAACAAATATGATTAACGAACAATCTTAGAGATTAGCATGCCTATGTACAACTAGGGCTATCAAGAGTATTCCAACGGCTGCAATGGAACCATGCTTGCCTCCCCTCGATATCTTTATCATGGGAGAGGCTAGAATGGGAGCATACAGACTAAGAAATACTAACAACTAGAGACCCCACTATGGGTCGGAGCACACCAGAATAGAAGCAATAGTACAAAACCCAATCTTTGATATGGGGAGCGACATATCCATCACCAGGATTTCCTATGACAAACCCAAAACTGGGTCAGATGGGTCAAGGGCGGGTACTAATTCTGGCGTTGGTGTATATGAGAAAACCAGGGTTACAAGGTATGTGAACCACTTGGGCGATACACAACGATATTTCAAACAGAAATATATGCTATACAAACCTGTACGTTGGAGAGTCTGCGCCGCCAACCGCGAGGGGAGGCTACCTGCATTATCTCTGACAGTCAGGCAGCCTTAAAGGCTCTAGCATCTTATTACATAGCCTCCAAACTAGTATGGGAATGTCTGAAAAACCTAACTGTCCTGGCCAGAGACTGCAAGGTCACCTTGGTGTGGGTGCCGGGACACATGGGTATACTAGGCAATGAAACTGCAGATCAGCTAGCGAGGGAAGGTTCCCAAATGAAATTTACCGGGCCGGAGCCAGGTCTAGGTATTACAAAGAGTGCAGTACGTGGTGCAATTAATGAGTGGATTATAAAACAACATCAACAAAATGGGAACCATGTAGCTGGACAAAGACACAGCAAACGGATGATGAAACGGCCGTTATAACGACTAACTGCTGATTTACTTGCATTAAACAGGACTCAGCTTAGGGCAGTAACATGTCTATTAACAGGACCCGGCTGTCTAAGAGGTCATCTGCGCAAGATGGGGATCTATAAAGATGAACCCCTATGCAGACTCTGTAATGCAGAGGAGGAAACAGCCTTTCATATCATCTTCGAATGCGTGGCACTAAGTCAACGTAGGGTTGCTTTGCAAAACGCGTTTGATCTACCAATGGAGAAAAATTTACCGAATAGGCTTCTAAACCTAATCGAGGGAACTAACCTGTTTGAGTAAAATGAAATCAATGCAGGAATAACACAATAGGCCCAGTGGGCCGCAGTGTTAGGGATAACCAGAGATTGCCCTGCCTTGATAGCAATCAAATCAAATCAAATCAAATCAAATCAACGAACAATCCTTAACTATAATTAACTTAGAATTATAGGTTTCCTCTAACTGGTGAGTAACTTTTTTATATTTTTTTTCTATCGATGATGAATGTTAACTTATAACATGAGTTTTAATTCTTTGTAATAACCAATTTCTTATATTAATACTTAATCACTAAATTACTTATCTGATAAAGGTTACTTTCGTGGGTGTCGCAGTTGGGGGAATGGTCTGAATCGGGTATAGTTCGAAAATTCTCACGTACGGGCTGGGAATCAGGATATCGATGTGCTCGGAACCTCGTCGTGAAAGGTATTCCTTGGGAAATGCTCGGGAATGGAAAGGACTGGATCTGGGTTCTTCCGAATATTGGTTTTGTGAAATTATTAATAATTTTTTTGGCTAAAATATGTCGGTGGTGAAGATAACAGACTTTTGGGCACGGATTTTATCGTTAATAAGAGAATTAAACCATTGATAATAAGCTACAATACAGTATCAGAGAGAATGTATGTATTACGAGTAAAAGGAAAGTATTAAAAAAAAATTCTTTTTAAGGGTGTACTGCTCCTATCTCATAACACAGTAAAAGTATTTCAAACATAATTTCCAAATTTGATCAACTATTTCATCGAGGATTGAATAAGTACGATCTAAGAAGATAGGCAGAGGTACCTACGAAGCCCGTTTATACTAATAATTGTCCTGAAATATTTACCACAAATTTAAAAATATCAAATTTTACGCTATCTTTAGAGAATTATAAATAATTCTACATTATATACTTTTGAAAATGGATTTCGTAGGTACCTCCATTTAACATGAGTGTATACAGGGTTGTCACCTAAGCGCGCGCTGGTCTATAGCTCCTATACTAATGATGTTAGGAATTTCGTTCATATACTAATCTACACTACTTGCAAGACTTTATTTCAGGAAAATATTTTTAAGTATATAAGGTGACCCAAATAAGTGTGAAGATATGGAAGTAATTTTTTTTAAATGACACCCCTTGTATTATGTTGCACATTTCAGTTCATCTCAATGCACTTTATCAATTCCCAAAAAATTATTTCATTACTCCTGGTATTTCCGGAGAAATAAATTAAAAGTCATTAAAATGCAATTTTACGCACTAAAAATAGAAAATAAAAAAAAACGTAGGAGCAATTTTTTGACTCACGATTTAGTATTGACTGAGTCGAGAAAGGTCTAAGGTTACTCTCACCTTGTTTACATTTCGTAAATTTTCTACAGGGTTACCAAAATTATGGTCGAACAATGACATATTTCAAACTAAACTTTTTTCAAATGGAACACCCTGTATATTTTTTCACCACTTGATGCAGAATTAAAAAACAAATATTTTTTGTAAGTACAACTGTATTTAAATTCTCGACGGTTTTCTAGATATTTATGGAATACCATTTATTTGGTTTTCCACGGTAAATTTTTGTTAATAGATCAAATCGGTTATGGAAAAAAATTACTCGTTGGTATAACAATGTTATTAATTATTGTCGTTATTCTAACACTCGGCGATATCTTGCACATATTATCTTTCTTTCTTAATAAAAATGAACTATACGATCAAGAATCAACTGATATGATTAACATTCTCGGAGAATGTTTAAAGAATTGTCTTCTAGCATCCAGAGTGTACGGCGAGAGGTTTCCTGATAGAAGGCACCCAGATGAAAGAGCATTTCAAAGATTGATGGATCTATTTAACAGGACTGGAACAGTTAAATATGAAAAACATGACAAAGTAAAGCCCATATTAAATGATGAAAAGAATTTAACATTATTGCAAGTGTTGTTGAAAATCCACATAGGAGTACAGCCGACATTAGTGATTTGCTGCGCATAGGTCAAACTTCAGTTAAAAAGATTTTGAAGAAGCATCATTCCCATCCATATCACGTACAACTGAGTCAAGCACTTCTAGGGCAATATTTCGAAAACAGGATAAATTTTTGTAATTGGGGTCTCGCTCGAATTCAAGAAGATGTACGGTCTTTTAATACTGTATTGTTTACCGATGAAGCAACTTTCCACAATAATGGTCATGTGAAGAGGCATAATGTACATTATTACGCCAATGTGAATTCAAATTTTAAGAGGGCAGTTGACCGGCAACACAGGTAGAATGTAAACGTCAGGGGAGGTATAATTGGAGACCATATTATAGGACCCCATTTCTTTGATGGACATCTCAATGGTGATATTTTTCAAAGATTTTTGGACGAAGACCTTGATAACCTTCTAGAGAATATACCATTAGGGCTGTTAAGAAGAATGTGGTTCCAGTTAGACGGGACGCCTGCTCATTTCAGTATTCAAGTTCGACATACTTTGAATGAGAAGTTTCCAGGTCGCTGGATTGGAAGACAAAGATCTGTTCCATGGCCCGCAAGGTCACCAGATCTGACCAAAGTTGATTTTTTCCTGTGGGGGTATGTTAAAGATCTGGTCTACCGTATACCACCAACTACACCAGAAAACATGCGGGAAAGAAGAAGAAGCCTTTGATACAGTTACTCTTTTCATGTTACAAAATACAAATAGGTCTTTAACAAACAGGTTAAATCTGTGTTTACAAGAAAATGGTAGATTGTTTGAATACTTAATTTAATCATGTGTAAAAAATGTTATCATAGTTAAATGTTAATACAAATTTACCGTGGAAAACCAAATAAATGGTTTTCCATAAATATCTAGAAAACCGTCGAGAATTTAAATACAGTTGTACTTACAAAAAATATTTGTTTTTTAATTCTGCATCAAGTGGTGGAAAAATATACAGGGTGTTCCATTTGAAAAAAGTGAGAAAAATTAGATTGAAATATGTCATTGTTCGACCATAATTTTGGTAACCCTGTAGAAAATTTACGAAAAGTAAACAAGGTGAAAGTAACCTTAGACCTTTCTCAACGCACTCCATACTAAATCGTGAGTCAAAAAATTGCTCCTACGTTTTTACACTTTTTTTTTTCTTCTATTTTTAGTGCGTAAAATTTCATTTTAATGACTTTTAATTTAGAAATACCAGGAGTAATGAAATAATTTTTTGGGAATTGATAAAGTGCATTGAGATGAACTGAAATGTGCAACACAATACAAGGAGTGTCATTTAAAAAAAATTACTTCCATATCTTCACACTTATTTGGGTCACCTTATATACTTAAAAATATTTTCCTGAAATAGAGTCTTGCAAGTAGTATAGATTAGTATATGAACGAAATTCCTAACATCATTAGTATAGGAGCTATAGACCATTTTACATGACAATATAACGAGCCAAAGTTTTATTTCTTTTCATTAATAATAAGGAAGATATTTGTGATCAAAGAAGCAGTAGTTTTAATAAAATCTATATGAAATGTTCTGTACGTCAGCGAACACAATCTTTTTCGCACGTCTACTTTGAAAAACTGCATTTACTATCTCTTCCATAACTTTCGTCTCACAGTCTAAGATTAGATTCCAGTAGAGCAGCAGTACACCCTTAAACATGCACGCCCCCACAGAGGACAGTGGCGTGCTGGATAAAGAAGAATTCTATAGCGGTCTGAATGGAGTCTACGACAAGATACCGAAATACGATATGAAGATAGTATTAGGAGATGCTAATGCAAAAATTGGAAAAGAAGAGATATACAAGCCGACAATAGGATCACATAGCAAGCACGAAGAAACAAGTGAAAATAGTAAATTTTTAATTTATCTGGCTAGAGAAGGAAATATGACTATCGTAAGTACATATTTTCAAAGGAAAGAAATATACAAAGGTACATGGGAGTAACCAGATGGGAGAACTGTGAATCAAATACACCATATATTAATTGAATATCCGGAAGAAAAAGCCATATATAATGTTAGAACTTATAAAGGATTGGATGGAGATACCCATCATTTCATGATAGGAGCAAGAATAAAACAAGTTGTAAGAGTAATATAGAAGAAAAGTGGATAGGACTGAAAACAAGGATAGAGAGAGTGACCGAAAGGTACGAGAAGAAAGTCAAACAGCAAAGAAAACAGTGATTTAATGAAGAATGTAGGAGGGAAATAGAGGAAAGGAGAAAATTACGGATAAAAATGCTGAATGAAAAAGCGAAGGAAGCAAAAATGAATTACGAGAGACAAACAAAGAAGGCAAACAATAATAAATAAATAATAAGGGAAAGGAAAAGGACATCTAATGAAGAGGTATTGCAGAAGATTGAAGAGAACTACAAAAATAACCAGGTGCAAAATCTACAGATCGTTGCATCGCAAGTGCCGTCAAAATATTATATCGATAGTTGAACGGTATGTCTTAGTTAAGTCCATATGCCGCGCCGGCGCCGATACATGTTGCAGAGAATACGTATGAATATTTGGATATTTGCAGTCTCCAGTTGTAGAAGGTAGTTGTCTCATATGTTCTAGCGCTTTGCGATATTTTATTACATTTTCATTTTTTTATTATTCTTGTTGAAACAATATTCTTTTCATTTGCATTTTCTTATTATATCCTAATCTGTTCATTGTCTCATTCTTCAAGCATTTTTGCTAAATATATTCGTTTAGTTAGTGTTTTGTCGTCGTTTCTATCTGCAGAGTTTAGTATAAGATAAATACATAAGTATTTATTTAGTTTGTTAGTTTGGTATTTATATGTTATAAAAGTAATGGATGTTTATAATTTAGTTCAAAGAAAACAAATTATTAATTATTATTATCAGGAAATACTCTTAAGGTAAATAATAGAGCGCTTTTATGAAAATTATCAATCACGACCCGCTCTAAAAACAATTCAGCGAATAATAAATAATTTTGAAAGATTGGGCTGTATTATGCCGAACAAGCACAAACGTAATAGGCAGCCATTTGTTCGCCAAGACGAAAGAAATCTTTTAATTTGTGCCAGTGTCGAACAGAACCCGAAAATATCTTTATTGTATTAGTGAGCAGCTGGATATTTCTAAAAGCACAGTATGCCGTGTTTTAAAGAAAAATAAATACCATGCCTACAGATTACGGAAAACAAATGAAATATTTCCCGAAGATGAAGAACAGAGAATGGAATTTTGCGAAAATATGATGCATATTTGCAATCAAAACGCAAATTTTATTGCAAATATATTATTTACGGATGAAAGTACTTTCCCGTTGCACGGAAGACATAATCCCGCTGTACCTCGACACTGGGCAAGAGAAAACCCGCACCTAACATACAATGCTAGAACTCAGTATCCCCAAAAATTAAACGTTCGGGCGGAATTACTTGGAGAGCATAAAATTGGACCATTTTTTATAGATGGCAATTTAACAGGCGAGAAGAATCTTAACTTGCTCCAGAATCGAATTATCCCACGCCTCCACGAATTGGCGCTCAACTTGGATAACATATGGTTTCAACAGGATGGGTGTCCCGCTCATAATAGTAGAGTTGTACGGGAATATCTTCATAATGTATTTCCAAACCGTGTTCTAAGTACCTGGGGAACTATTCGCTGGCCACCTAGATCACCAGATCTCTCCCCTAATGACTTTTTCTTATGGAGATACATGAAAACTAAGATCTATACATTTGAAAACGATAGGCCAAACAATTTGGCAGAATTGCAACAAAAAATTATTAACACTTTTGATGACATTCCAGCAATTTTACAGAATGCGCAACGAGGCTTCTACGATCGTTTAGCATATTGCTTTGAGGCGACCGGAAGACGTTTCGAGCATTTAATGCATTAGAAAAGTGGTCGCTTTTATGTTAACTTATAAAATAATAATTTATGACTAATAATAGATTCCTTCTGTTGTAACATATGCATATTTTTTTAACGCTTATTCCTGCAAATATGAGAATATTCATTTTTTATTTAGCTACTAATTACAGAATTTAAATTTCATTATTTTACTGTGAATTGTTGTGATAATACATAGTATTACTATTCTCCACATTGCTTTAATATTTTACATTTTTCATTCGTCATAAACATCTTCTTACAATACATATTCTGTGCACAAGTTTGCTATTCTTGTTATAACTACATATTTAGTTTTTATGAGGATAAAAACAGCGGGCACATTGTGCACGTTAAAGAAAATTTTATCATATGAGTCTATACATTACGTATAATTCATACCACCGGCGCAGCTATGCACGTACACTCGGCACGACTTAATCTTCGAACGATTTTAGTGAGTTATCTTACTAAAATCGTTCGAAGATTAAGTCGTACCGAGTGGTCATACATACTACAACGCTAAGACCTGTTTAACGAAGTAACACGTCAATCGGAGCGAGCGTTTGACGGCACTTGCGATGCAACGATCTGTATATCAAATAGTAAAATGGGAAAGAAAGGGCCGTAATAGCAAAGTCTTTTACAAAGGTAAGAAGGGGAACTTAATTGCTAATGACGAAGACGTTCTACAAAGATGGTGGGAGTATTTTCAGGAGTTGCTGCATGGTCAAGAATTGGGGGACAAATTTTTGTTTGACCGCTTACGTTACACGAGTGCGTGTTCAACCCTTCTCTGGGGATTTTGGTGAAGACTCGAAGAGCTAGGAAAACTGACGAAGTGAGGGGCTGATTGTTAAAGATAAGTCACAACGTTTATGCTGTATTGTCGTGTAATTTAGGTGTAACTTTTGTGTACGTGACATTCTTTTGTTATAATATCGCCGTCATTATGTTTTTCGTGTATAACGTACTTGTACCACCTTTGGTTAATTACTTCCGTTATTTTTATTACTTCAATTGTTGGGTTATTACTACCATTACCTGTTAATACACTGTTATTGTTAATTGTCGGATTTTTCTTTTTGTTCCTGGGCACCCTTACTGTAACTCATTCTGTAGCATACCGAACCTAAGACAAGTGATCCCGTTAATGCGAGAACACCTTGTCTTAAGATAAGAATAATAACTGTAGAGATAGCTGTTCCTAGCGCCGGCATATTCCATCTGTGGTAATTATCTCCCACTCCCTCCAAAACTGCTGAGCTACTGAGGTCGCTTATTGTTTATGTATTTAGGGAACTCTACCATCTTTATCGCAAACTAGGTATTTTCTTTTGTGTTACAATAAGTGCTTTATTACCGACAAGAAGCAGGGAAGAATTAAGGAAGATAAGACTAGAAGAGCAAGGGCGGCAAGTTGGGCTATACATAAACGAGGAGAAGGCGAAATATATGGAATGACTAATGAAGAATTCGGAAGAGGAAAGCATATAAGAATAGACACGGAGAATGGGAAGGTATACCAGTTCGAAGAGGTAGAGAATTTTACAAACTTAGGAGCGATATTTACTAGAAAGCCGAGTTTCGAAATGGAAATCCAAGCTAGATTAATGGCAGCAAATAGATGTATTACAGCACTTAAGGGAATGCTAAGGAGGAGAGGTTTATCAAAAAAATTAAAGATAAAGATATATAAAACTGTAGTAAGACCAGTAGTTTTGTATGCTTGTGAGACCTGGACTCTAAGCAAGATGCAGCAAGCAAGACTAGCGACATGGGAGCGCAAGGTTTGGAGGAAAATATTTGGAGGGAGGAAGAAGGGAGATATAGGGATGAGAAGAGGTAACCAAGAGCTGAGTGAACTTTGTAGAGAAGCAAATATAGTGGAAGTGGCGAAGGCGCAAAGGCTGAGATGGGCGGGACATATAGAAAGAATGGTGTGGAGTAGTGGTTTTTCTGGGTACCTTCCTGTAAAAATACGACACGTCCATTTAATAATTCTATTACACTCGTAAATAACGATAAGATTTAAAAAATCGTCATTTGTAAATGCTAAATTTGCCATTGCTTGCTAAAAAATATGAACTTTTGAAGTCAAAGTCCTAGTGCATACAAACACAATTTACTATTAAGTTGTCACATCTTTGACAGTCGCGGCCTACGCCTTATTAATGTTGAAATATTAAGTTTCGTTATTGTTAAGTAAAATAATAAAATATCCCAGAACCGATTAAATTTAGGTATACGGAATGCTAGTATTAAGTAAATGAGAGTGAAAATAGGAATTTAAATCTGATATAATATACAGGGTGTTGTATTTGAAATAAGCGAGTTACCATTGTTTGAAGTTGTTAGAATTGAGTGGTATGTGGAAAACGCCCAGTATAAAAAGATTAACACTTTAGTGATGTGAAGATTACGCAGCCAAATTGCATTCATTATTAAACGATCAAAACACTTACATTGCATTACAAAAAGACTCGACTAACAAAATTCAAAGTGAAAATATCCAATTAATCACTATAGTTGGTTAAATAGCAATTATATGGACGAATCCGTAGCTAAACATTTAAAAATATATAATTCGATAACTCCGCGAATTTATGGCGTCCCTAAACTTCATAAAACTGATATTCCTTTAAGGTCGATTGTAAATTGTATACAATCACCAACATACAATTTATCAAAATTTTTATCAAAAATTCTCCGTAATGTTGTAGTACCATGTATAAAATTCGTGGGATTAATTTAAAATATAAGATTCGTGGGATTCGTGGATCGTTAATTTCCTTAACAAAAAATCCGTACCGTGTAATCATGAAATTATCAGTTTAGACGTTGTATATTTATTCACAAATGTCGCTACAGATTTGGCACTAAACATTATAAACAAAAAATGGAATTTAATTCAAAATTATACAAATTTACCAAAAAGTTAATTCATCTTGGCTGCAAAATTTTGCTTAAATTCAACATATTTTCAGTACAATGACACAATATATAAACAAATATTCGGTACAGCAATGGGTTCTGGGCTGTTATAGCAAATTTAGTAATGCAGGACTTAGAGCAGGTTTCACTTAACAAATTAAACTGTCATGTACAATTTTATAAGCGGTATGCAGATGATTGTATATGCTGCATACCAAATGATAAAATTGAACATGTTCTGCACACATTTAACACATATGGATAGGTTGAAATTTACTTTCGAAAGAGAAAATCAAAATTCTATAAATTTTTTAAATGTAAAGATAATACATGATAACACACAAATAAAAACAAACTGGTACATTAAAGACACTAGTAGTAGTAGGCATTTAAACTATTTTTCAAACACCGGTAAATTTTAAAAAAAGCGTAATTAACAGTTTAGTAGATCAGGCTATTAAATTAGTTCACCCTGAATTTAGAAAAAAAAAATTTAAGCAGAGTTAAAAAATACTAGAAAAAATAGTTATCATAAAGAGTTTTATAATAAATTAATCACAAAATGAATAAATAAAATATATAACACAGATAAAAATCAAATAATAACATATACCACACTATACCATATATAAACAATTAAAGCGACACAATAAAACACGAATTAAAAAAATCAGACATTCACATAACTTTCATACCTACCAACAATAGACACTTATTCACAAATTTAAAAACACCCATTAAACATGATAATCAAAGTAATGTCGTTTATAAATTAGATTGCAAAGATTGTAACAAATGTTATATCGGACAAACCAAACAATATTTAAAGAAACGAATTTATAATCATCAATACACTGTTACACATAACGTCACCGCTGAAACTGCTTTATCTAAGCACTCTAAAGATAGACGACATAATTTTGATTTTCAAAACACTAAAATTTTGAAAAAGGAAAATAATTATAAAAAAAGATTAATTTACGAAATGATATATATTAAAAAAGATGAAAACGCGATAAATTTTAGAACGGATATTGATAATTTAAGCGTTATTTATAACAATTTAATTCACGCCTGAATGTTATTAATTTTAAGCTCTTCACTAGGTTTTTTGCCATGTTTTTCCCTAGTCCTCGAACAGAATTGTTAGAGCTGGACAAAAAATAAATTGATATACCAATAATTCAAATCATTTCAATTTTTATAGTTTTATTAAATCAATATATCCTTCATTATTACTTGTGAATATAATTAAAATTCGATATATCAATCAACCCAAATAACCCAAATAACTTTTCACAGTTAAAATTGAATTAAATTCAATGTAATATCAATCGCATGTGTGGAAGAAAGTTATCTCCATTATCAAGCAGAATCGTCAGTAAATTTATGTCACACTAATGTGGAGTTACATAAACAAGATAAAATTCATGTATTTTGAGAGGAAAAACGGTAGTAAATAACACAACAATGCATATATCAATTTAACGATTCTAACGCCCTTTAAATTATTTCAGGTCAGAAAAACGCCAATATTGAGCAAATTACGGTTCTTTAATCAATTTTTTATAGCTTATTTTGCTACGTTTCGGCCAACACCGCTCTTTTTCAAGCTAATTTTTTTATTAACAACGTTAATATCAGAATAAATTATCACAAAATGGTTAATCAAAAAGAAAAAACCAAAATATACATACCAGTCAGCAAGCAACAATAATAACCAAGTCATTCAAATAAGAATTAAAATTAGGAGACGATGGCATTCTAATTGTGGTTAATAAAATTGATTTAAATAATTGTTTAAAACTTTTCAAATAACCGGAGATTTTGAGGATAGACGTGCGAGTACAGAGCAAACTAAAAAAACTAAAAGGACATGAGAGATGTAAACAGGATTTTTTTTTAATGAGTAAGTTACAAATTTATACTTTAAATATACAATTAGTTTCAAACCCGACTGGGCAAATCTCAAGCAATTGCTAATATTCCTAAACATATTAAAGAAAATACTTTGAATGATTGACAATGAAAGATTATTAAAATTACACGTGTCATTAGTTTTGATGTAAAGCATTTCTGAAATTAGGCGTTTGCTAAGGTTTTGTTCAATATCAAGTATATCTGAATGATTAAAATTTAACTTATGTCCAGTAGCAAGACTAGGTTGTGATAAACCCGTTGATTTTTTATTAGTAGCAGTGTCGTACTGATGTTTTAATCGTTTGCCGAGTGTTCGATCAACATAACATTACGTCAGTAAGCTTTTCAATATTGATTGTTTCTTTCAAATTATTGAAGATGATCCATTTTAGTGCTTTTTACCAACTTTTTCACAAATATTTCAATAAATATGTTAAGCTTATACTAATAATTATATTTAATTCCTTTACAATATGCATAGTAAATAATTTTATTAAATAGATAAGTCAACGGCAAATGATACTGAATGTTATTACATAAAGAACCAACATAGGCATGAAATTCATTCACATCATTTTACAACGGAGATAATACAGGCATGTGTGTGACAGAAATTGATAAAATAACGTTAATATTTCTAATATAGATCAGACTTTTCGTCTTTTGCAACACGTTCACATTACATTGTTCGCGACCATACATACGTACGCACTACGTCATCTGCACAGAGAGCTATAACTGCCAGGACACAAAAAGATCAAATCACGGCGTATCCGATAAAGCTTTGAGGTCGCCAGTGTATGTATAGCTGAGAGGATGTATCGAAACAACAAATCAAGCGTGACAGCGTCAGGATCCGTTTGCTACTTTAATAAAGTATGATGATATATTGGCGTGTGCGAGTGCATTTATTACAAATTGTAAGAATCGAAAAGAAAATGAACTAGCGTAGATTCGTAAAAATAATATAGGTTAGTATTATATAAAATTTAGAATTATCCCACCATACAATTATATATTACTTCAATATTTTAAAGTTTTCTTCTAACTGTATGCACGAAATATGTATGTATACATATGTATGCAAGTAGTGCATACACATTTAGCAAACAATCAGCCGCCCACAACCCAAGTAGCACATAATATTTAAACAATATATCGTTAACATCTTAATAGTATATTAAAGTATGAGTGGATAATAGGGTCATTAAAACACGCGATCAGTTATCCACGAATAGGTACTTCATACTATTTTTTTATTGGTGTATCTTAAAATCATGTTTTATTGGTTTCAATATTAAAATTAGAAATGTGAATTAATCATGTAAAATTTCAGTGATGAGATGTAACATTAGTACACTATTGGTTGCCATGAAAATGAGTAAATTAACACTAATTTGTAGACAGCATAGAATAGAATAACTTAGATAGAAAGAATGACTTAGATAGAATGACAAGTACGGCAGTGGGGATGAACGACTATTGCAGCGCCTCTTGCAATCATACCGGTACTATTTAAGGCACAATTTAGCGCGCGGGCTATTTAAAATTTTGTTTCTATATTTTATCAAATGATTGCATGTCAGACAAAAATTGAAATTTAACCATAATTTAAATGACATTGCGAGACAAATAAGTAGTATGCACATAGACATACATACGTAGGTAACGATTTGATGAAATTACAGTTTAGTATGGATAATGTCAAAATATAACCATAGAAGTTCTAAATGCTACCTATTACGAGTATTACTTTAATTAAAACAAAAATAAGTCTCATTTCATGTTATGTCATTATAATAAATACAATATTTAGACTGCTTAGAGCAATTTGTATAACTGATTACACTATAGAGACCAAGCAAATTCGCAGATGGTATAGACCTTAAAACCAATTGGGAACCATTTAAACATTCCTTTTTTAAAACGTGGAGAGAAAGTATGAAATATTAGTTTTTGATTATCACAATTAAACATGTCTGGTTATCACAATTCGTTACATTCATACCTTTAATATCTTTTCTTTCTTCACTGGAAATCGCCGTCTGTCATTCATATACGGGTGTAGATAAAGTCTGGAACAAAATTAATATTTCTGTTATCTTCGGTTTGATGGAAAAAAGAAACAGGTCGATTTTGTTTTTAGCCCGTGCACTTTATAACATCGTGAATTTGATTCTGTCATCATCTGGTTGCGCGCGGGCGTGACGTCATCAGATGACGTCACGCCGTCATCAGTTTTTTCCAATGGTAACCCCCACATTTATTACCCCTTGTCGTTAGGTATTCCATTGTGCATGCAACGGTATAAAAAGTTTGGTACCTTACCTAACAATTTTTGGAAGAAAAATGCTTTCGAATTTCAAAAAATTAAAATTTTAGTTCTAATGAAAAACTAATCAAAAATTATTTTTAAAAATCAGATAAATTATAATGCGAGGTTTATCTTGGATTGTCATCAAACAAGACACCAAAAAAATGTCAACGCAAATGTTCAAATTGTCTACCATTGGCCATTTGACACTGGCCGAGACGAAAGTACACGTTTTCTACGACACGTCATATTGACAGTTCATTACTTGGTGTTTAAACTTATCCATTCACAATACTTACTCCATTGGTAGTGTTGAACGTGCATTGCGAAAATGGCGAATTTGAGCGAAAAAGAGCGGATTCAAATTCTCCTTATTCTTGGTTGTGGTGATAAAATACGGCCATGAAGCAGCCTGTCAGTTCTTCAATGCAGAAAATCTAAACCGCCCACCGATTTCGCGGTCAACGGTGAGCAAAATTGTCGCAAAATTTGGTGAAACTGGTAGTGTAAAAGACCGGACTCGTCAAGGTCGACCAAGAATTGAGGAAGATAGAAGGCTCAATATTCTCTTGGAAGTTCAGGACAACCCCCACACTTCAACAAGGAACATTGCCAGGGATTATGCAGTCGATTTTACCACAATAGCCAAATTGCTGAAGAAGGAAAAACTTCATCCGTACAAAATCAATCGGGTTCAGGAACTGAATGAAGATTACTTCGACCGCCAACTCGAGTTCTGTGAACAAATCATGCTACGGTGCGATGAGAATCCCGGATTTATCGACAATGTAGTTTTTAGTGACGAAGCAACTTTTACCTTGAACGGTGAAGTGAATCGCCACAATTGTAGGTACTGGTCGGGCGAAAATCCTCGATGGCTTCGAGAGGAGCACACCCAACATCGGCAAAAAGTTTGATTTCACATGGGGGGGAATAGTGGGAGATCGCATTGTGGGGCCTTTCTTTCTGGACAGAAATTTAAACGCTGAAACATACTTACTTTCCTAAGATTTACGTTAGTGCCAATATTGATAGAATTATTTCCGGATGAAAACACCCGCGACAAGCCTCACCCTAGAATCTGGTTTCAACAAGATGGAGCACCTCCACATTTTGTCTGGCATATTCGGAGTTACCTCGACAAAATTTTCCCCTGGAGATGGATCGGACGAAGGAGAACAATTGAATGCCGTGCCCGTTACCACCAATAAGCCAAATAACTTGAATGATCTGAAACATCGTATCCGCGAGGAAATGCAAAATATTGGTGCAGAGACAATACGACGTGTCGTAGAAAGCGTGTACTTCCGTCTCGGCAAATGGCCAATGGTGGACAATTTGAACACTTCCGTTGACATTTTTTTGGTGTCTTGTTTGACGACAATACAAGATAAACCTCGGATTATAATTTATCTGATTATTTTAAATAATTTTTGATTAGTTTTTCATTAGAAATAAAATTTTAATTTCTTGAAATTCGAAAGCATTTTTCTCCCAAAAATTATGTAAGGTACCAAACTTCTTATACCGTTACGTGCACAATGGAATACCTAACGACAAGGGGTAATAAATGTGGCCGGTTACCATTTCAAAAAACTGATGACGTCACGCCCGTGCACAACCAGATGACGATAGAATCAAATTCACGATGTTATAAAGTGCACGAGATAAAAACAAAATCGACCTGTTTCAGGATTTTTCCATCAAACCGAAGATAACAGAAATATTAATTTTGCTCCAGACTTTATCTACACCCTATGTGTATCTATACAGATACACTTTATTCATTAAAATATACCTAAAGAAATATTTCAAATTACCTACATACTTACATAGGCGAAGCGATATCTGTATAACCAGGATCAGAACACTTCGTTTTCGCGCCGCTAATAATAATTTGAATTTATATATTTTTTATTTCTTAAATGGCTTGTTATTTCAACGAAATAATATATTTACGCAATTTTATAGCGCAAAAATCATTAAAAAAAATGTTTCCAAAAAATATGATTTTCCCCTATTTTTGCTGATGATTGGTTGTAAATATTCAACCAGTATCTTTCACTAAATGTTCGATATGTTTATTTTACTATTTGATTACATTCACTTTGCATAATAAATAAATTCATGATTACTTGATTTGGTCTATTTTCAATGCTAATCCATTATATTGTACAGAAGCGAAAACAACGTTGTTACAGGTAAAATAAAAATTGTAAAAAATACTAACCTTACGATAGGTTTTGTAGCAAATACAATAATTTTTTGTTGCTGTAAAGTAAATTCTCGCATTGCTTACCCTAATTATTGTACTGGTGCAGATCTATAGCTCTCAGTGTATGCGAGAACAACTAACTAAAATAACCGACCTCAAAATAAGTGGCAAGTAACTATGTAAAACAAATAACCTAAGCACCCATTCTTCAGTAAATTGACATATCTGAGAATTTCAGATACGAAGAATAATTACACCGTTATAACTTATACACCTTCCATGTTAAGAATAGGTACACCTAATACAGATTAAAAGAGAATATTTTGTAGAATCACAATATCTAAGAAAATATATACCTTTCCATTTAAAAAATCTACTTTTCGAAGATTGAGCTATTTTTTAAACGCCCTGTATAATGTTACAGAGAAGAACTTCAAATGTTGTGTAACTACATAATATCAGCTCTGCGTGTGCAGAATTTCATTCGGCTCTATATCGTAATATCACTATAAAGTAAGATCCGTATCTGTCACTTTTTTTCTTTAATTGCGAATAAGTCAAAAGGAATGGTATTTAGGTAAAGGGTATGATACATGAAATATGTGTAAAATTTATCATAGAAGCTGAATTTGTAAATTATTTTATAGCATGCTATAAAAGTGATTTCAAGGACTGTGGGCTCGTAATAACAATAAACATCGGTATCACCTCACACCACAACTTTGATTAATTATTCGGGACACGTGTTTCGAAAACGCATGGGTTTTCATCATCAACCGAATACCGAATGAATAAATAAAATTAAAAAACCATCATTATAAACATCCCCCTACTTCTTGTATAAACAAGCAACGCATGCGAACTCTACTTAACCGGACTAATCGTTAGCACATGTTGCGTTAATAATTTGCATATAATGATGGTTTTTTAATTTTATTTATTCATTCGGTATTTCGAAACACGTGTCCCGAATAATTAATCAAAGTTGTAGTGTGAGGTGATACCGATGTTTATTGTTATTACGAGCCAACAGTCCTTGAGATTACTCTGATATGGCCTTCCAGCCCAAGGAATTAAATCGTTTTGGTACTGTAAGTACAAAAATTAGACTAATTGTAGCTGATATTTTATTTCTGAAACGGTGTAAAAAGTATAATGTTAGTCCAAAATTTATTAAAATTGAAATCTCAAAGAATTGTAAAAAACCAGCAAGTGTCATAAATTGCGCTAGAAACCAATGGTTAAAAAACGAAATAAACTATCAGTACTTCAGACGTACTAAGCTAGAAATTGAATAATTTGCATATGATGGTTTTTTAATTTTAATTTTTTTTATGTTTATTGTTAGCATGCTATTTAAAAAATCGAAGTTGATGCCCATTTCCGGTTAACCGGAAGCGATATATATTCACACATATTTTCACGTGATAGTTCATATTCAACCATATCCAACTGCAAAATTTTGTTTTAAAATTCCGTTCCGTTTGTATACTACTTTTAATAGGCCATTCTCACCAATCACCCTCTACAGGGTGCCCATCTAGTTCGCGGAAGTCCAATATCGTGGTTGATAGGAGAGATAAATGAACCTTTCTTCATTCCATATGTCTAGTTTTTTCAAGACCTACAAACCTAAAAATAATGCCGATTATACAGGGTGTTCCACTTCCTCTGTACAGAAAGCTACTTTGATTTTTAAATACACACCTACATTTTTTATCACTTATTTTGAATCTACATGAAAAATAAAAGGGACTTCATGTATGGTATTCATATGAAAAAACTGACTGGTCTTTGAGATATTTGGCGTACTTACTATGTTTTTCTAATAAATTTTCGTCAATCATAAAATCGCAAATTTTGTGGTTACGCTAATTAACAGAAAACCTACTATTTGGTCAAATGTTAGGCAATAATCGTTCTTCAAAACACCATGTCAGAAACTTATCTACAGTATAAGGGATGACCAGAAAATGTTGTCGAATTTGACGAAAAAAAATATGAAAAATCTCCGTTAATTCAAATGGAACACTCACAAGCCTACTACAATCAAAGAACTACTGCAAAATAGATAGAAATATTATACATAATGGTAATAAAACTTGTTGGATTATTTTTTGAATAGTGAACATTTTGGATAATTTCTTTGATTGAAGTTTTTTGTTTTTTTTTTTTTAATGGAGTAAATTTGAAGTGATGCATAAATTTATTCACTTTTTACTATAATAGTGTATTTTTGAAGTGTTGAACTTAGGTATAAGGAATGCTTTAGCAAAGTTGTAGAATATTTAATTTTGCGTTTTTCTGATCAATAATATGCAGGATGTTCCATTTGAATTAACGAAGATCTTTCATATTTTTCTTCGTCAAATTCGACAACATTTTCTGGGCACCCCTTATACTGTAGATAAGTTTCTGATATGGTGTTTTAAAGAACCGTTATTATCTAACAGTTGATCAAAAAATAGATTTTCTGTTAATTGCGTAACCACAAAATTTGCGATTTTATGATTGACGAAAATTTATTTATTCGATATTTTTTGAACTTCCTTTACTACGATAACTAAAAGCCTAGATATATACATACATATTGTAATGGTTGGCTTAGTGAGCAAGGGAGCAATTAGACCAGCAGATATTCCGTAATTGGAGTGTTAGGATGACAATTCAATCCACCGTGCGGATATCTGACGTCGAAAGCTACCTTGTGAACATCAAAATTAAATTATAAAACCCCAGTAATAAAAACACGCCATTTTGGAGACACCAGGTATATTGCACAAGAACAGCACCCTGTATATTAATATCAAAATTAAAATAACGATTAATAAAAAAAATATATAAACTAATTGAATCTAGGTAAAACAATAATGAAATTTATAAAAGAAATCATTAAGAATAGAGATGACATTTTGCCATGAAAGAATAATGCTTCCAATCACACTATAAAAAAAAAACAATGTAGATACCTAAGGTAATTTCGTAATCAGCAAAGAATAAGGAACATCATATTTAACACAAGCTTCAGGAAACATCACTATTTCAATAGTTCCTTACATAAATTGTCCAATTCTACAGTTTCAAATCGGCATATCATTCCCAAGTGTCAAACAGAATTGTCAAACAACAGAGTTGATTTACAGAATTTTGTAATTACTCTATTTGAGGCACTCTGAGTCCGATTCCGTAGTTATTTCCAAAATTCTAAAATAAATTAACTGAAGTTTTCCAAAATTTCATTTCGCAAACAATTTCCTTTTGTTTAAGATATTTTACCTCATCCAATAAGAGCCAATGACGCCAAAAATACTTCGAGGATTCGCTAAAAAAAACTTGCAAAACGACAGTCGAATTTAGTCGTTCATCGAGGATACAGCTCGTATTTTTCATCGTAAAAATTTTCAAGGAAAACATTTGTATCTTTAACCTGCAATTTTCAATAACCATTAATTATCCTATTTGAATCCGTTTCCCAGCTTACGCAAGGTCCAAATACCACAAAGATCTACAACCTAAAGGGCCCCATACATTACGATGAAATACGGCGGTTTTCATTGCGGCGATAAAACATGTCGCGTTTCATCGCCAATTGAAATTGACAGGTGAACAGACTACGTGTTAGAAAATCTTTAGTTTTTTGCAGTAATTCATCACTAACAAAAGGTTCCATGTTTTATTTAGTTTACGTTTTTAAACAGTTTGTGAATAAAGTTTTAAGATGAATTCAACGCAATTGATGGCAGTGGCAGTAGCAGGTGCCGCTTTGTCAAAAATGAAAAAGAAGCGTGCAATATGGACCAAAGACTGGTTATTAAAAAGAAACTAATTGTCTCATACAATTTTATTAAATGAGCTGAAGCTTAATCCTGGAGATTGGTTCAATTATTTAAGAATGGACGAGAAGATTTATTTAGAACTTTTGAACTTGATAACTCCTTTGATAGAAAAAAAAATACTCATTTAAGAGAAGCGATTTCTCCCCATGAAAGGCTCACAGTAACACTGAGATATTTAGCGACAGGAGAATTTTGAACACCTGAATTTCACAGCAGCAATTTCGGCACAATCATTAGGTCAAATAATTCCTGCAACGTGTTCTGCAATATATCAAGTCTTAAGAGGAGAATATTTGAAGGTACCGAATTCATTCTGTATTTTATTGTTTCAGTTTCCCAATAATGAAACTGAATGGAAAGCTATTGCAACACAATTTGAAGCAAGGTGGAATTTTCCGAATTGCTTGGGTAGTGTAGATGGAAAACATGTCCAAATTGTTCCTCCTCCAAATTCCGGTTCCTATTTCTGGAATTACAAAGGATCTAATAGTCTTGTGTTAATGGCAATCGCTAACGCTAATTATGAATTTATCATGGTTGATTTTGGGGCAAATGGCAGATTGTCTGATGGAGGAGTCATCGAACAAACGTCATTTTTCCACAAGTTAATTAACAAGGAGCTAAATATACCCCAACTTTCGAAGCCAATCAATAGTGACAAGCTGCTACCCTACGTTTTCATTGGTGATGAGGCTTTTTCTTTAAGAGAAGACTTTTTAAAGCCCTTCAGCCAAAAAGAACTTGATAACGCAAAGAGAATTTTCAATTATAGATTATCTCGTGCGCGTCGAATTATCGAAAATACTTTCGGAATTCTTACTTCAAAATTTAGAATTTTCAATCAGCCTATTAAGTTGGAGAATATTGATAAAGGGGTAATAGCTTCTTGCGTACTCCATAACTTCTTACGAAGAAAAGTAGGTGAGCGCTACATATCTACGAGCTGCTACGAAGTAGAAAATCTGGAATCTGATGAATTACCGCACACAATGGGTTGCTTATTAAATTTGGAAAACGGCCATAACAGAAATGCATCCGAGTCAGCAAAAGAAGTTCGAGTTGCATATAAAGAATATTTCAAGCTTCGACAGAAATTAAAATCGCCGTGTTTCATCGCTGGCGTGACGATGAATCACGACGGTTCTTCGAACACTTCGGTTTTGGCACGACGTGTTTCATCGCCACGATGAAAACCGCCATATTTCATCGTAATGTATGGGGCCCTTAAGAGACCCGTCCCGAATCGAGACCGTCCTCAATCCAAGGTCACGCTGGATCCACCAGGTGACCAGGTCAGATCAGATTCATACTAACACCCGTTAAAACTCAGTGTGGTGTGATCTGCGTATATATAAAAGAACTAGAATCGTATTTTAATGATAAGAAAATATGTAGAACTCTGTAATAATAATAACCGCTGTTATTTTAATTTCACGATAGAACAATAGAGGTCGGTAGAAAAATTTTATTATTTTTTTTAATTATAATTTTTTTTGTTAAATCAATTATAAATAAAATCATTTGTTATACGTCATTAAATAAATACATGTCATTCTAAAATAAAGTGTTTTAATTCTATACGAAACGAACAACGAACCCAATTCCCTGCGAAAGTAAGAACCGTAGTACCTATTTTGAAAAATTGCATGAGCAAATCAGCATAATATCTATATTTATGTAATGGAAATGAATCTATTGATGTGAAAATTTAGTTAAATTGTTAATGGGTTTTAGTAAAGCTGAAGAGATAATAACCAACTGATAATTGTATGTTGTATGAATTAATTCTCTCTTTATGCCGTAACAGTAGAATTTTAAATGATAGCAATACGAGTATATCCGGAAATTCAGTAAATTATACTAGTCTCCAAAATACAATAAACAACCAATTTTGAACGCTTTGCTAGAATTTCAATAATACTTATATGCGCTAAATTTTGTTATAATGAATTTTGTTTCATATATGTGTGGTAAATCAATACATCCCGCTCGTTTTATTTTGAACGACTTTATTTTCGAGCTTAACTTAAATATTTAATATGAATTGTTACACCAAAAGAAACTCCCGCAATACTCTGCAAACAGTTGTCATTTAATATTATTAAAGCGGTTCAAAGTAGATAATGTCCTAATATACACTATTGATTAAAATAATAATAACAATGACCTTTATTTTTCTTTCCAACTACAAAATAATAATTCGCAGAAAATACAAATAGAAAAGAAAAAAGAGAGGAAAAGAAAAAGTGGCAAGGCAAAGTTTGATGTTGAGTACACAGTAGCGCACTCATTCCTCTACTTTCCCTTGTATCAATAAGAAAATTAGAAGACAAAGTACAACAAAATAAGATGAATGAACACAAACAAAGCAATCAAAGTAAATATAGAAACATATGCACAGTGATAATCAACCAAAGAAACCCGTTCCACGCTCCGTCGTACATTCCGCTTTCCTCGTGGTTTGCGTTCCCTTCTTTTGCGCCATCTGTTATTGATTTTCAATTGATGGATCTTCGACTTTAGTCTATTGGCGTTAGCTTTTCTCGCGATCTTAGAAATTGGATTTCTTGTCGCGAGGGGTCGCGGTATTCTGTTACCGATCTTTTCCATGTGGGTGGATCGGTCATTTTTGTTCCATTTTGGTTTTCTTCCTGCGAATAAGATACACGTGTCTGTGTAACGGTGGTGATTTTCACTTTTATATTATTGGTGAATGATATATTTGATGGTGATTTAGAAAATCCATCTTCAGGGTAGAGTTCCTGGATTTTAATTTACCAGATCCGTTTGAGCGATCGAATTTGGATTGTATATTGTGCAGATGAGGTTGGATTAATGCTCCTCACATGTAGACTGTTCTTTTGGTATCCGATCGTTGTACACCGTTTGGTGGATGTTTTAATCTAGAAGTATTTCACTAAATTCTACGATCTAGCAGGTATGTTCTGTTCTTGTATTATCTTTGGATACGTAAGTCGATTTCAATTTTTTATTTACCTTGAGAACCTTTACTGATTTTGTTTACGTGTGTGCGTGTCTAGCACGTTTTGTGGGGTTTACCTTTCGATACACCCCCGTACCTGTTACTTAAGTCGGAGAAAAGCTCTTGATCGTATCCAGAAGGAATTTTGCTGCTCTGAAGACTCTTCAGGGAATCGCAGGATTTTTATCGCAGGTTTCTATGCTTCGTACACAGCTAAGCGAGGTATTGTGAAACAATTCTATTTTTATTGTTCGGAAGTCGTTGACACCTAGTCTGGCATTTAAGTCAACGTTTCTCATCGGAGGTTAGCATTGATTGAATATTAGTGATTTAGCTTGTAATTTTACTGTCTGTTTCTCCGTTTTTTGGACCGCTTAACGGCGAACTTTTAGTGTTCAGATTTTAACTACGCTATCAAATTTTAGAGAGCGTTAGTAGCTAGTAGGGCGTCAACTGGTTTATGTAACCTCATATAAATTCGAATTATGTCTTGAGATGCTGTTATTTTATTATTATAGTCAAATAGCTTCACTTAAATTTCTCTTTTTTTTTTTTCAATTCTGTTTAAATTTAACCTTTTTCAGGTAAATTTAGTTGATTACCTTGAACGGACGTTATTTTCGATTTCATTATTTGAATTGATTGGGTCATTTAACGCCCATAGATTTTGTATTATTTATACAGTATGTACCGAAAGCAAGCTTGGTTTTGTACGCCTAGTTTAGGACGTAGGTAATTTACTAAATTCTGTTTATTTGACGTAAGATTTGTTTTTTAACTCAATCAACTCAAGAAGATTTTTAAAATAAAGGTTACTTGTCTGGTCCACTGTTCATATATATAACGATCTAGCAGGTATGTTCTGTTCTTGTATTATCTTTGGATACGTAAGTCGATTTCAATTTTTTATTTACCTTGAGAACCTTTACTGATTTTGTTTACGTGTGTGCGTGTCTAGCACGTTTTGTGGGGTTTACCTTTCGATACACCCCCGTACCTGTTACTTAAGTCGGAGAAAAGCTCTTGATCGTATCCAGAAGGAATTTTGCTGCTCTGAAGACTCTTCAGGGAATCGCAGGATTTTTATCGCAGGTTTCTATGCTTCGTACACAGCTAAGCGAGGTATTGTGAAACAATTCTATTTTTATTGTTCGGAAGTCGTTGACACCTAGTCTGGCATTTAAGTCAACGTTTCTCATCGGAGGTTAGCATTGATTGAATATTAGTGATTTAGCTTGTAATTTTACTGTCTGTTTCTCCGTTTTTTGGACCGCTTAACGGCGAACTTTTAGTGTTCAGATTTTAACTACGCTATCAAATTTTAGAGAGCGTTAGTAGCTAGTAGGGCGTCAACTGGTTTATGTAACCTCATATAAATTCGAATTATGTCTTGAGATGCTGTTATTTTATTATTATAGTCAAATAGCTTCACTTAAATTTCTCTTGTTTTTTTTTTCAATTCTGTTTAAATTTAACCTTTTTTTCAGGTAAATTTAGTTGATTACCTTGAACGGACGTTATTTTCGATTTCATTATTTGAATTGATTGGGTCATTTAACGCCCATAGATTTTGTATTATTTATACAGTATGTACCGAAAGCAAGCTTGGTTTTGTTCGCCTAGTTTAGGACGTAGGTAATTTACTAAATTCGGTTTATTTGACGTAAGATTTGTTTTTTTAACTCAAGCAACTCAAGAAGATTTTTTAAAATAAAGGTTACTTGTCTGAATGGTCCACTGTTCATATATATATGCTTTACCTTTAATAAAATGTTATTGTTCTGTTACAACGTGTGGTGTTTTTTTTTCTAGTCGTTGTCCTTGTCAGCCTGTGCTCGTGCTGAAGTGTTCTAGGTTTCGGCATTTACTTTACCCTCAGGGATTAGTTTATTAGAATTTAAATGTAGTGGCGCTCACCGGTATAATTGTAGAAGCTTTTGCGGATTAGTCTTACGAACCCCACACCCCTCCCCGTAGCTCGCTGAATTAGTTTGGTGGATCCCTGAAGGACACAGGTAGGACAATTGTAAGATTTTTCGGTAGGTATCCGGGCACGATGTTAAACTGTATGTGTTATACAGGGCGTTGCAACATTTCTTTGATACCTAAAGGAATCAGGTTATAAGCCATACAGGAGAATGAGCGCTGAAATAACGAAGTTTTATGCAGCGGCGATTTGATTAGTCCGCGTGATGATTAAAATGGTGTACATTTGTGCGAAATTATATTTTATTGTAGAGGTACTCTGGAGATTTATTGGTTATTATCGAGTGATAAATGCATATCGTTTTAAGTAACATACGATTATTCATGTTCAACCATTTACAATAAGCCAGTGCATGAGAGATATGCACTATTTTCTTATATTGTACACGAACTCGAGACATCCATTTTGCACACTTTGTATCCTTTTTTGATCCCTAACATCAATACATAGATAGTCAATAGATAGATAGTATTTGTTGAAACAAAATTTTCAAATTACTGTATGCTTTTCTGACATACATATTTGGACACCTGGTATCATACCTAAATGTATTTTCCATTACTTCGCCAAAACTCTTAGAGACTGTCACAACAGGTATAGTTTCGTTGCCTGTATGTAATGGAAGATTAGTTATTAAATCATTGCAACACAGATGACCATCAAAGAATATAACTGGTGATTTTGAAGAATTTATGTACAGGGAAGAATGCTGTGAACAACTATCAAAAATGGTATCCAAATTGCTTTGAATAGTATTTAACTCCTAAATATGTTTCTCACGGAAATTAATAATAAAGTTGCGTATCATCTATATACATACATATGAATTGTGTAGCACTTAACAGTCTCAAGGCGCCAGTATAAATTGAAAAGAAAAGAGGGCCCAGAATTAATCCCTGACCAATCCTAGATTCCAACTCGCGCTTATCAGAAACTACATTCTTCATTTTCACTAATTGTGATCTTTTATGTAAAGACTATTCAGAAAATCAACAGTCTAGTAAGAAAGATCAACATCTGAAAAATTGCAACGAGCAATTTATGATTCACAGTATAAAAAGATTTGGTGAAATCAAAATAAAAAGTACCAAAACTGAATCTTGTCAAGCTGTACATATGATTTTAGCACTTTTTCAACAATTTTCGCGATTAATGCATTATCACGTAATATTATGTCTGGAAACATAATTTTTAATGAACGAAATAATGTAACAACAAGAAAACAACACTGCTCTAACGCAACAGACGTCTACTCGCTATCGCGGAACTTGACAGAATCTCAGAAAATGAAATTACTATTGCTGAATAGTTCAGTAACATAGCATAGCACATAATTCAATTTCGTCCCTTGGTCGTTTTTAACTTACAAGTCTTGTGGAATTCCATTTTTATAAGGGAAGAAAAAATATATGCAAAACCCTTAGCAGCTCATCAGCCAAAGTAACGAAGGTAAAATACAGTCAAATATTTACTTATTATGGAACGACTAATAATAACATATTATGTATTATTATGTCTGGCCGGCCCCAGTGCCGCTACCGTATGCGAAAGCGGTACAGCTAGTGACGCCAGCTGTCCGCTGACCCTCACCCTTCTCCTTCCCCTTCCTTTCTGTTCCCAGGTACAGATCGGCAAGCGTGGCCGCGACTCCGGAAGTGTCTACGAACCGACTGGTCTTCTCATCCGGCTGGGAAGTAGGCTGATGTGAGTTTGCTCTGCCGACGAGGATCCACGACGCATTATGAGGAACCAGCCACTTCGGGCCCTGATCAGGTAGTGTATGATGGATGCAAGATGTCGAAATCTGCATTAGGCCGGGCAAGCTCCAGAATTAGTGAAGCGAAGGTCAAGCCTCAGAGAACTGGGGTAGGATCCGAGGATCTGAGGGTACACCCGGTCTTGAATTTTTCGGCCTGCCCCTCCATACACGAAGCGCTGGCGAACTACTCATCATGGCAACTTTATCAAACCAACAGAGAACACCGAAGAACAGCATCGAAGAAAGCCTCACCGGTGCCTTCAGAACACAGCGCAGCACGTTAGGTCGTCAGTTACCATAGATCTGACGACACTCAACATTGTGCAACCAGGAGACAACTGTGGCGACACCGCACTGATTTCCAAGTTTCGGTGCCGCGAAGAGGAGCAACTGCAGAAATGCATAAGTGTTATTAAGACGATGAAGACAGCTATTGGCAGGCAGAAGAACGTCTCCATGGATGTTAAGAACGGCTTGAAGGAGCTAAAAGAAGCAGTGGAAATGATCTCCGATTGTAGGACCAGATGGAAGAAAGCCGAACGGCAAGCAGGGGAGCGCGCGCAGAAAGCTTCAGCGCCTGCAACGAAGACGGAAGTTATTTCTGCTACGGAAAACAAAAACGTAGAGAAGAAGAAAACGCATCCTTCTCGGGATGTATGGATGAAGGATCGTGCTGGCAGAAGAAAGCAAGCGCAAGAAAAAAGAAGGCAGCTGCAAAAGCTTCTGACAGTAAACAGCAGCAGAAGACAGTTAGCTGTCAGAGCAAGGACGATGGTGCCGACAAGAAAAAGCAGAAGAATCGGAACACGAAGCCTCGACTAGATGCGCCTCTTGTAAAACCCGCGGAAGTAAAGTCGTATGCCAAAGTACTGCGAGAACTACGCAGCAACGCGAAACCCGAAGAAACAGGCACCGAGATAAAAGCGGTGCGGAAAACACAAGCGGGGGATATGCTGCTGGAGCTAGGACCCAGCACCAAGGATACTGCAGGCTTCAGTAGTGCATTAAAGAGGATCCTCGGCGAGACTGCTAACATCAGCACCCTAGAGCCGAAAGAGACACAAGACCTTTGCATCAACTACGGAGAAAAAAACCACCAACGAAAGGATTGCAAGAACAGCGTAAAGTGCTTCCTCTGCACGGGAGACACCGGGACACACAGCTATGTCCCTGGCTCCGGCGCATGTTTTTCTTTCAGAAAGGCATTAGACCAGTCAAAGAAGAGCCAATGACCAGAATTCTACAAGACAACATTCACGGAAGCAGAATAGCAGATGATCTTATCCAACTACAACTGGACACCGGAGTAGATCTGCTGCTTATCAGGGAGCAATACCGGGATAAGGAGTGCACCGGGTGGTACAGGAACACACTCGGCACTGCAGCCATATGGATCCCGGACACGAATAGCGTCATCATCCATAACCACGGAGCCCGAAACGGATACGTGTGGATAAAGTGCGCCATCATCACCTATGTGAGCTGCTCACACCTAACGAGCCAATAGCAGACTTTCAGAGCAAGCTCGACTACCTGGAAGATGATCTTCGAGAAATGGCGGGGTCCATTATTCTAGGAGGGGCCGTGAACGCCAAAGCCGTGGAATACACCGATTCGCGAGGAAGGTGTATACTGGACATGGCGACCAGACTCGGACTCGGAGCGTGGTAAATGTCAGAGACATAACCACGGTCAGAAGACCAGGCTACGGAGAGACGACATTACATTGGCCTCCGAAGTTATTGTGCGGGGCATCGTCGACTGGAGGGTCATAGAAGACTACACCGGAAGTGACCACCAATATATAAGCTACAATGTGACGAGACAGCAGCGTATCAGGCTACATCCTGCTCGGTCTGGTGCTCGATGGCACGTAGCGAAGCTGAATGAAGAAGCCCTAGCGCACGCGATCGCCCGTGGAAAAGATGCCGTCATGGAATGTTCCGGTTCTGCAGAGACTATTGCCGGCGCGACCATGACCCTCATACGTCGCGCCTGTAATGCCTATATCCCGCGACCCCCTAGGAGCGCCAAGAGGGCCATCTACAAAAACAAGAAACGTAAGTGGGAGGAGCTGCGGCAGGATGTTGACAACGACCCATAGGGTCTTAGGTACAAGATCGTCATGTGCAAGCTTCTTGAACGGGAGCGGATGCGGAACATGGTTGACACGCTATTTCCTATCCATCCGGAGAGAAATGCGGAAATGGGGGGACGAGCTACTGAACGACACTCCGCTATTTACACCCGGCCGAATTCCGGCGGAAGCCCTCAAGACCGTGGCGCTCGTCTGTCCAGAACTACTTCTGAATATGTGCAACCGCTGTTTAACAGAAGGAGCTTTCTGCAAAAGATGGAACGTTCAGCGGCTAGTGCTGATAAGTGAAGGCATGGGCTACAGCATCGGCATACAGACCGCTATGTATGCTGGACACGGCCGGCAAGCTACTGGAAACACTGCTCCAGACATGATTGGAAAGCAGCATAGACAGCATGGCTTCAGGAAGGAACACTCTACGATCGGCGCCGTGGTGCAGGTTGAAACCTTCGAAGCCGCGCAACAGGGAAATCATTACTCGAGACCCCTGGTGATGCTCATCATATTGGACGTAAGGAACGCCTTCAATTCGGCGAGATGGGATGTCATTCTGGACGCCTTACAGAACAAGTTTGACACGCCATCCTATTTACTTAGAATGATACGCAGCTACCTTAGGGACAGGAAGCTGGTCTACGACACCGCAGGCGGGCCGGGCACGAAGAAGATAACAGCAGGAGCGGCGCAGGGTTTCATATTGGGCCCAGACTTGTGGAATGTGTGAAGATGCGTATCTGATAGGATACGCAGACGATGTAGCGGCAGTCATCCTAGTGCGTGACGAGGCGGATGCCCAGCAAAAGTTCAACCAGGTAATGAGAAGAGTCACCACATGAATGGAAGAACACGGCCTGACCCTGGCAACGGAGAAGACCGAGGTCGTTCTACTGACTAGGAAAATAATCCCTAGGGAGGTCGAGATGACGGTGGATACGGAAGTCATAACTACTACAACTTCCGTGAAATACCTCGGACTGCGCCTCGACAGCAAGATGATTTTCTAGCAACAGATCCAATCGTCGAGCGATAAGGCCGCTAAGGTAACGACGACGCTGAGCCGACTGATGGTTAACGTAGGAGGACCGACGGCAAGTAAACGCCGGTTTCTAATGACAGTCATCGATTCCATACTGTTGCATGGAAGCGAGATCTGGGCTGACGCCTTACAGCAGGACAAGAACAGAAAGCGAATGACTTCAGTATAGCGACGGGAAGCCCTCAAGATCGCCAGCGCATACCGTACGGTTTCCGAACCGGCGATGCTCGTGATTGCGGGAGTAACCCCGATAGACCTACTGGCTCAAGAAAAGAAAAGAGTCCGCGAGACACGACGAGACGTCGGTGCACGACAAACAAGAGCGAAGGTTAAAACGCTCACACGACAACGTTGGCAAGAGCGCTGGCAGAACGACACGAGAGGACTGCCAGACTCATCCATAACATCACGAAGTGGGTGGGTCGAGATCACGATTCTACAGAAGATGGTGCTCATTACACCTTCTTCGAATGCAAGAGATGGAGTGGCTACAGAGCCGCGCTACAAGACGAAGTAGGACCTCTAACGCCGGACAACGTCGTGCAAACGATGCTATCTGGAAACGACCACTGGCAGAATATTGCCACGTTCGTCGAGAAGGTGCTGAAGGAGAAGAGAGAGACCCAAGCAATTGAGGCAGCCGACCGAGGCTACCTACGAAGTGCCATCCTGAAGTAATGCGACCAGCGGTTCCGGGATGGGTTCTACACCTGACAAAGTCAGGCTTTTTAGTGGGTGCGAGCCCCACACACCGGGGACGGGTTTCATCCCTGTGGTGCCCTTAGGTATTTTTCCTCACTTAAAAAAATAATTTAATAATAATAACATATTCTACAGCATGCATACGTGTAATAATTCAACAGTATTAATAAAATATCTAAACCTATTCCAAGCTTTGTTTGATTTACTACTACATGACCACGCTGATACCCAGACAGCTTAGTATAGAGCATCAATATTTAGCACAGTAGTGCCTCATGACCTACACGTGCCATTTCAGAAACGAATTTTTGCTAATCCTGAGCCTTTAGCATTCGAAAATTGCATAGTTATCTACCAGAATATCACGATAATTGTTAGATAAATAAAGAAGAAGATAAGCCGGTGAAATATATCAGGGTAATTAATTTTTGTTGTGTGTGTTTAATAAACTGTCAATTGAATGAAATAGATTACTGTCACAAGATATGACACAAGTAGCCATTCACAAGTAGTATTCGTTTTACATCGAGCAAATGTTGTAATATCAGCTGAATATTCCCGAAATTTGGCCAATATAGTTCTGGTAGTTTTACAATATAGTCCAAATGTTTATAATTAATTAATACCAAGTTTCATGTAAATTTAACCATAAAGTAGTTATTTACGATACAAGTGTTAAAAGTGCGATTTTATTTCACGAGTTAAAAGTTTGCGACACGAGCGTTAGCGAGCAATTTACAAATGAAATAAAATAGCATTTTTAACACGTGTGTCATACACTATTTATTATTAGGATTTCTATTAAAAATTTTTTAACATTTTTTCACAAAAATTAAATGTATCGCAAGTCAGAGGTGCCAGTCATGGTAACGCACTGATATTTGAGAATTAGAAACGTCAAGAATATTTTGTTGACGTTTTCTCTTCCCATTAAAATAATAAAACTGGATCTTGTTGAGATTGATGATGATGCCCAATGAATCCATATTATGTAGTAATTGTTGGAATGCTAACGTATGTACAACATATATATCAATATTTACATCAATAAAGTAACTGTCATTAGCGTTATAAACGTTTTCGCACTATTGTAAATAGTAGGTAGTTTATACAACGAGTCAATAATGACAGTTATTATTCCCGAGAGCTGAATTTACAAACCGAGCCGCGTAAACGGCGGGGGAGTAACTCGGCTCGAGGGAATAATAGTCATTATTGCGAGTTAGTATAGATTACTTTATCTACGACTAACTGAAGATAACTAAAAAAACAAATAAATTAAACGAAAATATCAATTAATAGATTACTATGTATATCTATATGGCGTTTGAAGGTTTGACAGTCCATAAAATTATCGTAAGCCTTAATATAAAAATGTTTGGATTTTTCGGGCAATAAACCAAGCGTAATTGCATCGGCGTTAAGTTTAATTTCTGGGGGTGTACATAGCTTAGATTCATCGGCGTCACTATGCATGATAAAACTAACACAAACACGTCAAATTTAAAAAACGTCGATAAGGTTTTGACGTTTGACTATTAATTAAATACGAAATACTCGGACTTGTTTATCGTTACTATGATAACGTTGGTATCATTATGTTCTTATTGGCGGAATGCAGGGAAAATGATAACGTTATGGCTCACTATTCCCTGGTCGCATTTCATTATTCCCTCCGGATATTATGAGTACTGTTATTAACCAATAGTGATTAATATAATACCTAGATTATTGTTTAGTCGTAGATAAAGTATTTTATAATATGTCAGTTTATGTTATAAAAGTCAATTTTTAATCCGGTTACCTTGCGTTAAAAGTGTCACTTTTACAGTCAGTTCTATACAAATATCTTTTTTAATTTTTTTCTGTACAAGTGTTGCCACGCCCTTTCAACCCACCGATTGAGTTTGAAAAAATGCCGAAATACGTATTTGATTAAAATTTGATTAAAAATACTTACCTAAACAAACGTTGTCATCGTCTTTCATCCGCTTAGGGATTGAATTTGAAAAGTACCGCCAAAGTATATGTTTAATTAATTGTGTCATTGAGAATTAATACCAAATTTCAGGTCATTTTAATCATAATTTTTTTTTCTTAATTTTTTCTAAATACATTGCCACCTTCTGAATTTAACAGAAACGCCAAAACAGGTGTTTCATTAAATGTACGAAAGTACCAAGTTTCGAATAAATAAGATGTTGCCACAGACTGTTGCTCCCTTAGGGGTTGAATTTTTAAAAACCATCGAAACATGTGCTTCATTAATTGTGTGAAAGAACACAAACACGAAGTTTCAAAGAAGTTTAATAATGAGAAATCTTAAAAAAAAAACTAGAAATTAATACACACTTAGGAACTAAATTTGAAAAGACACTGAAACATGTGTTTCTTGGATTGTATCAAAGAGCATTTGTACCAAGTTTCAATTGATTACAAAACTGCTATTTCGATACAAACTTAGAGGTGACATTTCAACAAGTCGCTTCTTAAATGACGCCTACAATGTAAAATCAACATCGCTTCCAAGTTGCAAATTGCTGCAGATATAATAGCAAAATATAAAATCATTTTGTAGACTTTAATCAGACGCTATCTGTTAAAAAAGAAAGAAAAGAAGAAGAAAAGATAATAAGCACTTGGAAAATATGTTAAAAATAATACATACGGATTTAAAGGAAATAAAATTCGATATTAAAAGTAACAGTAAACTACAGCAGCACGTTTGGCCACAGTAACTACTGAAAATTGTAACTTATATCAAACAAATGATACAGTAAAAACGTTCAACCTTCCGTTGAATGCTGATAACCATATACTAAATAATAAAAACTATTTGTAAGTACTGATATAGAAATTTATCAACTTGGATTTACTGTGTCTTACTTGATAGAATGCAGTTGTATATGATTCCATAACAGTCATGAAAAAGCCAAAGGATATTAGCGTACAGCTGTGAAAAGAAAATATTCTTTCTGTATCGTATGGAATGCAAATTTTGTTGTAATTCCATCAAAACAAACACTATTTTTTATATTTGTATCAATTTATATAAACAATATATTAACGTTACCAAAACAAATTTTATAAACAACAAATTTTTAGAGAGAACAATATTGTTAACATTACCGTTACAAATAGCGTTCGTTATAAAACCGCGATATACTGTTACTACACTATTACCAGGCTTAGTAGGATAACAGAGAGTAGAGCGATTGGTTTGCAACCTATCGTTTTACTCTTCGGTGCCCACGGCAAGTATCCTATCATCGCTTTATGCCAATCGTGTTACTCCGCATTATCCCAGTAGTCCATATAATACTGTGTATACTTATATGCAATATTTTTCACCTGATTTTGGCCTTATATTCAGTAAGTGATAAATATAACATCGGTTAGTGATCATATCCGAATATCGGATATATGTATATTAATGTAAGTCTAAATAATCACATTTTAATTTGTTAATGACGTAAGCTTCAAATTTTAATGTTCAGTTTCTGGATATTATTGCTGTCTTTTCCGTTTGTACATTTTCCTTTTGATGGAGATTTTTCATAAATCTACAGCCTGAAGTAGAAGGCAGCAATCTTGATTATATTAATTTATTTTTATTCTTTATTAGCCTATCATTATAACAACATTATAACTTTGTCCTCCCAAATAATACTCTCATATATTGTGTACTATGTTTACTACACTATGCTAAGTTAAGGCTCCATGGTTAACAGATAACATTAGACTAATGATGCCGTTACGTGAGAAAGCCTTATCAAAGTTTAAAAAGTCTAATTTGCCGTCACACTGGGATTATTACTAAAGTCTTCGTAATCTCACAACTGCTATTAAATCCGAAAAGAAAGCATATTTAAATTAGAAAGTTACTCATTTGAACCGAAAAGGTTTTTGGAAGAAATTGAGTGATCTTCATATTCATTCAACTACAAATATTCCTGCTTCTCTTCAGAATGTAGATCAGATTAATAATAATCTGTCCAACATTCCTCAACTTCAACCTGATCCTGAAGTGATATCTTTTTATATTTTTTTATGTGTGGTGAGTGCTTCAAAGTCCCTAACTTGCTGTTTTCTTTTCGAACTGTTGATAATGGCTTCATTCTGAAAGTACTACCAAATATTGCTCCTAGTACTCGGGGTTCGGATAACATTAGCTTTAAGATGTTTTATCTTCTTTGCCCTGATTTGGTTCCGTTTCTAACAGATATTATTAATACGTGTCTGTTAAATGGTGTGTTTTCGGAGGCATGGAAAATAGCTAATATTATTCCGTTGTCTAAGATTAGTTCACCGAAAAACTTTAAGGACCTTACACCCATTAGTATCCTGCCCATGCTCTTAAAGGTCTTGGAGAGAGTACTTGATGTTCAATTAAGAACTTATCTCAATTAGTGAAATTTTATACCCGCTACTCAATCCGATTTCCGTTCCGGTTATAGTTGTTCTACAGCTTTAGCTCATATCTCTGATAAACTTTCGATGTTGATCCTTTCCAAGTCCTTTGAAACAATAAACCGTGATATATTTTTGTATATCCTGAAATATGCTGGTTTGGATCTCACTGTACAAATTTTTTCAAAAACCATCTCAAGGCTCAATACTGGGTCCCTTACTATTTTGTATTTACACATCTCAGCTTTGTTTGTTATCACAACTCAGTTGTAATTTTCATATACTTGCCGATGACATTCAGTTATATTCTTCTTTTGCATTAATGATACCAAATTCTGTTTTTCTAGTTAACAACGATTTTTAGCAGTTTGTTGATATTTCCAATAAGCATTGCTTGCCACAAAATACCAACAAATCTTACTTTATGCTATTCGGAAAGGAAAAGTCTCGTACCACTACTCTGCCAAATATTCATATTCTCCTTTCCAATTCTTACTTGGAACATAAAAAATGCGTACATAATCTGGGCCTATTTATAGATGTAGATTTGCGCTTCAGGGAACATGTTAATAACCCCATTCGTAAAGCATTCAAAACTCTATTTCCCAAGCGTCATATTCTTGGTACCAATGCAAAAACATTACTCTGTGATACAGATTTCAGAAGGGCTGTTAGAATATGCTGTTGGAAGAGCAAGTTGTTGATATTTTGAAATAGGTAATGCGGGCACGTACATATATAATTGTCATGAGCAACGTGTTATGTCCACAGTTTCACTAAAAGTAGTTATTCTTCGTTCCCTTATCTTGCTTCTACACTATTATGTATTACATATTTTAAATTCTACTCTTCTTCTTTCTTCACTCTTTCTTCTTACTGGTAATTTAGTATTAGTTTTAACTTTAGTCGACTTGGAAGAACATTTTGTACATTTTTTTAACCAATAAACCTATTATTAAATAGAAAAATAAACAACAGAGTGTATACAAATCATTTCTCGTTTACCGTCACAATGCCTATTTTATTCGCCAAACGTTTGCTACAATTTGCGGAACGTAATACTCATATGATTAACCAAACAAACAGTTCAACTAACTCAATAGTTGAAGGGTGGTAATAACTTTTGTCAATGAAGCACTTTCATTGATACTTTCACAAACAAACATAACAAATAACATTTAGGCAACTAAATATCCTAAAAAAATTCGCGAATCCTTAGAATGTCGTTTCTTGGAGTCACTTTTATGTGTTATCAACACAACATTATCAGAATTACACCTAGAGGATATTCTTTAAGTGAACAAAAAAAAACAAGTATTGCTGGATAGCTGTTTCGGAAAACACCAACAGTCAATTATATTATTAATCCAAATGTGTTATATAAAATTAATGAAAAAAATTTACGGATGTGCAAGAAGCGGGGAATAGTCGAAAACTGGTCAAAAATCCGTACATAGATTTTCTCAAATATAGTAATAATAATTTCATTATAAAAAGAAATTATAACAAGATATTTATTATATTTAACACTCTTATGACGTAAGCTACTTGATTAAAATTTTACTAATGTTAAAAAATAACTATAATCTTTATCAGGCTGATATAATTTTTATTAAATTTTATTTTTCCATACTTTATACTTTCAAAATTAGCTTCGCGCGTGAATAAATAATATACATATATCCGGCAACTTTCAGCAAATCGGCTAATCGACCCGGCTGATTTTATTAATGTAGAACACAATTTAGAAGTATCTTCTGTTGTCCTCGCATTTCGCATCTCATTTAAAATAATTGTAGGAAGTGAATAAATTTAATATGAAAAGCTTTGGCGCATGGTGTGAATTTCATTTAACGCTCTATAAATAACCACAAAAATATAGGAGAAAACCTCAGTCGCCCATCCGCTTCCACCTCTGAATAATTTGACGTGCAATATTCCAGCAACACGAAATCGCTATTATTGATATTTTCCGCCTCGAATAAAAAAGTAATATTCCATATAGGTTTTTGTGCCTTTTAATGTTGGAAATTTATGCGTTTTGAGATTCTTCAAACACAAAACCGAGCTGCACAATTAAACTTAACTTGCTTACGTTATCTTTCAAAAGTAAAACGTAAATAAGAAATTGACATATTAAACTACGACTAATACGTAACAAAGATGAATGCAAACTTGAATACCGCTCTTAATTGGTATTCCCCATAATACCAAATTTTGTTCAAATTGTTGAGTTTGCATAAAATTTCTAAATGTTAATATAAAAAAAAACATGATATTTTAGAAACCAAATTTTGCTTTTCCGTTCAGTAACTTAAAATAATATGAAATAACCAAATTTTACTCAAAGATTTGATTACCAATTTTTCTCAAGGGTACTTTTACATGTATCTTGCGGATAATAGATATAACGTAACTAGCAACTTTTTATATGTACTGTAGCCCAAGTTGTTTTTATTCGCAGCTTTTGTACGCCCGTTTCAAAATACATTGATTATTATTTACCTATAATAAAACTCATTAACACTTACATACTATCTATACATTTGTGAGAACCATTACTGTCTGCAATCTTAAAGTATTATGCAAATTATCCATCCACTATAATAGATAAGGCATGTGAGTATAAATATATGCAAATTTATTATTTGCTTATTACTACTTCTCAAATTTATTATACATCATCGCTTCCTACACAAAAGCAATCCACTTTTCATCAAAAAGAAAAAACAAAATTATGAAAAACATAGGCGGTGGGAGGTACCCCGTCCCCCATCATTAGCGTTTTACAAAGTTACACCATATCTTACACCATGTAACATGCTGAGAATTGTGTTAAAAGAATGTTTTAGTATCTGTCATAATATCGAAGATATTAGTAAAAATTGAAAAATTCCCTAAAGTTTGGAGGGGCCTGCGGCCCAAAATCGGGTGATTGGGTCGCTACAAAAAATATATCGTCGGCAACACAAGGAAAGCTCGTAAGTCCAGCAGGTTAACTTTTACAGGAAACAATTTTTGTCATTTATATGTTTACTATTATTAACCAGATGAAAGTAACAACCACAAAATACGTTTCTGTTAAAGAATATAACCTAAGAAATTCATAATACACGGCGTTTCAAGTTTTCCTCATCAGAGACGCTATTCAACTATCAAAATTGGAGTTATGAGTTTTACGAACTTTTATAGGGACATTATGAGTGGAGTTATGAGTTTTGCAGAAAATTTACAACAAAAATACAAAAGTACAAAATTTTATTAGTAGACCTATTACATAGTAAAACCTGCAACGCATATTAATCAAAATACAAATATCTATTTTATGAACATGAAGAAACGGTTTTATAACTATGAATATACTGAAAAAAGGAAAAAAATCGTAAAATACAAAATAATATTAGTATTATACTTCAAACATGACGAACATTGTCATAAAACGTGTGATACTTATTTTCTAAGGATTGTTTTAAAATCTGTAAATGATTATATTTTTCCTTCGTAATGGGCAGCCTTTCTGTGTTGAGTGTAGGTAGTTTCATGAAAGGTACGGCCCTAATTTTATTGATTCGGGTCGGAAAGTCTTGCCACTCATCTCCAAGCCAAAGCTTGTACTGTATAGTTCCATTAGGATTATACTTTAGTGCCCTAAGATCCGTAACTGTGGAATCACCGATTTTTTTTTCCAGGGCGAATTGATCACAAAATTTAAACCACTATAAATTTTTTGAAAATATCATGAGTAAGTTATAATATTTTATAAGGCTCTGGAAGACGGCGTGTTATCTAAATATTGTTAGATAATCTATTGGTACATTTATATTTACACCTTTCACCTTTCTCTCTATCGTACTGTGCATAGAATCAATTTCCATTTGCGTATGGCCGCGTTCCAAGTATTTCTAGAAAACGACCAGGATATTTGCAACAGAAAAATTTAGCAGTGCATTTGTCAAGGTAGAATTTCTGTTCTGGTAGTAATAACCGTCACTGTACAAAATGATTTCGTTCTCTTCAGCTGAATGCTGAACAACTGCTTCTAAATGGTAGACAATTATCGTTGAAAATTCTTCTGTTTCATTCCAGATGAAACAAGTACCCTCCTTTGGAGATTAAAAAATATCATGTGTTATGTACAGCCAATTTAGTTTTGTAATACATTGCGGACACATTTGTCTTAGGAGCTAACAGCATCGCTTGAAGGTCCATGGTAAAAGTCTTAATAGACGAAGCTTTATCCTGTTGCCTTTCACTCCTAGCTTCATTCTTCCTCTCAATGTGAGCATTGTAAGTGACAATATTGTTTGTTTTAAATCCTGTACCTCGTACTCACCTAGTAATCGGAGCGACACTCTAATGGAGTTACGAGGTTTTCGTAGTCAACATTTTTCACGTTGGAGTTACGAGATTTTCTTGTTATTTCCCAAGTTATTTCAGAATTGTTTTGGAGTTACGATGATTTCGCAATACATAGTTTACATATCTGTGCAATAGATAGTACAAAGATCTCATTTTCAGATTTTTCTGGAGTTACGAGATTTTCTTGTGTCGCCGATGATATACTCCTTATTTTAGAGTACCCTTTAGACCCTTTTAGTCTACAAAGTTTCATCGAAATCGGAAGTTGATACCTTCCGGTGTTCCCTTTCTTAGTAATATAGGTACAGGATGGACATTGGTGCGAGGAAGTCCAATTACTCCTGTATTATAAGAGAAATGAGAAAATGTTATGAATATAAAAGTTGAACCGCATGGGAAGCTATAAAAAGTATTTGTAACTATACAAGATGTGAAATAAAGATAGGGTAAACTAAACTTACCTTATTTTAAATATAATATCCTGTATATTTTTACTTTTTACAATTCTTCTAGGACCTGCCTTTATGATAATATAGGGTTTTGCTATGTTATTCAGTTTACTTTAGAACATACGGGCAGTTTTGCATGAATTTAATAACAATGTTAGCGCTTCCTACCGTACTACAGCTTCCACTTAGAATAATTCACTTGCGCTAGAAACATTTCTTTCAAATGGACTATCCTGTATTCTATTATTGCAGTATAAACTCCTCTCCTCTTTGCAGTTTTTTCATAATGGAAATACCAACAAACTTCAACTGTAGTACTATAGGTACTTTCTTATTTTTTGCCTCAGCATTAATATTTGCTTAATATTTATTTCCAAAGTGAACCATTTACATAAAATCAAACCCGTTTTTATTTAAAATCATGTTTTCGACTTATAGAAATGCAAATAACTCAAAAACTAGCGCATTTAGATATAGGGAATGTTCAATAAATAATAAAGCTCGTGAAGAGAAGAGCCTACATCCTAAATGATGGTACCTATCGTTGTCCTGAACAAAAGCACTCTCTAGAGATTTAAAAAAAATATATATCTACATAATATATTTAGTGTAACGATGTACGAAAGCTATGTGATGAGCGATGATCATTACTAAGCACGTGCGTTAAAATATAGCGGATTTAAAATTCATTTAGATTTAGCTTAATTTTTGTACTTTCTTTAACATCTGATATTGATGGTAATTTTTAACGCGGGATAGACATTTGTCAATATTTCTGTAATCTACATAATTTCGTTTCCGTTTTGCAATATAGCCTTTAGCTCAAACGAATCTTTTTGCGTTCCAATACATTGCTAAGCCTTAGTAAATAGACGGAATGAAATGCTACCTAACACATTAGAAGTATAAAAATGTATAAAAATTTTGCCCCCAATTGAAGCTCTTTCTCCATCCTCATTTATCATTTATTTCGCGATAAAACACGCCTATTAGACAGATTGATGATTTGGCTTGCCCGGACCATTATCACATTCTTCGCAATTATTATGGTATTACGCAGCATAGCCACCACAAGAGAAAAAACGAAAAACACACAAAGTCGAGAATAAGTCAAAAAGTAAAAGGAGAGAAACAACGTGTTCCTCGAGCGACGCCTCCATAGCAAAGCCGACTTCTCTGCCAAATGTCGCATCTTTGCGATAAACTGTGAAGGCTATAACGTATTTCAGTAGCTATTTATTAAAGTACAAATATTCAATATACATATAATATTGAATAGTTTAACTTTGTAGAAATACTAAATACGATGCTGATGAATTACACGTTTAGGGACATTATTACAATTTGCTGCTTAAACTTATTGCTCTAGCTAAGTTTGTTAAGAATGTTGGCTTTGGCCCCTATTATTGTTAGTATGTGTTAAGTGCTATTACTACGTACACCCACTCAGTGTGCGCTGATACCTTGTTTGTCTACGGGTATTGTGCCAACATTTACCAATGCATGCCAAACTAAAGTAGCTTCGGTAGTCAACATTTCAAACAGGATAGTACAGAAACTACTGAATTTTACGCAGTAAGGTTAATTATATTTCGCATTATCTGCTTTACATTTGCGTGAATCAACTTTTTTATGAGTGCTTCCAGGTGTTGACCGCGTCATTGTAAAATACATACATATGTATATACAATACAAAATAAAACAAAAGTGAAAATTAAAATTCAAAAAATACAAAAGTATATACCGGTCGATTTGAGTGATAGGATAAATAACGGCGGGAAGGAGCAAGGGGTACGAAAATGCGCTAAGAAGTGGGGACGCGTATGAGTCTATCACAGCGCTGTAGACTAGACGAGACTAGACTGTGATAGAGAGACTCGTACGCGTCCCCACTTCTTAGCGAATTTTCGTACTCCTTGCCCCTTCCCGCCGTTATTTATCCTATCACTCAAATCGACCGGTATATACAACTTACTCGAACTCGACGTTTCGCTACAAATGTAAGTGGTTTCTTCAGGAGCAAAACTAGGTGAGGCTCGCCAGAAGGTCACGGTAACTCGACATGTCAACTATGCTAGAGGCGAAAACCTTCTGATAAGAAAAGTGTGGGTGTGCGGGGGGGTCTATACACAACTGTGCAGGGAAATGGATTGGTGAGAGCGAAGTAACGATGCGGGAGAAGTGAGCATGGGTTAAAGAAGCGGAATACTGGAGAGTGGGTAAACAATATCACGATTGTGATTCTGGGGATGTCACTGGATTTCGATAGCTTCCCTTACCTTTCGTGGAAAATAGTGTTGAGACTTGCTTACAACAGATACCTGATTAAATAAAATTTTGTGGTCCGTATCTATAAAGTGTTCGGCTAAGGCTGGGTATGGTGAAGAACATAACTTAACGTACCATCGATGTTCTTTGATTCTAGTTTGAATTGAACGTCCAGTTTCGCCAATATACACTGAATCAGAGTCACAGAAAATTTTGTAAATGCTTTTATGGGAGAGAGCATGGCGCGTGTCCTTGGGCGAACGAAGAATTTGGGAGATTTTCTTTGAGGGTTCAAAGATGGGTTGGATGTTTCGTTCGCGAAGAATTCTACCGTTGTAATCTGTAACGCCATGGATGTAGGGGAGAACGATGGTATTTAGCTTAGTTTTTACATGTTTTAATTCTTTGTTGATATTGTCGGGTTGGGAAATTGAGATTGCGCGGTGTTCAAGAGAGCCGATTACAGTTTGCTTTGTGCTGGGTGATGATGTGAGCTGGCGTGAAGATATCGATCGGTATGTGTGGGTTTCCTGTAGACGGAGTGACGTAAATGACCATTTGGTAGGCCAGTAACTAATACATCAAGGAAAGATAGGGAACCAATCCCCATGGTGAGTTTGATGTCGGGGTGTTGGCTATTGAGGAAATCCAAGAAAGTAGGTAGTGTTTTTACCATGTGGCCAGATAAAGAGACTGTCATCCACGTATCTTAACCAAGTTTTGGGTTTTAAATTTGGGGGGGATTTGAGGGGTTTACTGATAGTATTTTCCCTGGAAGATTAGATACAGTACGTCGAAGTAAGCCCTTCTGCGTAGGCATTGGTGGTACTGCACATAGTATAAGATGAGGGTATACCGACCTCACAAGGCGATAGTTCACTTCATATCTATGAATTAATTATCTATTCGTAGGTACGTGTTTTGAGTTCCGTCATGGGCTGCGGCATACTCAATTGGTAACTACGGGACCTGTCGTACGCTCATGCAAAAAACAATTAAACACCCGATTAGGGAAAGTGCTGCGTCTCAATTGCAGATACTCTATAAAGCGATACTACAATTAACTGTTAAAATCAAGTCTTCTGTAATTTATTAAAGGAATACTAGATTAAGATTATTAAATGGGTAATTAAAAAGGATTATCACGCGGAAATCCCGCCAGTTAACGATATTATAAGCTGCCCAAATTCGCAAGATTACTACGCCCGATGTTACGCCAGACGTAAATAACCGAATCTATTATACGACAATGTGTGATACATCCTTCGCTTATGATGGATGAAGACTAAAACTAGGCGTAAACATTTGTGTAGGCGTGATGTTGGACGAATTATTAGATTACGAACGCGCCCCAAAGACAGTTTGCTGCTAGTTCATTTCAGACATCTTTATTAGTTTTATATACCAATGGAAGCCGTATATTTTACTTTTGTAATATGATTTCATACGCTCTATTGTACGTTCAAAATCAAATTTTTGTGAAACTTGAATTAAGAAGCAAATAGTTTGGATTGGAAGAAAAAAACGTAGTATTAGCAGCATTATTTTTGTAATTAGTTTTAAAATCAAATACATATAAAAATTAATTAAATTTGTCATTAGCATTATACACCTAAAAACAAAATCATAATAGTCGACTGCATTTTGTGCTGTACTTGTATGTAATTATAAATTAGAGAAATATTAGATTCTATAAATATTCGTGCAGAAAACCCAGAGCGGTATTCGGAACTGATTACGCCTGATATGCATAATAAAATCAGTGACATCAAATTTGATAGAATAATAATAGCAGATAAAATAGTCAGTTGCTCGTAAGCTACCTGCAATGGCTCAAAAGTTAATACAGTCTTTATAGAGAGAGAATAGATTAGATTGGATTAAATGCGGGTTTTTTAGGCAATGCTGCCTCTCCGCACTGCGACCTGTAAGATCTATTGTGAGTAGTATCCTTATTCTTTTAGCTCCAATTAATTTCCAGACTTCTGATGAAGACTAGGATTTTTTGGGGGCTACAGTTCTAATACTAGCCGGTTCTACATGCGTCAGTTCGAGGTAGTGCAGTCTCTGCCGAACCACCACCTCGCAGTTGCAGTGTTCTGCTGAATAGAATCGGCATTTATCACAGTTCACCTTGCGCACCTCCTTCAGGTGGTACCTAAGAGGGCTCTGGCCGTGAGCAAAGCTGTAATGATACTGAGCTCTCTTCGTTTTGAGATTCAGTAGACATTTATCCCTTATGACCGAAAAAGTAATAAACTTTTGCTTGTCTTTGTTTTTGGGTTGTGTACGAGATTTTTTGTTCGCTTTCCCACTGCGGCAATGAGTTCTAATATGGCTTTTGGTGAGACCACAAAATGGCTCAGATCCAATAAATTGGAACGCCGCGCCTTTCTTTGCAAGCCCATCGACAGTTTCGTTGCCCTCACACCTCCATTGACCTGGTACCCACATCAGCGTGACAGTGCTTCTTAGGGCCACAGCATTGAGGGTGAGTAGACAGTCCCAGGTTAACTTGGATTTAAAAGTGTAGGAACTTAGAGCCTTTAGTGCTGACTAGGGCTGGGCGATACCAACATTTTTGGTATCGGGTAAGTATTCCCATACCATGCATTCCGTGCATGGTATCGATTCCGAGCACTGGAATCGGTTAAGTATCGACAGGTATCGATAGTTGGGAACCGATACCGTGGTATCTGTCAGTGATATTGTTCTGAATCTTATATTGCAAAGTAATCTGGCATGCCTGGTTGGTATGTTAATATATATTGTTTTGTTTATCATAATAATTAAGAAGTTGAGTTATAGATGCACAACTTAATATACTTCAACATACCTACATTAAATGATGGATGTCATCTCAAGAGGGGTGAGAGGAAATTATAAATATACAACCAGCATTACAGCATTTGTAATTTATTATCTTAATTTGACGTATTAGATAAGTACGTAGGTACTTATGTTTATATACATACCTTTTAATGCTTACTTATTCTTTGTAGTTTTAATTTATTGTAATTGCATTAAACATTTTCAAACAAACAATTAGGTAGTAATCTTTATATTTTCAATAATTCACTAAAAAAAATTATATACGTAGATGCTATGCAAGAGCACAGATATCATTATTTTCTTATTTTTTGATGTCCAGTAAACTGAGGCTTATATGTTTGTTTCTATATGATGATTGTCTATAAACTAGCTACTTGTCGAATATACCTCCAAGTACAAACTTCGGCTTTCTGGTGGATATGCGACACACACAGCAATTGTCAAATTTGCAGCGGAATAATAAAACGATACGGTACAGGATAGAACTAAAAGAACCTATAAAACGAATATATACGAATATAAACGAATGCAACTAAAAATAATGGCTAAATTGAGTTCCTTACTTACTTAATATACATATTTATATGCGTCTTTAAATCATTTTTAATCATCACAATTAAATCATTAATGACAATTCAATAGAAAGATGTGACAAATTGAGCTGTGATCAACAAATATAAATCCATGCCAATCTATCAAATTGTGTTGCATAACTCAGCACTCTCCTTACCTATGTTGTGATGAACCCCCCTTAAAAAAAGCTAGCGATTGCCTATAGAGTTGTGATGGTATCGAATACTAAACGATGTATCGATACTTCGCCCAGCCCTAGTGCTGACTGGTTGTCTGAGAATATACAGTATCCGCCAGAATAAACAGTACCGAAATAAAAAAAATATAGTTTTTAAACTTTGTAATTTAAATGTTCAAAATGTTCACCATTACAACGCAAACAAGCTTCATATCGATTTTGTAAGTCACTGAACATATTTATAAAAAGTGGTTGATGTAACTGCCTGAAAAATGTTTGAATTCTTTCTCGTAGTTCTGCAATATTCTGCGGCGGATTTTCTGAGCGAAATATTTTAACTTTCATCATGCCCCAAATGTATGCATCAGGTGGCGTCAGATCCGGTGAATGAGAAGGATATTCTAAGTCTGTTCTTCGGGAAATGATTCTATTATCAAAATGCTGACGGAGTAAGTTGAGAGTGCGCGCAGCTGTATGGCTCGTTGCACCATCTTGTTGAAACCATTGTGTGCGCATCCGTAAATTTCGTGCACGGCAAAAGTTCTGTAAATCTCTCACAAAAGGTATGATAATGTTCTCTTTGTAACGTTCTTGGTTTACAGTAACTGGATTCTGATTATCGTCTTCAATGAAATATGGACCAATTATCCCATGACCAGAAACCGCGCACCAAATTGTAACTCGGACACTGTGAAGTGGCTTCTCTACAATAACATCAGGACGTTCAAATCCAAGGAATCGAGTTGTTTGTCGATTAATATAGCCGTTAAGATGAACGTGACTCTCGTCTGAAAACCATATGTTTTTCAAGAAATTGGAATCCTCGTAAATTAAGCTCAATATGTAACCGTAGTAAATTTTCCTTGTATTTTTGTCCGCAATGTTTAGTCGTTGACCAATTTGAATACGGTATGGATAACCACTATTTGAACATCCGACGTGTAGATGTTACACTGATGTTGAGTTTACATGCAGTTCTTACAAGGCTTCTTTCCGGTGACTGCACAACTTCATCAAAAACACGTCCTGTGTTTTCATTGGTACACACTGTTTGTCGACGACCTGAAGAACCTTTACGTTACGTTACTACCAGTGCGACGAAATTTCTCAACAACAGCTAATATCACACTTTTACTTGGGACTGCTTTATTAAACTGTTGTTGATATCTTACTACCACCTGTTGTAAGCTTGGACCATCATTGCGACCATTTCCGTATGAGCGAAAATATTGTTCTACCAAAAACACTTTTTCTGCTGTTGTTAAAACCATTTTCAATTCAAATTCAACTCCAGCGTAAGATTCATACGTTAACTAATGACAATTAAGTCAATAATAACAAATGCATATTACATAAGCAACTCCATAGCACCTTAAATTTCGGTACTGTTTATTCTGGCGGATACCGTATATATTATATACATGCACCTTGATAGCGTCTTTTCAGACATTCCTGGGTACATTGTTCAATGGCATATAATTCTGCCTGAAAACTTGTTGGGCTCGTGTACCCAGTGCCATCGAGACCTTGCATCTCGGTATAGAGAGGTTAGCAACGATTATCTCAAAGCTACCGTAATCGAATTGCCAACTTCTTTCAGAGTTAACCAAGAAATAATTATGACGCTTAAAAAACGTTTACAATGCATTATATAAGGGGCAATAATTTCGGAATTGACTACTGTATTGAGTATGAGTATTTGTATAGCGATAGATATTCGAAATATTGTTAATTACATCCATTACAAAGTATGCTGACAAAAAATTAAGGAAGTTCCAAATCATTCGTGTAGAGCTCTTAAACTTTTTGTTGACATTATCAATAAAATACCAACATATAGCGGTGAAATTTGACTCTTAGACTGTTTCGTAACTAAACAATAAATAAGTAATAATAAGCATCTGGATGAATATGACAAGTTTAGGATCAGTCGCCTATCATGAAACAGCAGTTCTACCCCCGAACACTTAAAAAAAATTAACAAAATATTTCACTTCAATATTATACCTAAACAATTTACCCAATAAGCCCACGTAAATGTATGTAAAATTCTACTGTATATCCTAATTCCATAGCTGAATTAAGGCAAGAATTTTGTAAAACTCGATTCTACTTCTCTCTATTTCATCCAAACAAAAATAATAGACACTTAAAGAAAAATCAAATCTTGGAAATATCAGTAACTCGCGCAAAACTTTCCTTAAATAGATATCGAAGCAATATTTACTTCGGTAGAGCTCTAACTGGCTGTATGCTAATTCAATGAGAACATAATTTTTAAGTTGCAATTTAGAGTTCAGATATAAACCTAAATTACGAGCGCAATTACACGGGGGATTACATGATTATTAATTTTTATATTTTCCGTGACAGCAGATCTAGGTTTAGAGCAACCAAAAACCATTACCGAAGTTTTACTAGTACTAATGCGGAAACAATGCTTGGATAAGAAGTCCACCTGCAGTTCGATATTTTCATTGACAAGACACATGGCAATTTGGGATTCATCAGCTCCGAAGGAATAATAAATCCGCATCTCATCGATATGAAGATGATATTTGCGGTAGAAATTATATTAAGCAATGGTCCCAGAATGCTACTTTGCGGAACATCAGATACAATTGCAAGGGAAGAAGACAGTCGGCTATAGTAAAGAACTTGCTGTAATTTATACTACTTAGGTAGGATGAAAAGAAGTCGACACAACTAGCACTCAAGCCATTATATTTCGGGAAAAAAAAACAAAAGAAACTGGTTGAGAGTATAAAAATCATTCGAATAATCTAATAGAATTAGAATAGTAATAAAATTATTGTCAAGCGCACAGAAACTGCTATCAGTAATATAATCCTAAGGAATTTCACTGCTGAAACCAGACTGTTCACTTGACAGCACATCATAGTGATTCAAGCAAATGCATATCTAAGAGTTTATAGCACAGGTAGAATTGATATATGTAGATCTCAAACCAGTAAAATTCAAAGGGTTGCTTGATTTTGATAAAAGTACAATAATGCTGCGTTTCCAAGATGCAGGAAAAACACCTTCTAATAAACAGGTATTAAGAATGTGCGTTAGCACAGGTACCATATATATCACATATATCAGCACAAAAGTAATATCTTTATAGAAATATTATCACAACGCACTCACTCAGATTTACTTGAAGTCACTTGGAAGCGAAGATCCGTAGCTGACAATAATGTAAACTTAAAATGCATATTAACCTTTATGTTGTTGTGGTAGAAATTTATGACGCATAGTATGCGTTTCGATATTAGACATAAAGCTGAAGAAGTGATTATTAAAATTGTCTATGTAGACTAAATGGCGTGGAAATGTATTACATTTTTTTGTATAAATATTCAAAGCGTTTCACATGTGTCACAAAAAATATAATGTAAACGTAGCTCTTTCTATGGCAGATTTAGTAAAATTGCATACAGGTCGACCAGAATTCGGTGGCAGTTGCGCTTAAGTCAGAGAGGTTGGATAAAAGTATGACGTTGCAGCACCCAGCTGTGATTGGCGCGCTTGTCTAAAAGGCGGAACTATTGACTCATGCGTTGGGGATACATAAGCCGAGAGCACTTATTCACGCTTGTTACATTGTTACATTAACAATAGATCACTGCCACGGAATTCTGATCGACCTGTAAGTGTTTGCAGTAACCAATAGATGCAGGAGTCTTTTAATGCTTTATCTAGCACTGCCGTAATCAGTTTCACATTGTCTATTAACCATAAAATCGAACTGTTTCTGGACATAATACGCATGTATCTGACACGAATTATGCAAGAAAGGCAAAAAACATGTAAACACATAACTCAATATTCACTAAAACGATTGTATCTATTTGTACTAACGAGTACTTTGTGTAGTGACACTGTACACAACGACAATGTGTTTAAAACTTAAGGTAAAATAAGCAAGGTAAAACTATAGGCCTACTTAAGGATAAGTGATGGGTACAACGCCAACCAAAGGGTACGGTTTAATACATTTTCTCTGCATGTGTTAATAGGAGTACACACATTAAATCCGGAGAAAACAATCCTTCATTCTTGAATTTACCTCCCATCATACCTTATTTGGTATAAGCAATAAACAAGGGATACAAGAGCTCCTGGTTCGAATAGTAGTTGATCAATGGAAGTCAAGAGGCAAAAGTAGAGGGCTTGCCATCTACAAACATAAATATATGGTTATCATCATATATAATATTCATATTTAACGACAGCAGAGAACTTGCTTATGTTGGAATCCAACGCAGGCTTTCTGAGTGTTTTGGGGTACTACAAGAACTAGGTATAAGAAACACATTTAAACTAGGCTAAGCTCTTGGAAGCTTAAATATAGAAGGAAGTTAGAAAGTGATTAAAAACTATTATGATTACTGGTGAAGAATCACTGGACTAGAGGCTGCTAATTCTGAGTAAGGCCAATAACACAGATACTACCAGAGAACTTGCAACACGAATTGTATGTCTGATCTCAAAAATATTATGCGATGGAAACGCATATGTAATGGCATTAGAAAGTAAACATATAGCGTTGAACTCTTACACTGTTAGCGATACATCTCAAAAACAAGCTAACGAACCACGAAGACCTATATATTCTTTGGATTTACTAAATTAGTAACTTAATAATATTTGCTTGAATTGTCCAAGTTCTCTATTTGTTAAATTTTAAGTATCTTAGAAAATTATTTGGAAGCTGCTCAAGATTAAAATACAGCAAGGAAAGAACGATTATATGTTATGTTTTAATTAAAACATCCTGTTCATATAGAATGTGTATAACACGTATTTAATTATATAGATTAAGGCAACCACGTTAGCTGCACCGTCATATTTATGAGTAGGTTAGTAAAGTTTGTTTTTACTAAGCGAACAACCCCTACCTTTATCATAAAACCCCGGACCATTGCAGAAACCTCATTATTCAACACGGAAATGTTTCGGTAGTATTTATTTGGTTGTTACAGTTTTCAATTATGTACATGATAAATGTGACCCTTGAAGCTTAACGTAGAACTAAAACCGGCTTTAGCTAACCTAAGTCAAGTAAAACAAGAAATATACAATGATCTAGACATTCTTGAAAAGAAACGTTAATTATAACATTTTTTCGTTAAACTTGCGTAATTTTGTTAATATACTCATTTATACTGACTGAAACAGAAGGCCCTATTCTACAAAAAAAGAGAAACGGCTCCATCACTCTGTTCACGATAGTTTTGTCTGCTGTATTTCTTCCTATTTTTGCCATCTGTTTATTATTTTTTGTTTGTTAGCTATTCAGGTTATAATTATAACTCTTCTGAGATCTTATTTATTTGTTTGAGTCGAAATCTTCTCCTACGATAAAATTTTACCGTGATATTTAGCAGATTCTTCTCTGGTTAAGTTACAATTCAGAGCTGACTGTATTGTACCCATGTGATTCACATCTCTGTTGTATTCATTTTAATTATACTTATTTATTCTTCTACTCGCTAAATTATGCGGAGAAATAATCTGATGTGATATGATGATAAACTCTTAACTTGAAGCGATCTTCTTTTGTGAGGTGTGTAACTGAAATTAAACATACATACTTCAAGTTTTTAAGTGTTTGGCACTGCCCGTCAGCACCCAACGTGCGTTCCAGTTCAGTGTTCTAAATTCGTTAGATATCAGAGGTTTTAGAATTAGCCTTCTTGCTAATCGGATTTTCAATTTATCCAAACTTTGTCAACTATTTAGTTCCTTGATCGTATTGTTCTAGTTTTTCTAACATTGCTTGCAATTTTTGATTCATACTCTATGTTCACCAATCTGATGATTTTCATTTTGCTTTATCAAGATACGTTTGCTTTCTTTGTAGGTTTATATATAATGTATATTCTGTTTAATTCGAAATCAGTTTTCTTTAAGCGCTAAATAATGGCTTTTCTATAGATTTAATTAATAATACTTTAGAAAAACTACAGAAATCCAAAACGCTATCTTTAATTTACCCCATAGTAAAAAACAATAGAACGCACAATTATAATTCCATCACATACATTGGTCCAATTTCAAACACAGTAGAGAACTTAATTAAAACAAGTATAGAAGAGACAATTTCATTCAAAACCAACAATTCCTCACAAAACGCAATAAAAAACAATAAAGATAAAACAGACAATGGATTAAACTCACGGGTGTACAAGTTGACATGCGAAGACTGTAAAAAAGTGTATGTAGGACAGACAGGAAGGACATTCGATACTAGAATGAAAGAACACGAAAGATGTTATATAGAGATAAGAAGACAGACTCAACTTCTGCTAATCATTGCTTAGAATATAATCATAAATTCAATACTAATTTTACAACTTTACAGGTTTTAGGAAAAAGTAAAAAACTTAATATGCTAGAAAGTTTAGAAATTAATAAATGTAATAAATTAGGTATATCTAATATTAAATGATCAACTAGATATAAATAACTCCCCCCTACTAAATTTAAAATTTAAACATGTCCACCCTCTCTCCCCTCCCCTCTAGAATGAGATTATGTTTGTAATTTGTATTGACATGTAGGAACTAATTTGTCCTTTAAAATTGTATTTTCATCCACATGATGAAGCCACAGTGCGGCGAAACATATGTAGTGTGTCAAACATTATAATTTGAAACTATACATTTGTGTTTTAGTTAATATCTGACTTTCTTTATTGTCACCAGTCACATGCTAGTCCGGGTCGGCGTTTACCCTATAGCGTCGACCCTTAAAACTCTGCGGCTGCACTACCCAATCCCTGATTTCATAGTTTCAGGGCAACGGGCGTGGCGGGAGTAGACTTCGTATATAGGGGAGGATGCTTGGGCATAGGCATGGGCATACGCTCCGGTGTCCGGCCGCTAACCGTCGGAATATACGGTGGGTAAGTGAGGCACCCTACGGCGCTTACCTAGAGAACTCTGCAGCTGCACTGCCCCATCCTTGGTGGCCACACTCAGGGAAACGGGCGTGGCGGGAGAATTTGGCGAAGATAGTAGGGGAGGACAAAAGTCGGTTCGCCGAGGAGTAGTCCGCCCGCTGGTTGTCTGGTTGGGGAAACCTTCGGTTTCATCCTAAAACAACTCGGTGATTCTGGGACCCTACGGTTTCACTGTAGCTGCCGCGGATACTTGATCGCCGGAGGGGCGAAAGAGTTGGCGTGGTTGGCATATTGGGGTAGGGCTTCGTCTCGGCCGTTCCCGTAGTTCAGGCTTAATTCACGGGCGGGCTGGTTGTACCTCACGGCCAGATTCCGTTTCCCACGCTTGGCCGATAGTAGCCATCCGCAAGGAGGCCTAGGCCCCGTGGGGTTAGATGTGAGGTAGGAGTTCGCTAAAGCGTCTCCAGCGGTGACCCGTCTAACGCTGTCAAGGAAACTTGTCTAACATGGGTAGCATGGGGGAGAGGAGCCCTCCGGCTCGCTGGTCCTCTCCGAGAGGTGTCGGTCTCGTGCGGGCGGTGAGATAGTGAGTGACAGTTTCAAGGCACATAACTTGTTATGTTGGGGGATGGAGTTCAAATCTCCGAGAGGACGAGGAAGATAAGTACATAAAGGTAAAAAAATACATATATTAATAATCAGGACATTCCTCTTCGACCTATAGTCAGCTGTATTAATCTACCACCTACAAACTTTCCAAATCTCTCTCAGATCCTCACTAATACTCTATGGGATGAAACTAATTACAACATCAAAGACACGTTTTCATTTGTTAATATCCGTGACCACACCACTTTAAATCAAACATCTTTCTTACAACTACTCCGCTTTGTTCTTAACAATTCATTTTTCAGTTTTAACAATAAATTTTATAAACAAACTTTTGATACGCCGATGGGGTCTCCGATCAATCCGGTTCTAGCCCTTATGGTGATGGATCACTTACTCGATGTTGTAATCCCTAAATTACGATTTCAATTACCTTTCATCTACAAGTACGTTGACAATATAATATATTCTACCCCTGGAAACAAGGTACAATCTGTTCTCGATGTTTTCAATTCTTTTAATGAACACTTACAATTCACTATCGAACTAGAGGAAGGGGGTTGTATACCGTTTCTAGACACTAAGGTCATACGAATGGAAATCAATACTATCATCCTAGATTGGTATCAAAAACCCACTGCATCTGGCAGGTTTATAAACTATTTCTCCAATCATCCTAACAGTCAAAAACTTAACACCATCATTGCCATGACAAGTGGGTTTCTCATATATCTGATGACAACTTTCGGATATTGGTAAACATTTTCACTAATAATGGTTATCCGAGAACTTTAGTCAACAAGCTTATATACAAATCCAACACACCGGATGGTCAAGTCGAGGACAACACCGACCAAAAATATAAAAGACTACCCTACGTTAAAAATCTGTCAAGCTACTTACATCTTTTCCTAACATTTGTATTGCTAAATATAACCCCATCTCTGTCAGAAATGTTTTCACCAGGTTGAAAGACAGTACCCCATTTGCTTTCAACATTAATACCGTTTACAGTATTCCTTGTACCAACTGTCAAAACACTTACATAGGACAGACCAGTCAATGGTTAAAACATAGAATCAGTCAACATAAGAGTCATTGCAGAATTGGAAAACGAGCGTGTGCACTTGCGAATCATTGTAAAGAACACAATCATCAATTTGATTTTGATAATGTTAAGATCTTGGATATAGAAAACAGATATGTAAATAGACTCTTTCTAGAAATGTACCACATCACTAAACAACCACATACCTACCTACTGTTAATTTCAAAACTGATGTCAACCATCTCAGTGACATTTACTGTAACATCTTACAATTTCCACCTTGATTTCTATATGTACATTTATAATGAAAACTCTGTGTAACTGCACACTTAATTTTACTTTCGAACACCTATGTGTATAAACAGCTGTTTTTATACTTTGGTTTTGTTTATTGCAAATATTTTAACAAATTCCACATAGGTAGTTTAGTATTGGTTTTAACGTTAGTGATTTTATACATATTTTAGCTATATTTTAAATTACAATTTTTCTGACAATATCAATTTAATGTTAACTCTACATCCTACTGTGATGTGTTTCCCAGTTCAGGCTGCCCATCACTAATTAACTCACGTTGTAAGTTATAATTCTTTTCATTAATTATTAGTCACATTGTTTCAATTTCCTTTTTTGTTTACTTTATACAGTTTCTCCTGAAGATGTTCTCAGTAAAGAACGAAAGTTAGAGAATTTCAACAAAGAGTTTACTTACGTTTTGTACAGACCGCATACCCGGTTTTTTCAATTATATTACCTCCCTAACGTAGTACGGTCGTACTACGGTAGTACTTCCCCTCCACATTATTATTATTATTATTATTTGTTGAGGGGAAGTATCGACCGTACTACCTTAGGGAAAAACCGGGTATGCGGTCTTTCCAATTATATTACATCCCTATTATTATTAGTATTATTATGTAAAAAAAAAATATTATTATTAACTTAGATAGATAAGATAGATACTTACTTAGGATTTGTTCACATCAAGAACAATAAATAATATTATTTACATATGTATATACCTGGCATACCTACAAAATACGAATGTTTTTTTTAATTGAGTTGTTTTATAGCATGCTTAATATATATGAGTGAATTCTGCATAACTTTGTGTATTTTTCCAGCAAATAAAAATTTTAAACTTAAGAAAAAATCGGGGGTGGGGGTAGTTTCTGAAAAACAATAACTATGACAAGCAAGCTATTGTCGCTATCCTTTAGTACTCATAAAACAGTTATACATTTGTCTTTTTTTCGATTTTTTATAGTTTTGGAGATATTAAAGGAAATATAAGAGGGTAGGGTTGGCTTTAGGGCATCCCACCTCCCGAAAACGGGCGATTTAGCATCTATGAAAGTTAGAATTGCAACGTAGCACGTTTTGAATATAATAATCTTCAAAAGTCTTTCTACATAGATTATGGAATATACTTCCTAAATTCACGACGGGGCTTAGACAGTTTCACAAGAAATGAACTGCAATCAAACATAAAACTCAAAATTGGTAAAGTAATGTTGATATGGATTTTTCATCAGAAATATTATTTCTTTTATATAAAAGAAATGGCGCAGAGATACAAAGAAAGGTGGAATAGAAACATGATAGCCGACTGCTATTGATATTTAAAAAGAGAAAAAACAAAGACGTAACGATCTTATAAATGGAAGTTTCATCATTTCAATTAATAATTAATAATCAATAGTATTTATGTATTTTCTGATATCTATATATGTATATACAGAGTGGGCCAAATCCGATACTTTTAATAGGGCGATCTGGCGAGTAAAATACATTGGGTTATTTTCAATTGCCCCGAAAACAGCAATTTCCTCTAATTCTTTGTCTGTATTTTGAGCTAAGTATATAGTTTTTCGATCTAGGCCTTTGAAAGGATCCAAAATTTATTAAATTTTTCTTTAATCTGGAGAAATCGTCTGTGAACAGTAGTTGTCTTACAGGATATCGATTTTGGTAAATGTTAAATGCAGCATCCTTATTTTCACCTGCTTCTATAAAACAGTTTAACATGTAATTTTCATACAGTTTTGAATTATAAAATAACAAAGTGGTTATTAATGCAAATTGACGTTTGAAAATTGATATTGAGAATATAAAATAAATGCGGAGCACATTGTTTAGTTACCATCCATAGCCATCTTAAAATACTATAAAATTTCAAAATCAAATAATGTAAAAACTGTTTAAATAAAATATCAAGTGTGCTATATCATTTTAAAGGCAATTGTATGTGCTTTTCAATACTGTAAAAATATATAGGATGTTCCATATAAAAAAATACAAGTCTTGATGATATTTCAAAAAATACAAGTTTAAAAGAAAAATAATCGATTTCTCTTTAAAATCGAGCTCCAAAAACATGGGTTAGTTTTTGTCTAATTCTTTCAGAGACATAAGTTCTCTATAAAAAGTATCGAATTTGGCTCACTCTGTACATACATACATACATATATTAGAATGTAAAAGTGTCAATTTGTTATTGTTAAATACAGTATAGTTATACCTACACTTTCGTAAATGCAATGCTATTGTTATTTAGTAATTTGTATTATATGTGGATGTGACACGAAGAAGTTTAAATAAAGTTTAAACTCACAGCAACATGTTTAGTCAATAGCTCCCATTAAAATTCAAATCCTACTGAACAGACTTAAATTTTCAAATTACATAGTGTAATTTCAGATAACATTGTACGTGAACTTATTCCAGTTCCCCTGCAAGAGCTTTTATGGAGTTTCTATAACATAATGCAATTTAAGCGTTTTCCTGTTTCTAGAGTTCTATCTCGACATTTTTTTTCAATATGAACAAAAAATTGATTCTTTAGCCACAATTTCCAGGATTCTCTGTATTATTGATAAATTCTACTACTCAACTGAAATTTACATATCTAAGGTTTTTTTGAACTTATGACACGCCAAGCAGAAATTGAAGGAAAATATACCGCCAATAGGATTCACATTCAGTAACACAACATAATATATGTATAGTTGCTTCGAAATATAATTTCTGTTTAAATATTTATTGAATATAATTAGACCTCTTTAATATACGTTTTTTTAGTATGTTCATTCATGTAGCTACAAATCCATATTCGTATAGAATTTTATGTACTCTTCAATCTTTCAATATTTTCAAGTATGTATTCTAAAAGTTCATACCAAGTTAAAGCGGCTATCTATGTGTAACACGAAAGCGTAAACTAATATGTAAATGTTGTTCTGTAATACTAAAAGCGATTCTTGTTTTCACATTTGACGTATAATGTGAAGTAACAGCAAACATTTTACATCTAAAGCTGGTCTTTCTTCCCGTGACGGTGCCGGAAATATGCCACTACCCGACTTTTTCCATTCAAATTAAATTCTCACCTAGCAAATAAGTCACTTCTAAAACTAAATCCTAATGCGGGGAACACAATTTTTTGCTTTTGATACGAACTAAATGGACTGAAGTAATAGGATTACGGCTCACTTCTCTTAAATGTATAATAAGCTCGTGTTAGTTACAACTGTTAACAACTGCATAACATCCTATATCAAGTAACCAGAAAAAATTGCTTCCAATTTTTTTTACAAACGAATGCACTTAGTACCAACCAATATGAAAATTAATCGCTTAATGGTAATAATAAAGGATTTACATAATTTCTCTAGACAACATGAATTGTTTTATATTTACAATAATACCTAATCGTATTTTGTTTGTAAGTACAGGGTGTAGCATTAATGCGAAATGGAGTATTCTATATATTACTTATCGGTTTCATTACTACAATTAAAAGTTTATTAATATGAATAATTTTCATCTCCGGGTGCTTATTTTCACATTTGACTGCGTTTAGTGAAATGTGCCTATTGCTAGTAATTAAAGATGATAATGTCCTGGTTATTTATAAAATATGGCAAATATTTTTAAAGTTTTGCTAACCCTTAGAAGCAAAGTAGGTATGTACTATTACATACAATAGTTTCAATAAGACAGTTTTTGAAATATGTGTTTGTAGTTTGTCAAGTAAAGTACACAATAAACTAATGGCCAGAAAACAAACAAACTAAGGTACATTAAATTTTTGAAATGAGTATTCAGTATACATATATTATTTAAATATGTTATGGTCTGTCCCCTGTAGACGGTAAACACCTACAGCTAAGCAACACGACTAATGTCGGTTCTTGATTATTTTCGCAGTAATCAAAGAAAGTACAACAAGCTTGATTTAATTAATATAGCTATTGTTTGAAGACAACTTCAAGTAATTAATGGTAATAGATGACGCAAAGAGTGCTGCTCCAGCGTGAAATTTTAAGCAAACATCTTATAATAGCTTTATTCACGGTAACGACTGAAGATATTCTGAACATGTTATGAGCATGCGCATATTGAAATTATATTGAAAAATAAACCTAATTGTACTAGTAATTTCAACATGCGCATGCCCCTAACATGTTCAGAATATGTTCAATCGTTACCGCGAATAAAGCTAATATGTGTCAAGTTTTATCTAGCATTGCAGAATTAATCACATCGTATGAGGCTGTAGAAAGTCGAAACACGTGTCTAGGCATTGATTATTCTCTAATGTCAACTTGATGTATTTATTTAGTAGTATTTATAGGTTTGTGTTAGAAGTATACATTTCCAATTAAATTAACAAAGCATATAGCAAGCTACAGTTAAACTGGAACTGATCAAATGTTTTTAATGTTAATCATATTAAAAGCAGTAAATAATAAGTAATGGGTAATCATGTCAGCGGGCCATCACATAGCGAGCCAAGTCAGCCGTGCGTATATCGATAACCAGTCAACCGTCCAGACACGGTTATCAAGCTCTAAAAATAAGCCTATGCCGAAATCAAATTTTGTATTTCTACAAATAACAGATACATAAAGGTGCGACGCACAAATTGGAACACGAAGTGTACATATACAGTAATGACTAACTAATTAAAGACAGATTTTTGTGCATGAATGTTAATGTGATGATTTTTTTATTATACATACAAAATAATATTCTCTGATTGTTTAAATGGAAGCTAATCTATGAACCTATAGATCATACTTGACCGAAAAAACTGATTGTAGCACTCGATACTACTTTATTAGCTTTTCTATGAAATGTAATTACTGGGAAAATCGGTCAACTAACAAGGGGAGCTCCCGCACCCGGAAATTCAAAAAATTATGAAATTTTGAGAAACTGTACATCATACGAGGGAGCGTTTTTATATTCGCGGAATGAGCGGGTTGTAGGGGGTGATTAGGCGCATTGGGGGCGTGGCCTGTGCAGCGACTCATAATTAGTATAAATACGAAGTTTCATTGTTATTAGACAGTTAGTCTTTGAGCTATCGTCAACCAAGTAACATAATCAGGAGTGAAAAGTGAAATATCAGGAGTGAAAAGTAAAATATGGAAAAAATCGAGTATCGTGTCGATATAAAGTTCCTTACCAGGCAAGGAAAATCAGTCGCGACCACAATGAATGAGATGTCATTGGTTTACGGCGACTCTTGTCTAGGAAAAACCATGGTGTACAAGTGGCATAGTTTATTTAAACAAGGAAGGGAATCCCTTGAAGACGACCCGAGGCTTATCCAAAAAGTTGAAAAAATTGTACTCGAAGATGCTCGACTAAAGAAGAAACAACTCGCAGAAATGGTTGGAGTATCCGATACAACAATTTTTAAAATCCTACACGATCATCTCGGCATGTCTAAGGTCAGCGCCAGATGGGTGCCGAGAATTCTCACGCCGCCGCAAAAACAACAGCGCGTAGAGTGTTCGCGTGCATTTTTGGACCTCTGTAATGAAGACAAGGATGGTGTATTGAGTGGAATTGTTACTGGAGACGAAACTTGGGTTCATCATTATGAACCTGAGTCCAAACAAGACTCCATGCAGTGGCATAAAAAGGGCACAGCACCTCCCAAGAAATTTAAAGTGTCACAATCAGCTGGGAAACTCATGGCAACGGTATTTTGGGACTCGGAAGGAATATTGTTGATTGATTATAAAGATAAAGGTGTTTCTATAACCGGAGAATATTACGCTTCAATATTAGAGCGACTAAAAGAAGCCGTTAAAGAGAAAAGACGGGGAAAATTGACGAAAGGTGTGCTGCTTTTGCACGACAACGCGCCCGTCCACAAGATCCGCGTTGCGTTAGCTGCCCTACATAAGGTGGGCTTCGAAATTGTGAATCACCCACCCTACAGCCCAGACCTGGCCCCGAGTGATTATTACCTGTTTCCGAAAATGAAAAAAGAGCTGCGGGGTAAAAAATTTACTGCCGATGATGAAGTCAAGGAGGCAGTTTCGGCGTATTTTGCAGATAAAGAGAAATCATTTTTTTATGAGGGTATAAATAAATTAATTGAAAGATGTGAAAAATGTATCCGTCTTGCAGGTGAATATATTGAAAAAGAAAAATAATTTGTTTTTTTTTAATTTCCACCCCCTATCCCCCTTATTCCGCGAATATAAAAACGCTCTCTCGTATATAAGTAGGTATGCACTACGCAATTTTTTTTTCTGCGGAGAAACACTGACTGGGTAAAATTGATTTTTGAAAATTGGAAATTTTCCATTCTTACTCTGCGCATAACTCGTTAACGGTAACAGGTAGACAAAAAGTTTTAACACAAAAAATGTTTGTTTGAATGAGTTTTATTAAGCGGGTAAGAAATAAAGTTAAATATACCTATTTACATTTTGTGAGGCATTAGTGCGTCAAAGCTCAATATATTGAAGATATCAAGAAACTTTATATACAAAAATCATAGACAGTCTTACGCTACATATTTCAAAATTATTTTCATATATACAGGCTGTTTCATATCGCCAGCATGAACGAAACTTACATTTTCTTAAATGGGACATAGTATATATTATTGCAAATTTAGATTAAGCATATCTCATTCCTTTGATATCAGGTTTCATTGAGTTATATCGAGTATTTCAGAAGTTATGGTCAATTTTTTCTGAAAATCATTACGTGTTTACCGTCCTGTGTATTCCATACGAAACAGTTTAAAATTATTTTCTCGCTGGAATAAGTTTTTGATATTGTTACAGTTTTATAGCAACGTAATGTTTGGCCAATATTGCAAAAACTGTGTACATTGCGATTCAATACACAAGTGCATTATTTTCTCATTTTATTTAAATGGATCACCCTGTATTTTATATTATGAAAGGAAAGAACACTGTATGTACTTTCATTTTTATTAACAACTTCCTATATCTAAAATCGGTAATTTCTGAGATATTTAATATTTTCATAATGAAAGGTGAACTTTTTCAAAATAATTGTAATAGGTATGTCAAACCATGAAAAAATTATAGCTAAAAGCAATCATAAATTGAGATAAACTTGTTACGAGTATATACATAACGCAACAAAATGTTAAACTTATGCCGGTAATTAATTTCTAATGATTTAAGTCAAAAGTTCGCAATAAATATTCAAATTCCTGTGTTTTAAACATTTCGTTGAGGAGTTTCATCACATGCAGAATAATCCATTGTATGTTTAAATATTAAAAAATCTATATTGGTAGATGCTTTAACGTGTAATAAAAAAAACAAAAACAGAATGGTGCTGATATATTATTATTAATTCTAATGTAAAATAATTTATAATGTAGTTATCGATACTTTTGCTAGTTTTTAAAATTAATTTCAACACTGCAACTACAGGTATGTTACAGAACCAAACAAACCCCGATACCTATTATTAATCACAAACATATTTACCTGTCGAAAAAAAAATTATAAGAATGTAAATATATGTATTTAACTTTATTTCGTACCTGCTCAATGAAACTCATTCAAAGACACACTTTTTGTGCTAAAACTTTTTGTCTACCTGTTACAGTTAACGAATTATGCGCAGAGTCAGAATGGAAAATTTCCAATTTTGAAAAATTAGTTTTACCCAGTCAGTGTTTGTACGCTGATGTACAATTTCCTAAAATTTCATAATTTTTTGAATTTCCGGGTTCGGGAGCTTCCCTTGTAAGTAAGGTGCAACGTTACTTTCTTTCTTCTTTGATTATTAATATGATGGTAATTAACAAAATAGTAAATTAACTTCTGCACCGTACACCACTGGTTGATTTGAAAAAAAAAAACAATCAAAGCAATAATAGGTGGATATAACATAACAAGTGTTGGTTTGTAGAGAGAAAATGTCAGTTATGTCAATGGCAATTATACAAATACATAATATTTACAGAAAGCGTGTGAAATAAATCTTACGTTGGATATATACCGGGTCCTTCGGCAGTTGCTGTGAACAATTCAAAATAATTTAAGTGACATGCGGATATGTAAAATAATAATAAGGCAAAAGATATACAGGTACGTAATAGCAAAATAAGTAAAAGAATAAATGTCTCGGATATCGGTGTTGTGAACGAACAGATACCTGCTGGCCAATTTCTCGGCTCCGGCAAGTCAGACGGGATGGTGAACGCCAACTTTTCGGCCGGTTCACCCAAGATACTTGCTAGCCAACTTCTCGGCCTCAGCAGGTCGGATAGGATAGTGAACGACAACTTCGTCGGCCGCTTCACCTAGAAATACCTGCTAGCCAACTGTCTCGGCCCCAGCAGGTCGGAATAGGAAAAGGAATTCTTTTCATATTGAAAAATGCGGCCTTTATATAGTCCGATGGGCCCGTTTTTGTTGCCTGACGTCTCCCGGAAAAATATACACACGTATCCAAAATATAAATATACAGGTCATTCCAAAACTATTTACAGAAAACAATTTAAAATAAATTTTCGTTCCTTAAAATTTAAATCCAACTAAATAAAAATTGTTTCTGGGTACAGAGGTTCGTTACAAAGGATAGAAACGTATCTTCAGTTTACTTGCAAAATTCGTACGTGCAAGGTGTAGTCAAATAACTAGAAATAATATCGTTGTCTACTTTGTTGTTAAATCAAAATAAAAACGTACTATGTTTTAATGGGTAAAAAATTGTTACCCATCAACAAGAAAAATTATTATTTCCTTACTACCTAAAAATTGATCCATGAAAAAGACAGAAGATCATTTAAATTGTTCAAAAAGCTTTATTACAAGCCCTTCAATATTTTAAAAAATATAACACTACAGAAAACGTTAAACGTGAAACTACCAGAAAGAAAACCAGAATTTCGCATTGTCCGTCTTTCTAAACTTTATCATGAATTCAGTGTTGCTGCCCTCCAGAATTATGACTTCGAAAAAGATTCAATGAACCAAATCTAGTCAAAGGAAAAGGATTCTATTTTTAGACGAAACGAAAATAAATAGAATGGATTCTGATGGTAAAAAAATATTCGACGCCCTTCCTGTCAAAAATTGTAACCAAATCAATTGTAAAGCATAGAGGAGTCAATAGGGCGCTGGAAGGACAACTACTTTGAACAACACGCTGATAGCCGACCTAATGGACTTGGACCCCGACAGATCATCGCCCGGGGTGAAGATCCCCAGGGTGCTCAACATCGTTACCAACTAACACCAACAGCAGCAACATCACTCAACACCCACTACTAATGAAGCAAGATCAATAACCGCTTCTCAACCTCACCCAAACACCGGAAGTCAAAAGGGCTCGAACTAGAGACCAAAAGGTGCAAGAACTACAAGTTCAGCCTTAAGAAAGAAAAGAAGCACTTTGGAAGTCATCGTCTCAGAAAGGTGTTGATCCACTAAACCAGATTGACGGTATATTCAATTAACAGCAATATAAAAAGACCTTGCACGAAGTCATGCTGCCTTATACAGAAGATCATATGCCCGCCAAATAGCGGCTTCAACAGGACAACTATCCTGAGCATATTGCGTAATCTCGGGAGAAATTTTTAGAAGAAAACAATATTATAGTTTTGAACTGGCCACCTAATTGTATTGTATTATATTATTTGCGGGCCGTTCAGATTCCAAGCACCTCTCCTCGCTGCGACCTATTTATCTATTGTGATTACCCTGTTCATCACCATGTTTTTGACGAATTTCAGCACTAGTTTTGGTGCCAAGGCTTTGATCTGTTAAAGTGTTAAGATCCCCTGCCCTAGATTCGGAAACTTTAAGATTTTAAGATGGCAAGGGGTTAATAATTTTTTTCGCTCGTGTTTGTCTGGGTGTTTTCCCCCAGGGTTGGGAGGGAGGAGGGAGGAGGTCAATCCAATAGCTTAGATTTTAACCAGTTCGAAAATATGTGGTGAAAAGTAAAAACGCGTATGGTAGATGAGAGTGTAGTAATTTAAATCAATTGTACAAGGAGATGATCAATGAATAAAATGCTATTCCAATTAAAAAATGGTACAAGCTTGTCGAATCAATGCTAGTTCCATGTAAGACATGTTATTGTCAGTAACGGGCTTCCTACAAAATATTAAAGACTATTTATCATAACAAATTGAAGAACAAAGCAATATAACTTAGCAACCAATAAGTGTTCTTAATTAAATGTCTGCTTAAAATGCACTCTCATCTGCTACTGTGACAACATACTAAATATACGGATTATAAAGGAAAACGTTGGTCTATTAAATACAGTATAATCTTAAGGAGTGAATACCATAGTTAGAAAAGAATAATATCCATAACATTAGAAACTATTTGCAATAATGTGATAAAATATTTACTGTCCTTAATTAGTTGGTCGCCATCGTATTGTGAACATTCCAATCAGTGCTGAAAATATACAATTGCGACTAATGCACATAATCTTTAAAAAGGGAATAGACAATTGCTGACATATATTTAACCGAACTAAAGCTATTGTTAAGCTTGAAACTTGCATGGAAACATTTCCAGTTAGCTTGAATACGGCAAATTGATTTTTTCCGGAACTTTACGAGTATTGCAGACAATCAATTAACGGACCCGGCTTTCCGAGTTTGCTATTCAGAAATCAAGAGCGACGTGATGCTGGAGTTCTCTCACTCTTTGTCCTGCCTTGTTTTTTTCTGTATTGGTATAGAATCTCATGGCTGGTAATATAGGTGTACATACATACATGAGCACCCAACTGTTTCTAGTTCACGATTAAGAATCCGATTTGTAAAAGGTAGTTTGCTTTTCTCGTTCTAGACGAGTGTAGCCTGTTTTGTAATTGAAATAATTGCAGAAAACGTTTACACGAACATATTCAGGCTATATTCTAAAATTAGTATACAGGGTCCGGCAACGAAGCGGGGACGGAAGATTGCACGCTTATTTGATAGTTAGTCAAATATTTAGTCATCGGATATTCTCCCCACCATCAACCACACGTTTTTGAAAATATGTTTTATATAGGGTGTTCCAGATGGAAATGCCAGACTGCCTGTATATTAATAGACAAAATGATCCGCGCTTGAAAGCTGGTCCAGATCTTACTGTCTTAGACTTCTACTTTTGAGGATATGTCAAGGTTATAGTGTATGTGGAAGTTCCTACAACAAGGGAAAATATGATGTAACGCATAAGAGAGGCATTTAGAAATGTTCGCCAAAAAACATTACAGCATGTTCAGCAGAATGTAAGCAGGCGGTTTCATTTATGTATTGAGAGACATGGAAAGACATTTGAAAGTTTTCTTTGATTTACTTTACATTTACTTTACTGTGCTACTACTTTTGTTAATTAAAATTTCTGTTGTGGTTAATAATTAGTATTTATTTAAAATAGCGCAAACTTGAACTCTTCACTACATAATTTCGATTTATGTTAAGCTAATTAGGTATGTATTGTTTCATATTAAGTAGTCGTAAAATAGTTTAATTAAATCAATCAAAATTCTTTAAAATACAAATTAATTAATGCAATATTTTCATTAAACTGACACCAGATAACTGGATAAGCAGTGAACTTATTGAAAACGCTATATGACTTTAAATTCATTTAATGTTTGCTTGCACCGCTGAATGAAAATCAATTGTTTCTCATACTAAATAGGGTTTCTTCTTGTTATAGACCATTTATGGATTATTTGTTGAATATCCCATCTTACAGAAGGTTTAAAAGTGCAAATTGAGTACTAAAAATACAGGCATTTCTCATTAATTCAACTTTAAAAAGCAATAGTTAGCAAATGATCTATCCTAGGTGCATCAAATGAGGTATCAATAGAAAGCGTAGTAAAAGGGCTTTTCAATTGTCTAAAAATATGCAGGATATTCCATTTAAAAATTTCGAGGTTTCTTCGATTTTGCAAAATTGTGAACACCCTGTATAAAGCGAGCAGTTGCAAAATTTATTTCACATAGTAACGACAGTCCATACTAGTAGACACTTTTGTTTTTTCCCTATGCAGAATAGCTTACTGAAATGTATCGATTTATCAAGTAAAATAATTATTTACACAGAAACTATCAACTTTAGACTTATAGAACATGATATCGATGTAACCAGCTTTCACGCGCGGATCATTTTATCTATTAATATACAGGCTGATCCATTTAAAAAAATGCAACTTTAGTCTGGCATTCCCATCTGGAACATCCTGTATAAAACAAAATATTCTTAAAACGTGCGCTTGATGGTGCGGAAGAATATCCGATGACTAAATATTTGACTAACTTTCAAATAAACGTGTAATCTTACGTTCCCGTTTCGTTGCCGCACCCTGTATAATGTGCTCCCATGATACTACGAGAATAACAGATAAAGCCACGTGCATCAGTATGTCTGTCTCACTCTTCTATGCCTATGTCACCGCACGACAAAACCGCTTCGCTATTCCGGTCAGCGTTGTTCCAGCAACCGATTTTTCGGTAGATTTACCGATTTTTCTACATATCTACCAATCTACCGATGAGGCTGTCATATCTACCGAATTTTAAAAGCGTCTTGAAATTATTACGAATAAAGAAAAAAAACTAAATAAAACTACAAACTGGACTCGCTGAAACTGTTTATATGAATGTAAATAATACGATTTAATGTATATATTTGTAAAATGTTTAACTAGGCATAAAAATACAATATAATAAATTACTAATATAATTGCATTCATCTTTAATCTATGACTATAATAAATAGAAAATTAAAACAGACAAGCAATTTTATAGTATAGCGTGCAATCAAAGCCAGCAATTACCTCGTATTTATATTGTACGCTTCTCAAACGCTCTTTATTCTGAATAAAGGAACTATTGTTGAAAAATTATTTTAAACAAAAGTAGTTTCTCAAACAAAAATGCTTAATCGCTTAAAAGTAATTATTTAAAGTATTATACCATTGAAATTAATGCTTTTCATTCGATGAATGAAAGAATGAAATAAGTACAACGTATCATTCAATAACTGAATAATGAATAAAAGCCCTATGTATTTTGTTATTTGTATTATTTTAAAATTGTAAATTTGTCTTAAGTGTATGTAGTTATTGATATATTAGTGTTTCGGAATAAAGTTCATAAATAGAGACAAGTTAGTGTATGCTGCGGCATAAAAAATATCAAAAACATTTATATTGGAAAGATCAACAGAAGTCCAAACACCTGATAATGTGAAAAAACTCATTTTTAGATGTCGGATGTATTTTCGAATGAGAATTTAGAATCAAAAGTTGAAACAAAAATCGAAAACACAAGAAAAGAAAAATTATAAAAATTGTTAAATAAACCGTCAAATATACCATTCGTTGTTTTTTTATGTACCAAAATATAAAAAATATATCTTTGTATTTATTTGTGCATAATTTGATACCTCTCATATTTTCACAGTGAAAAAAACTGTATAAGTTCTTCACTAAACACACATTTTTTTATTAATTACGACTACAATATCGTTAATTCTGTTGAATTTCATACTATGCCATCCACTAGATAAATCCATTATACCTACTTAATTATTTCTAAAATTTTAATTGTATATATTTCTGTACCTCAGACAGTACAACAGACGAAAGACAACGATAATTTCAGTTCTATAGTAACACAACAACATATAAAAAATAAATATATAAACAACATATACCTATTATCTGTAATGCTGTTATCTATTCATATATTTTTTTGCGCTGACGTCATGCGCGAGCCGATTCCAAACTCGTCTTCGAAGTGGCTTTACCTTATATACTCGTAGTATCATGATGTGCTCCTATAATAACTAGGTTTGTGGAAAAAGCAGCAAGGGATTGGTTACGTACTGCTTTGGTGGAAAGAGGTTACGACTGCCTACTAGCGGTCAATGATAATCTGTGTTCACGTATATACAAATATTAATATATTGAAATAAAAATTTTTGTGTGTAAAACATTAGAATACTAATAGCATATGTGCAGCATCATATTACATTTGGTTGTTTACGATATCAGTAAGTAAAGTAACGGTATGTAATATCTACGCCCGTTTACACGTTTCCCCAATACGTTGCTTCGGGGCCCGATTCTCGAATCTCGAATAAAATTTGTCGCGTACGACAAATGTCGCACGAATTTGTCGAGTGACGTTGAGATGACCTATTCTCGAATACTCATCGACACTAAGACGATCGCTCGAAATAATTGTCGATTGGTAAGTAGCGGCAACAGCGCTTTAATGGATATAAATGTGCATCTACTATATCGATTGATGAAATATTGCTCATACTCACTCACACTCAGTCATACTTGTGCGAGTTCCTGTCATCAACGTAACGTCAAAATTACATCTTTTTTTTGTAATTATTGTGAGTACTTACAATGGATAAATAAAATAGTATTGTAGTAATGAGCAAAAGAATGTACTGGTAGAGTTTTTTATTGCAGCAAGCATGATTCCTTCTTCCATGTTTGCCATTTTTACTTTATGTCAGATATATAGAAACGAGACACTACAATACATACACATATTAATACTTACAGTTAAATAGAATAAAATGCATAAAAAAATTACGGAAATCACTTATGTATAGGGTAATGTGAGGTAATATGAGCATAGTAGGTAATATGAGCATGGGAAAGACGAGGTATAAAATGTTTCCAAATATAGCCTCTACAAACACGATCATGTTAAAAACACAAATTATTGTACAGTACTTGATAAAGAATCGGGCCCCAGGGGCCCGATTCTCGAATCGCGAATGATGAATGTCGCATGCGACACAAGTCAAATGTCGAATGAAATGTGCGCAGTCTTATTCTTGAATGTCGTGTGCTACAATTTTTAGTCGAGATTTCAGCGAGTGGGTAACAACCATTCGACATACAAAATCTTATGCGACAATAGTGCTACTTGTTTACACTTGGTGGCGTAAATATAGTATATTATAAATTAGTGAAAATATTGCTGTCATATAGGGTAATGTCGGCTAATATGAGCACGTTACGTGAATGTCAAATATTTTTCGTAATTATCAAAGTTCAACCAACATGAATATTTTTTATCATGCAAAAAAAAATTCTTTTTCAAGTACTGTACAATAATTTGTGTTTTTAACATGATTATGTTTGTAGAGGCTATATTTGGAAACATTTTATACCTAGTCTTTTCCTATGCTCATATTACACCTACTATGCTCATATTACCTCACATTACCCTATACATAAGTGATTTCGGTAATTTTTTATGCATTTTATTCTATTTAACTGTATTAATATGTGTATGTATTGTAGTGTCTCGTTTCTATATATCTGACATAAAGTAAAAATGGCAAACATGGAAGAAGTAAGTAAGTAAGTAAATTATTTATTTAGCGTGAATCATTCTTGCTGCAATAGAAAACTCTACCAGTACATTCTTTTGCAGCAATATTTCATCAATCGATATAATAGATGCACATTTATATCCATTAAAGCGCTGTTGCCGCTACTTACCAATCGACAATTATTTCGAGCGATCGTCTTAGTGTCGATGAGTATTCGAGAATAGATCATCTCAACATCACTCGACAAATTCGTGCGACATTTGTCGTACGCGACAAATTTCATTCGAGATTCGAGAATCGGGCCCCTGGTCATCAGAAACTTACGCTTACGTAAGAAACGTCCAGAACATACATAAAACAGCACAGAAACTGCTTGTTTATACCTACTTAAATAATGTACAGGTTTTGGTTTGAATATTTCTAACTCGGTTTGTTTCCTTAAAATTGTTTGCGCATATAATCGAATAATGTAATTGTCAAAATTAATATGAATGCACATGAATACGAAGACAGTACAACAATACTATAAATTTTGTATGTTGCTCGGGTTATATTTCATAAGTCATTTGAGAAAAGTAACTCTCTCGGGCTTCGCTTTCGAGGGTTAACCCTTGTCGCAAGTGAATTATTTGCCATATAGGTAGTACACGTGCACCGTAACAGTCAATTTTCTTAACTACAGGACAATATTAGAATTTATGTTGCGCGCTTCTAGGACAACTCTTCTTCTCCCCCTCCACTGCTCCCTCTCACTCATGCTAAGTTTTGAACAGAAAGTTTGGATACCAAGGGCGAATTGTTGTAAATTTATCTTTAAGCTATCTACTGTCATTACTAATCAGCGTTACCAAGTCTACATCAGAATCTACAATAATTTTGGGTCTGATCTGACAATCGATGTTACAAAATCAAATCATAACATATACCACACTATACCATACATAAACAATTTAAGCGACACAATAAAACCCGAATTAAAAAATCAGACATTCACATAACTTTCATACCTGCCAACAATAGACACTTATTCACAAATTTAAAAACACCTATTAAACAAGATAATCAAAGTAATATCGTTTATAAATTAGATTGCAAACATTGAAACAAATGTTATATCGGACAAACCAAACAATATTTAAAGAAACGAATTTATATTCACCAATACACTGTTACACATAACCTCGCCACTGAAACTGCTTTATCTAAGCACTCTAAAGATAGACGACATAATTTTGATTTTCAAAACACTACAATTTTAAAACAGGAAAATCACTAAAAAAAAGATTAATTTACGAAATGATATACATTAAAAAAGATGAAAATGCGGAAAATTTTAGAACTGATATCGATAATTTAAGTGTAGTTTATAGAAATTTAATTCACACCTGAATATTCCTTATCTGGCTAGTAATTATTTAACACACTTATTACGATCTTTGTTTCCAGATTCAAAAATATGTAGTACAAAAAATTCAACTGGGTCGAACTAAAACAACCTGCGTAACAACTAATGTTATTGGTAGAAACCACAAAAAGGATCTAGCTAAATTCTTCAAAACTAAAAAGTTTAGCGTCTCACTCGATACGACTTAGGCCTCTTTTATGCACGTGCGGTCAAGAAATTGCCGTCGAAAATATAGATTTGAACGCAGACGCCCGAGCACATTTTGTGGTTACAGATTTATAAATACGTACCCAGATGGAGGTATTTATGCAGACGTTCAACGTTTTTGTTGTCGCCATTCGCTCTGTTGCCATCCCCCGAGTCCGAGTGATAGTGTCCCTTATTTTTATAGCAAGCTCGTCGAAAAATTGAACAGACATGCTAAAATAGTTAAAGAATTTTTGTGGATCTTCTCTTAACTTTATGTACAAGATTCGGAATGCCCCATCGATATATCGCGTTCTATTAATAGGATGGACAGTCCACCGTCTTTGTCTTCTTAGCTTTTTGCGATATATTAATAAATAATATAACACGCACGGATCCATTCTATTTCGTTTGTCTGACAACACTGTACTAATAGATCTACCAGCCGCACGAACGGTTGCAGCTTGCATAAAAAGGCAGCGACGACACCACACTCAAACACCGAACGTTGTGCCGTTCGACTGCAAACCCCACAACCGCACGTACATAAAAGAGGCCTTAGTCTTCGAACGGTTTTAGTAAACAACAGTGTATTGTTTTTGACAGTCCATCCCCTCCACATTTAACGTGACTGTTTTTTCGATAAGGATAATAGTATATTTTTCGTAATGTAACATTACTGTTATGGAAGACACATGACATTGACACATTGTCGCTTACTAAAAGCGTTCGAAGACTAAGTTGTGTCAAGTGTACCTATCTAGTACACAATGTAGCCAACATCGCAATAACTCCTGTGACATCAGAAGAAATTGAATTGCTTGATGTCCTAAACAATATCATTGTATTTGCCGAATAAGAAAGTATGATCTTTGAAGTTTCTATTGGAGTTTGAAAAATCAGTAGAACCACGTGGAGCGTAATTTGTCACAATTTGTGAAAAAACAACAGAAAATAAAGAAGAAAATTATGAAGATATTGCATGTGTTCCCGAAGAAGGTCTCACTGTTATAGACTTAGATTCAAAACTACATCTGTAGAACACTAGAGAAGTAGTAAATCAACACAACGTTCTCTAGAAGCTGTTGTTTCTAATGTTGCTTCTGTTGTTCTATATGTTTGGATCAAGTTTTTCCAAAACAATACAGAAAGTTGTTTTAAAGCAGTGTTTAAGTACGGAAGTTGTAGTTTACGCTACGCGAGCAACGCACTTAACAATGTCAAGGAGATTGCCTGTCTAGGCAGTATGCTGGCTCTGTCCTCAACGCCAACTGCGGCGATGGAGACGATTCTGGGGCCTCCTCCCCTTTCTCTGATAAAACGAGAGATCATATCAGCATCTTCACCTACATCGAACAGACGACACCACTGTCCATGAGGGCGGACAAGATCTTGCCCGTCTTCAGTTTCAGTAGGGATACAATGTAGACATTTCCAGCAGAGAGACCACAAAAATATTCGTTCGCAAATCAAGACGGGGATCATCCTCCTGGTTTGTGGATGGCGCCGAACGGCACGGGACTTGGAATTTTGAGAGATGGCTTCCCCGTCCATCTTCCAAGCCAAAATAATTGTCAGCCAGACTTGCGCAGAGTGTCACAGCACCACGCTGAAAAGGATGCTAACCCACTCTGGAATCAAAGGCAATGAAATGGCTGACAAAAACAAGATGTGGGAGTTCTTATGACAGCCTTTGTCAGATCCGAATTCGCTGCTAGGCATTGCTCCTACCTGAATGCACTTGCCGGCGTGAGACACTGTAAAACTCTCGGCTTTCGCCCATATGAGAAAAGACTGGGCAAGGCAGCCCCTCGTTTAAAGGCCTGGAGAGGAGCCAACTCAAAGTTTTTATAAGCTGGGTAGGCTGAGTCTTCGGGTGATCAAACGACCGCTGACAAGGGTACTACAAGCCAACCTTCAACATAGTAAGGCGGCTTCGGCAGCCCTTGCTATAGCCATGAAGGATTGTGACGTGGCACTCATATAGGAACCTTGGATTAGACAAGATAAGGTCTTGGGTCTGAACGGTGCTGGCTGGGACGTTATATATGACAGAATGGTCAACGCCCCTTGCACCTGCATACTCATCGGTAAGGAGGTAAAAGCACTACCACTAACAGAGTTCTGTTATAAGCCCTTAGCTGCGGTAAGAATTGGGACTGGAGATGGATATGGACCGAGGGAATACGCCATCGGATCGGCCTACCTACCATATGATGACCCCAATCCGCCACCTATCAGGGATGTGGAACAGCTGGTGAGATACTGCTGAGAGCAAGGAATGCAGCTGATCATCGGCTGCGACGCCAATGCGCACCACATGCGTACCTTGGAGTAACATTAGACTCCAAACTTACATGGAGCCAACATTTGGATAGAATTACCAAAAAAGCGGTGATAGGGTTAATACTGGTAAGACGCTTATATGGAAAGAAATGGGGGCTAAGACCAGACATGCTTAGTTGGATATACAGCATGGTGGTTAAGCCAGTAATGACTATGCAGCTTTGGTATGGTGAATAAAAACGCATCAAAGAAATGCAATTCAGAGGCTGAGCAAGGTGCAAAGACTTGCCTGCCTAGGAATAACGAGAGCAATGCGGTCGACACCGACTGCAGCCATGGGGCCACTCTTGGACTTGCCACCGTTGCACCTGGTTATACAAGGGGAGGCAAGGATGGGCGCATACAGGCGGCACAACACAGCGACTCCGAAAGGGGTCAATACAAAACACATGTCGATAACTGAGCATGTGGGAAAGGGGTTTTGGAAATGCGGACCGACCACATGCCGGTAAGGCATAGGTATGGGAATACATATAATAATATATAATATACATAATATATCATTTCGTAAATTAATCTTTTTTTATAATTATTTTCCTTTTTTAAAATTTTAGTGTTTTGAAAATCAAAATTATTAATGTCACACTAGCCTTTTTAAATATACGTAACAAGTGCAGTGCAAATCTATGTTTGGCGAATTTGTCCGAGGCGTTTCTAGGATAGACTAGACGGAAACAGATTATTTTATTTTCGACTAACAACTTTAGGTATTCCTAGGGTTGACTAAAAATGCATCGATCAAAGAACGATACTAGAATATATTTCGTTGTTTGCCGAAAAGTGTTGGTCAAATCTAGGATAGACCAGTCAGTCCGCGGAAAGCCTAGATGTCGACATTTGTCTATAACATATTGAAAAATAAACTTCTCTACTTTACGTTTACTTACACTACTTTGTTAGTAATAATAATTTTAATACTGTATACAACATACAAAATGCTAGTGATTTGTCTGTAACTATGAATTATATATAACTTTTCATAAAGGTCAGAATGGCTATATTATAATTGTGTGAAGAAAGAATGTTTTTGTAGCGCACAACAGTTATATAGTCACAAAAATTTGCACTTGAAAAAGAACTTCAGCATCGTTATTACTGCCGTCCTTTGTATTCTAAACTCAATGCTTAATCTTAACAAGGTTTTTCTGAAATGTTCAGAAAAATAATGCAAAAAAATTAACAATGTGAATACAAAAGGCACCGCAAGTTCCAGTAGACGAATAAGAGAAGAAATTTGCTTAATCAGTGGATGTTTGTAAACACTTCGTCTTGTAAGTTATTGTTTGCTTCCTATAGATGTGTTGGTTAGAACTTTATGCATTTTAATGTGGTTACTTTAGCGTGAAATGAAAATGCTAAATACACGCTTGCTTATTCAGGCAATTTAATACGAATGCAATTTCAAGTCTGCGTTGGTATTTTACATTGCTGTCGTATATTGTTCTCCTTTGAATGTCTAATAGCACATCGTAAGGTTCTTTTTATCGCCGCTAGCTTGTAGTGTACTTCAACTTTTAGTATGTAGTACGTAAATCAACTACATGTTCTGAAACAACGTTGCATTTCGACTATTAAGTAAATTAAATATAAAGCAAAGGAACTAGAAACTTTCTGAAATATTTGAAAATATCACATTCAAACTCAACACAAAATTTTCAAAATGTTTACAGGCAGCACAACCTTTAGGACAATAAATCGACGCATAGTTTAATATTACTACTACTACTAAGATTATATTATGTTATATGTAGTAGATAATTATGTATTGTAGATTCAGAGAAAAACTTGGTACAAAGTTCAACAACTGAAAAGAAAAGAAGATACTTTTTTCGTAAACAACCGTCGAACAACAAGAAGTGAAAAAAATTATCAACCTATTATTAAATGGACACAAAAAAACCTCTCGCAATAAACAGTGACACTTCGATAGTCCTAGAAGTAAAAGCCGTTGGTCATAGATAGAGTAGTACTTATATTCGGAGTTTCGACTTTTGTCGGCGACCCTTGTGACAACGTCTCACTAGGTCGGTACTCCGGATTGAGCTACCATCACTGTTGGGACATAATTGTCAAAGCCAAAAAAACACATTTACATGCAGAATTTACGCAGCAAGATGGGTAGTCTTGATAAGCAATACAGCGAAGGGGAGACGTTGCAGCTGCACTCACGACAAACAAAATCAATTACAAAGACTTGCTCACCTTCTGACTCCGTAGATCTATTTAAGACACTATTTATACCATATGGTCGAGACTACCAAGCACACATTTTACAAATTGCAAAGCAATCAATCGACAACTATCTTAATAGCGAAGGTTGTTACTCGGGTTATATACAGGGTTCGGCAACGAAGCGGGGACGGAAGATTACACGCTTATTTGCAAGTTTATCAAATATTTAGTAATCGGATATTCTTCCGCACCATCAAGTGCACGTTTTAAAAATTTTGTTTTATACAGGGTGTTCCAGATGGAAATGCCAGACTAAAGTTGCATTTTTTTAAACGGAACACCCTGTATATTAATAGAGAAAATGATCCGCGCTTGAAAGCTGGTTACATCGATATAATGTTGTATAGGTCTAAAGTTGATAGTTTCTGTGTAAATAATTATTTTACTTGATAAATCGATACATTTCAGTAAGCTATTCTGCATAGGAAAAACAAAAAAACTAAAAGTGTCTACTAGTATGGACTGTCGTTACTATGTGAAATAAATTTTGCAACTGCTCGCTTTATACAGGGTGTTCACAATTTTGCAAAATCGAAGAAATCTCGAAATTTTTAAATGTAACACCCTGTATATTTTTAGCTCATTGAAAAGCCCTTTTACTGCGCTTTCTATTGATACCTCATTTGATTCATTTGCTAATTATGCGATAAGGCTACTTTGGAAAGTAATGGCGCGGTATCTAAACATAACATGCATTATTATGCAACAGAAAATCCGCATTGGATACGTCATGCAGACAATCAGAATAGATAGTCCCTTAACGTGTGGGGTGGTATACTTGGTCCATATATCATTGGGCCGTACTTGATCGTGTAACCGTTACAGGCGATACGTATTCGGCATTTTTGCAGAACGAACTTCCTAATTTACTTGAGCATGTGGATGCTGACACTCGACAAACTTTCTGGTTGCAACACGATGGTGCACCTGCTCATTATAGCCTTAACCTTAGGGAGTTTCTAGAACGATGGTAGGAAGACAAATGGATAGGACAAAGTGGTCCAGTCGCTCCACAAACTCCAGATCTTACTGTCTTAGACTTCTACTTTTGAGGATATGTCTAGGTTATAGTATATGTGGAAGTTCATACAACAAGGAAAAGTATGATGGAACGCATAAGAGAGGCATTTAGAAATGTTCGCCAAAAAATATTACAGTATGTTCAGCAGAATGTAAGCAGGCGGTTTCATTTATGTATTGAGAGACATGGAAGGACATTTGAAAGTTTTCTTTGATTTACTTTACATACTTTACATTTCCTTTACTGTGCTACTACTTTTGTTAATTAAAATTTCTGTTGTGGTTAATAATTAGTATTTATTTAAAATAGCGCAAACTTGATCCCTTCCCTGCTTTCCCGCTTTCTATTGATAACTCATTTGACGCACCTAGGATAGATCATTTTCTAATTATTTCTTTTTAAAGTTGAATTAATGAGAAATGCTTGTACTTTTAGTCGCTAATTTCCACTTTAAAGCTACTGTAAGATTGGATATTCAACAATATATAACACAATAATCCATAAATGGTCTATAACAAGAAGAAACTCCATTTAATATGAGAAACAATTGATTTTCACTCAGCGGTGAAAGCAAACATTAAATTAATATAAAGTAATACAGCATTTTCAATAGATTCACTGCTGATCAAGTTATCTGGTGTTTTAAGCTTGTATACTTAATAACCAAGTTGTAAAAAATTTCGTTTTGTGTTATATAGTATTTCGTTCAATCTTTAAAAGCAGTTGTTATATTGACTAATTTTAGTAGGTACCTACTCAAGAAATGGTAAATATGATATTTATTCTTGAGGAGTGTACAAGAAATTGTCTCCTAGCAAGTAGAGTATATGCAGAGAGATTTCTCAACCTTGAAAGAAGACCGGAAGTATTTGAAAGATTATTAGAGAAATTTATAGAAACTGATGGTGCAACCTACAAGAAGGGAGACACAAATAAACCGGTAATCAATAAACAAAGCGAACTGGCCGTATTATTAACAATACAGAAAAATCCACATACAGAACATTTAAAGCGAGTAAGGCTAGCTAGAAAATAGATAGATTTAGAGTGGGGCGGTTGTAAAACATATACAGAATTAGTGCATTGGCGTGCTATTCCGTATATGTTTTACAACCGCCCCACTCTAGATCTATCTCTTTTCTAGCTGGCCTTAGTCGCTCTAAATATTCTGTATGTGGAGAGATGTAAGTATAGATGGTATTTCAAAGGTAAAGGCTATTGAAGGTAGGAACTTGCGTTTGTTGAGTATCTACTAAAATTAGTCATTATAACAATTTCTTTTAAAGATTGAACGAAATACTGTATAACACAAAACGAAATTTTTTACAACTTGGTTATTAGTATACAAGGTTAAAACTGACACCTTTACTTTATATTAAATTAATGTTACTTTTCACCGCTGAGTGAAAATCAATTGTTTCTCATACTAAATGGAGTTTCTTCTTGTTATAGACCATTTATGGATTATTTGTTGAATATCCGATCTTACAGTAGGTTTGAAGTGCAAATTAGCTTCTAAAAATATAAGCATTTCTCATTAATTCAACAACTTTAAAAAGAAATAATTAGAAAATGATCTATCCTAAGTGCAACAAATGAGGTATCAATAGAAAGCGTAGTAAAAGGGCTTTCGAATGAGCTGAAAATATACAGGATGTTCCATTCAGAAATTTCGAGATTTCTTCGATTTTGCAAAATTGTATAAATCCTGTATAAAGCGAGCAGTTGCAGAAATTATTTCACATAGTGTCGACAGTCCATACTAGTAAAAAACATTCTACTCTGTTGGTTTCGAATCTTTTATTTTTCCTTATGCAGAATAGCCTACTGAAGTGTGTCAATTTATAAAGTAAAATAATTGTTTACACAGAAACTATCACTTTAGACCTATACAACATTACATCGTTGTAACCAGATTTCAAGCACGGATCATTTTCTCTATTAATATACAGGGTGTTCGATTAAAAAAATGCAACTTTAGTCTGGCATTTCCATCTGGAACACCCTGTATAAAACAAAATATTTTTAAACGTGCACGGTGCATGGTGCGGAAGAATATCCGATGACTAAATACTTGACAAATTTTCAAATAATCGTGTAATCTTCCGTCCTCGCTTCGTTGCCGGACCCTGTACATATAATTCCATTAGGATTCCGTTGCGTATGAACTAATGAACACATTTCTTTAATACTACTATACAGGGTGGATCACAACTATTCCCTCGGTCTCTTGTGTCTAAACGCTAAAAGATATGAGCTTCAAATTTGAGTCAAATATGTAGGACGATAAGTATACAGCGCGATTCAAAAAAGTACAGCATATCAAAGTTAGGTTATTTTTAATGGAACACCCTATATTGTATACCATTTTCGGATTCTACGTCATAAATTAGAATAACTTTGTTAATAATTCTCTCTACCTATCTGCTGGCAATTTCGAGAAAATTAGATTTTTATGAAAATGTCGGTTTTCGCGAAATAATTAAAAACAGGAAAATATTGGCTACATGACATTAAGCAAAACAATTTATACTTTATATTTTTTCAACCATCAATAACTCTTTTAAGTTAAATGGATACAGACGTCTACATCTAAATTTAACGATTAAAATATTATTAACGAAATTCTTCAAAAACCTCATACACCGATGCTTTTTTCATCTAAATAGGAGGCCATGCTGCTTTAAAATTAGCATATATTCATATAGTTGCGACTGTCATTAATTCCTACGCATAAATCGTATACTTTAAACAATTATTACGTCTAATAGCTGAAGAATAAAACGAGCAAGCAATACCTCACTTCACATTTCCGAAGACATGAAACTAAAATAAAAAATTATGCTTGAAATAATGATATTTCAAAGCCTGTGGTCTCGCATGATGCAAATAAAAATGTTGCTATTAGCTCCTGAAAAAGTTATCTGAATAAATTAATTAAGCGTTGGGGTGTTGACGTTACCGATTTTTATCTGAATTATAAATAATGTTAACAAAAAAATATATTTCATTCAATCACTCCAGGCATTTTACGGAAGAAAATTCTTCTTTTGCCTATAACATTATGCATAGAATAAGATGGTCAATCAATGTGAACATCTACTCTAATCTTTTTCATTAGATAATTTATTTATATTTGTTCAATTCAAACGAACATTTAGTAGAGTGGAAATTTTTTGGTGAAATTCATTTCAATCGAATATGTTAAATTTGAATGTGGTTGACAATTCTATATCTTATTCACTTATTTTTTTTGTCTAACATATTTGTAATTTTATTAATTTGTTTATGATATCGGTTACTTAATTATTTTATTTTTAATTCTAATACCAACGTGCTATATCAATACATTATAAACTAAGAGAGGTGTTTTTGACATGTTGATATTCGAATTGTCAAATATTCAATCGATTCAAACAAATAATATTCAAATACTCGACGAATAGTAGTAGAAAAAGCATCAGCTTTAGAGCGTTTTTGAAGAATTTCGTTAATAACATTTTAATCGTTAAATTTAGATATAGACAATATAGTTTTTGCTAGGGGATTTAATGTGCTTTCACATAGGATGGATAACTACAGGATGTTCCATTTAACTTAAGAGTTATTGATGGTTGAAAAAATATAAAGTATAAATTGTTTTGCTTAATGTCATGTAGCCAATACCAAAATGCTTTACCGGTTTATTGAAAGCACACTTTGTCAAAATAACTTCTTACAAATGTAAATCGTCCAACTCATACAGTTTTCCTATTTTTATTTTTTTCGCGAAAGCCGACATTTTCATACAAATCAAATTTTCTCGAAATTGGCAGTATAGTTTTTGTGCATATACAATAGGAAGTATTTGTTCAGTTACAAAAATTTGATGTGTCATGTATCTTTCTGTTCTAGAACTGTATAGTATTCAGCCAAGTCTTCTGCTCGTAGCTTATACAGTATATTTCTTATCATAATTGCTAATACTTTGTATACTATATGCGATATTAAAAAAATTGTCCTCTTTTTTATGAAATACCTAATCTTTTATTCGCGATATAAACCTTCAAAATTTCAGTAAAGATTCCATTTTTGCCTCAGGTTTCCCTGCTTTTAATTTGTCTGCTCAGTCTCAGCGATTTACTCGTCCAACAGTATCTACCAGTCTGGTTCTTTGTTCCACTACCTACTTTACCATTTACTCGACTATCTCAACTAGACTTAAATAGTCAAACTTTCTCATGACTTCGTTTCTGTAGTTCCAAAATGTCGTCCTGTAAAATCAATTTATCTTGTTATTGTTGTACTATAATTTAATTTTATTTTTATTAATAAACTGGCTACATTTTCTCAAAAAATTCCTTGTAGAAGATATTATCTTCACTATGGAAATGCCATAAATACTAACGACAAATAGTTTTAATGCACATCCGTAGCAGAAAGAGAGCGCCTACATATCCGTTTTTGTTCCGTTGTTTGTAAACTCGGATTAAATAGCGATTTACATCACTGGCTCATCGATTTTAGCATTAGTGAGCACGCAAAACCTCTGCTGTGGAATACAACCTAATAACATGTCAAATATAAAATCTATTTTGTTCGAATAATCAGGATGATGTAATTACAATCTAGTTAAGTCGACGTTGACACGTTCAATTAATCTTTATGCATATTTTTAATAAAAAGCAGAATGGATGTACATATACATGATAACTATGTAAATCAGGAGTTTAATATTACATGTTAAATAATCCATTTTTAAATTCTGGAAATATGTCAGATTCTAAATACGTTGTTTTTAAATATGTATACATGGCTTCTTAGTAGCTAGAATTAATATTTAAAAAAATGTATTTGCTAACATTCTACTGAAAAGTATTAAGATTTGCTCGAATAGTAATAACTATAAATTGTACATTTCGTCTATCAGTTTCAACTAGAAATATGTCATTAAATTTCTGGCTGCTATTAAGTTAAGGGGAGAAATTTTAACTAAAGCAATTTTTGTTTGTAACAATTTTTAGTAAAAGTAACTATAAACAAGGAATCTTTAAGGTAATAAAGATTCAATTAAAGAATAGTAAACGAAGAATCAGTGAACTAATAAAGGCATTTTTAACATAATCGTTCTGAATAGGGTTTATCCTACTCCTACTTACATATTACCTATTTCAAATATTCTACTACTACTAATGATACTAGGGCCTTCGCTCATTGATTAACATTGTTAACCTAAAGAATTCAGCTCCGACATTATAAGCTGCTAGAGATAATAGTAATTTTCGCAAAGAAATTGTGCAATTAGATGTCAATCATAATATCTATTTATTTTTAAATCGTAATCCCATCGGGATCCATTGAGGATCAAAGTCAAGCTAATACACTCCCTCGAGTATCTTTACTTTATCAAAGGCAAACTTGCTTTGCCGTGTGAGGAAGCTTACGTGAAATGCGTCTAAAGAATCCGAGAGCTAAGCCGACGGCAGCATCGCTATTGGCAGGGTCACCCATGGCAGGTCGAAGGCGAAGAGCCAGACTAAAGGCGGAATTCGACCGAAGCAACATTTAGGCACTCAATCATGCGTGCGTTAAGTTGCTCTTGCAACACTATTCAACTTTGTGGCCTATACTCGGACACGCAGAAGCAGGCAACACTACATAACATGTAGCATGCTTCATGTCGTCTAGTGTTGCTTCAGTCGAATTCCGCCTTAAGAAAGATACTCCCGACCCAGCTGTCGTGTCGTGGCTAAGGGCTTGCACCGGGATAAACGATGCCAGTATTTGTTACACTATGTGTACGGCTATTGTTACACCATACTCCCTCCACTGTGGTCATGTCTCACAAAAGGATGGCGTGACTGCTCTTGGCTTAACCGCCCGGACCGAGAGGAGACAACTTCAATAAAAATCTAATTCCTAAGGCGGGTGGACAGTCTGACGGGTTGCATGGCTGTCTAGAAGATCAGTTTCCACTGCTCACACTCCTGGAATACCGGTTGACCTCCCGGAGTATTAGCCTGGCGGCTGTGTGGGGACTCCACAGGGAACAATATGGAAGAAATCGACATCTAACCTCCAGGTCATCATCGGAGCGGATGCCAACTCCCACCACACTACATGGGGGAGCACTAACACAAATAGTAGAGGTGAGTTACTATTAGAATACATTATCCCTCGAAATCTCGTGGTTTTGAATGACGGTAGTGAACCAACTTTGTAACACAGAGAAACAACAGTTAATTGACATAACGTTGAGCTCCGTGTACATTAGCACACAGGCTACTAAATGGTATGTACCTGTGATCTGAGTGAGAAACGTCATCGATCGAGTACTGTTGGTTTCATAACGTTTGATGCAATGCAAAACATCACCTAACCGATATTTGCCATAGAAGTATTATTGAGTGTATACATAGTTTTCGCCTTGTATATGTCGACAACCAGGAAATAGAAATATGTTTTAAACATTAAATTTGTCTTAAAATGAAACTAATATGTTTATATCAATACAGAAATATGTACATATTTATGCTTCTGATCGCAGCTTTATGTAGTATTATGAAATGTAGTGTATCATTTTCAGTAAATTACTTTTCAAAGTATGACTCACGGTAGTGAATCATACTTTCATCAATCAACTTCCCGCGCTAGATTTTTAATAATATGCTCTTTAGCTTATTACACTTCTGTCTACCAAACCGGTATCAATCGAAGGATGACACCAATTTAAAAAATGTACTAATTTTTGGAGCAAGACTATTTTGTCATGTTTCCCCATAAATTAAAATTATACCAATGTATTTGATGTTACCAAAAGCCGCTACGACAGAACATCCATACTAAATGTAAATCCCAGTGCTCTATCGCTCTGTGCGAAAATTCATTGACTTGTTACTACGCCTATGTACACTCAAAGAAAAAAGAACTGGGACAGATACGATACCCCCGCATGGCAAGAGTAAGATAGTAGAGACTCACATGTTCCGCCCCGCGCTACCCTAACATGTCTATTCGTCGCACAGGCATTAACATACATTACGACCTTGCAATTTTATTTACCTGCTTCCCTTGATAAATATATCTTGCATAAATTAAAGTATAGGAATTTACGAATGTGGTATAATGCCAATTGATAATATATGACATTAATTTGAAGTTTGTTATAGATAGATTATACGACTTTCAAGTATGTAAATTTAATAAAAAGAGAAAAAATACTAAAATGACATTGATGGACTTAGCAGAGAGGTTTAATTTTACACTCAAGAGCTATTTATTTGTTCATTAAAAAGAAACTATACAACTAACATAAAATATATTTTATAGCTATAAGATAAATATGATGGATTTCTTTAAAAATACAACAAATTAAGTTGAAGGTATATAAACAGTAAAATATAAACAAAAGAGATTGCTGAATGTAATTATTTCATAATAATAGTTACGTATAACATGTAATAGTATTCTGATAATCAAAATAGAAAAATACTTAAAATAGATAATATGACAAAAATCATAATAAAACGAATAAGAAGAAAAAGAATATAAATAAAAAAATATGAACATATTGTAATCTTGTATAATAACGACTTCCATCTATTTCTTGCTGCCATTTTCTGGAAATAAAGATTCAATTAGACTGATATTTGAATTTTAAAGTAAAATATATACATGTCATTTTCATTAAGACAGTAGGTATATAGAAATATTTGAGGTATAATAAGGTGTAATCAGGTAATTTAATGATAACCACTCGTAATTTATCTTTTCAATATTACCTTACTGTTGTCAAAATTTTCTTTTGCCATTTGATCGCTTAATCAGCTAAAGCTAATTTCAATTCAATAACTTTTTTACAAATTTTGTGTTACAGAAATGTTACTGCCTTTTACACTTTCATTAAACATGTGTGGTAATGTTATGTAATTATTTTTCATTCATGAAGCAATGCTTTTAGATTCATTCTAATATTAAAGTATAAAGTAATAATGAACTGTATAGTGAACTGAGCAGATTTATATGTGCTGAATTCATATGCTTGAAGAATGTTGGCATAATATAGAAATGTACGTTTTACAATTCTAATGACTATCAATATCGTTATTAAGTTAGAGTTAGTAAACAATAGTTTCGCTATATCATGTACGCTCGTACTCTTTTTACATGAGTAATTATATGAGAAATTGTATCATTATATTTGAATTTTGCTGTGAAATATTTAAGTCATATGTATCGATGTGTTGAATGCTGCCTATTCTATTATTGACTAGTCTGTTCTTGTTATTTGGTAGTTCAATTTCAAGTCTTCTCTCAAGATGATTTAAGATGCATAATGTCTTTTTCTAGCAAATTTTTTGTCACATCAATAATAAAAAAAAATTACCTCACACTTCTGCACATATTCTATCTTTGTATTGCACATTTTTGGCTTGCTCCTGAATAGCAGCAAACCTATTTCTAGTTATCTGCATAGAATCTTATACAGATCTTATCAGATACCGCAAATACCATTTAGGTTATTCCTATAATTGTTTATTAACAGTCAGGCAATATACCTACTTTCCTACTTGATTATCAGACAATATATTATTTACTACTTATTACTACTTACTATTTACTTATAACTATTATTATTAAACAATTTCTTTTAACAATCTTCTTTATTTACTTTTACTGAAATTTTTCTCTAAGTTGCACCTTCAATTCAATTTAAGTCATGCATTAAGTGATACTTCGAAATGCGAATTATTTTTTAACTAAATCTATTATGTATATTTATATGTTAGGATGCTAGCTTTCTAAATAAAATATATTTGTTTCATTTATTAATTGTTTAATTTCCTATCCTATTCATTAATAATAGGAAAACAGCCTTCAAGTTTAAACTTATGTAACTTCATAAGCCCATCAATATAATTTTAATAAATTCCTCCTATTTAGTAATCTTACACATTTAAAAGATGTATGATGCGAACTTAAAATTGTTCGCCTCTTCAATATACTTACTGCAAACACATACAATTCATGCAACGGAGAGACGAGCCCATTGCTTTACGCCAAAAGTTGAATTTGTAAATTCTTATATTTTAATTTACGCAATGTGTATTTACAAAGAGAAGCAGGTAAATAAAATTACAAGGTCGTATAGAATAATACTATCGATGCGATGGATAGATAGCGTTAGGTTGTGCGGCGCGGGGTGTGATAATATTTACTGTCTTGCTTTCTTCTTGCTTCTTTGAGTGTAAATAGAATGGTATTTTATTATATCTAGGCATAAGTCATATGCATCTTTTACGCTATTTTATAAAGTGTGTATATAACCAATTTCCATTGGTTAACGAACAGTTACCAAACTATTATAAAAATATTTTCCGCAAGTACAAATCCAGATTCATTATCATTACAAATTTGAGATAAACCTGCATTTTCCTAACATAAAATGTGAGTTATTTACTCGAACATTTACTATGAAAAAAATGTAGGTGCTCACATTTTCCTCTAATTAGCACGGTTTTACCTCTTGTAAATTTATATATATTTGCGATGATTATAAAAAGCTACATTACTCAGTTTTGTATAAAAAAGAGGAAAACAACGCTAGCTTATTCTTGCCAACATTAATTAACAGAAATCATTATGGTAACATTTATAGGGTACATATGTTTAGTTAACGAGAAATGTGAATTATTTTTTAATTTAAAGAAATAATTTAGACACATTAAAAGTGATACTATTTTCCTTTAACGCCTTTTACAATAAACAAAAGGTATTCAAATACATAATTGTATGTATTTATCAGATGTATAGTATGAAAAATATTTGACTATATATCAACATATATCACCATCAATTTCTAGTAACCATCTAGAAGTTTTAGATATGTTCTACGGACAGGAATATCAGACCTACTTTTTATACAACAGAAGCATACAAAAGTAATAAATGTATTTACTAGACGTTCACTTTAAATTGAATGCCCTTAATTTTTATAAAAAGTACCGTTAACACAACTGCACACCATTATCCTATTAAATCGCATCGCACTGTCATTTTACCAAAGATAGTTTAGTATTGAAAAATGTAAGCGGAACTTTGGACATTCAATTTTCGAAAACCTCGGAAATCATTTATCAAAGGTCAGCACGCAGACCCAGTTGCTGATAATTTCCAATTGTCATCCCAAAGGCACGAATAAATTATCCAAAAAGTTTCTGTTAATTAATATTCCCAGAAAAGTATCACACTGCGCATTCTAAAGATAGAGATTGTAAAGTCTGCGCATGTTTTCGGTAAATTACTGAGGAGTGGAGGTAACAATCGTGGTATGAACCAAAAGAATTCGCGAATTATATTAAAAATGTTAGAAGCTCCACCTTTCGGTATCAAACGAGATCTCATGCTTGTTTGCACTTACTCGACTGTTTCTAGGAAATGGCGTTAGTTAATCGGCCAGTACAATAGCTTATGTCAGATGTCAAGCGAAAAATAGATATAAACATACATGTAGTACATACAGTCGAATTTTTGGATCTTGTCCGTTACGTCAATAACAGCTTAATTAAACACAGATATACGTAAAATATTCATCACCGCCATTTAACGTACATTAGAGAGAAATGTCAACATTACATATAAGTCGACTCATACTGATATTACTCATGACGTAACGGACAAGATCCAAAAATTCGACTGTATGTATATACGTCTTTACAAAATAACATACAATTTCAGGGATCGTATTTGTTCGTCTTAAATCCACATTTTCTCAAGGAAATATAACAGTTTATCAACAATGAAGTCTACCGAGGTTCAGTTCGTCGAATTATGACAGTAACGGGCAAATCAAATAGTAAATGATCTTGCTTCGGTGAAATACAAGGTTATACTTAAAGCGTCTTGCTAATGCATATCAAGGTCTTACAAGGGTTTAACGGGAAATAAACAATAAAAGTGTGTCGTTTACACGATTATGCACTGAAGGTGCAAAGGACGTTTCTTTTTGCTATAACAGACGGAAATGACTCTACAGAATCCTGATGCTGAACCTAGATGGGCTGGTTTAGAGTGATGAATTTAACGAGAATATACTGGTTACTGGATTCCTACCTACAAACCTGCGGTTATAGTTGTACTAATTAAATTAAGGGGTCTAAGTGTAAATTAGGCCGGCCAGATATTATCAGTCACGGCAATCAAAAGTCACGGAAATAAGATACAGACCTCCATCCTGACAAATATGGCCGAGGTGAGGACCCAACTCGCAAATGTGCGGTTATGATGGATTGTATGTATGTATATGTGGTCGGAAATGCAAAGTCAAACAATGTAGCATTATCAATATGTGTAAGAGGATTATTGATTACATGAATTTGTCTCCTTCCGAACTGTGACTAATAAAGTGCTCAAGAAGAAAAAATATATAAAATATACATATATGTATATATAAGTATAGAAATAAACAATTATTCGGAAACGGAAGAAAATAAACTCTATTAAAAAAAGTTACATTCGGAACTTTATGCTCTTGTACGTTTGAAATAATGAAATTGGCCCAAACGGCCACGATACGGAAATGCAAAATATTAATGCAATTCGCGGAACACAGAAATTTACATATGGTGGTAGTGCAGATAGAATTAATTTTTTCGGTTCAAAAAACAACAATAATACAGAGAGAGTTTTCTAACACCGTCCCTTCTCGACGCAAGACTTCATAAAAGCGGGAAAGCAATCACGTCTTATAATTGCCTTTACAAGAAGTAATATACAACTGAATTAAGAAATCTTAAATGAGTTAAACAAAACATATTTACACTAATAAAAAAAATAATAATAATAAGCAAAACCAAACAAAATTAAATGATACTGCCGAACATAAATTAAAAAACGTTATTTACATGAATTAAATAAAAGAGTACTGAAGTCTCGCTCAGCGGTATCATTACAAGATTCCAATGTTGATATATGCATAATATAAAATTTCTGCAAACAGAATTTCACTTGTTAGTAATGTTTAGGAACTACCTCTAATTATAGTAATCTTTCGATTTTCGAGAGAAGTGAAATCATTGCATTGATTGTACCAGAAAATTAGAAACAATGAAAATTTCTACATGAATAATAATACTGAAGAACATATTTTACTTTATTTGTTGTATTTTATTTGAAAAGTTTTTTTTTTTGTGATTTTAGGAGACGATGAAATTAAAAATTAGTTGCAATTTTCAAGAACACGTCTTTTATTTTATCTTTAAACAAACGATAAAAAATAGGCACAAATTACACCTTTAGAATCACTAAATAAGTTTTGTTTTTGCTATTCTTTCGTGAATTGTTTCTGGAGCAACTCTAAAAATAACCCAACAGTAGTTGGCAAACATGGAAGTATTTCAGTTTTGTTGATGGTCAGGATCTCTTGATGGTGATGACATATCTTCTCGACAAATCGCTGTACCACTATTATCTGATTCGTAAGTGAATCTTTCTAGGGATTCTGGAATAGGAAAATCATCTCTATGGGACACAGGTCTCATGGCATATGTTATATTTGGATAGTTAACCGATTTTTTTCTTTTTGGCCTTGCCTAACACGATGTGTCATGCAGAATTAGTAAAATTTTCATGATTTGTAGGCTTTCTCTAAACCATTTCCGAGATATGTTACAATGTCAACTATTCGATTCGATTCACTAACTTCGACTGACTAACCTCTCCCGTTTGTAGTTGCTTCTATATCCAAATACGGCTTCTAGATTTGTAGATTCGAGAATTTTCTGTTAAATTCTAAAGTATTTGCGATAGTGGCTTTTATTACTTGTTTATATACAAGGGCTGATCTTTACAATGCAGACAGGACGTCACGTATCGCTCAAGCTTGAACTAATGTTAAAAACATACATTCATTTTCGGTTTTAGTAAAAATAGTAAGATTTAGTCGATGTTATTTTAGATACATTTTAGCTGCTATTCAGCGTAATCAGCGTTTGGAACCCATTCAAAATTTTGATTAATTTGTGAGTAAAAGATTAAGAGCAATGGCACATATTGTCCAATCTTCCATAAGTATTATCGTACCGTTCTTTATAAAGTACGATCTTTTATGAACGAATGGTTTTACATTCAATGCATATAATATATCGCCCGCATGTAACTGGGCTTGTATATCCGAGTGAGTATATGATTTTCTGCTAACATTGCAATAATAAAGATATTACTCATCCTAAGGTTTTGTATTACTGATATTATACAGCTTCTTATCATTTCCAATTGGACGCAATTGATTTTGTTAAATTCGTTCAGATCGGTTCTGTTTCTGTAAAGACAATTTATCAGCCGTGTGTGAAAAGAATATGGCTTAATAAATATGTCAAAATATCGAAAAATATTCAGGTAGTCTCATTTAAAATTCGAAAATCAAAGTCATTTCCGGTAAAAGCGGAAGTGATAAGAATGTATCGACTATGTCAAGAAATGTAAATTAAAGCCCCGTACATAATTCCCAAATTTCGTTTCTCTATCACAAATACTTTAGAAATTATAGAGGCGAGCCACCTCCCAGAAACACCCGGTATACACGTTCAATCTGTATTGTATCCCCTGTGGCCTTTTTCTTAGTCGAAGATGTCCGATGAACACAATACGCTAAGTGGAAAGTCTTATTTATATGAATCCATCAGTAGGGGAGACATTACTTTAAAAACAGAGTGCACATCTTAGTAGGATGTTTTACTACAGGTCCTATCATGACATCACATCGTCTTCTCCCGGCACAAAAGAAGGTAAGCGAGATAGCAAAAATCATGTCGGGACCGTCGAAGTGCCCATAGTTTTGTAGGTGATTACTTCACTGGTCGTACAAATTAGACAAAAGTATTACATTTGTTTCTGTTATTTCGTTTTATTTGACACGATCTATATTGCTTCTTTTTTTACATTCATTGTACTTTGTATTGCAGTTACCATATAAATACTTCTAGTTAAGAATTAAAATATAACCAATATATTTATTAAACAGGTAACAAACAAAGCCACGAGGGCCTTTTGGGCCTGTAGAGGAATGTTTGGCAAAACGTGGGGGCTGAAACCTAAGATGGTACACTGGCTGTACACGAAGGTTATAGTACCCTCTATAACTTACGCAGCGTTGGTCTGGTGGCACAAAGCTAGTTTGGGCTATGCGGCCAACACACTCAGTAAAGTACAGATGATTGCCTGCTTAGGCTTCACTGGAGCCATGTCCTCGACACCGATTGCGGCGATAGAGGCGATCCTTGGGCTTCTTCCTCTGCAGCTTGTTTTGTGGTCGGAGGCAGTCCTAGGAGCCTACAGGGCAAAACGTAGTGGATGCAGGGGTTTCTCCGGTAAAACGGGAGATCATACCAGCATCCTCACCTACATAGAGCAGACAGCACCACTGTCCATGAGGGCGAACAAGATCTCGCCTACTTTCAGCTTCAGTGGGGGATACATTGTAAACATCTCCAACAGAGAGACTGCCAAAGCTTTCGTCCACAAACCAAGACGAGAGGTATCTCGCTGGTTTGTCGACGCCTCAAAAACGCCAAACGGCACGGGAATTGGAATTTGGAAAGATGGTGAAACCCAGGGTGAAGCTCTCAGCCTGGGGAGCACTACGTCCATTTTCCAAGCCGAAGTAATCGCAATCCAGACCTGCGCGGAAGGCATATTAAACTGCCCGCAGATTAATGGAGCAGCGGAATTCCTTTCTGACAGTCAAGCTGCTCTCAGAGCACTGCAGGCTGTCAGATTTGACTCCGAGGTAGTGCTACACTGCCATAAGACTCTCGTAAAACTGGCGGAACGTCTCAGCACAACTCTAAGATGGGTGCCAGGCCACTCTGGAATCAGAGGTAATGAAATGGCTGACAAATTAGCTAGAGGCGCCAGTGAAGGCCCTTTTGTGGGTCCAGAACCCACATGTGGGAACTCCTATGGCAACATCAAAGCCTTTGTCAGATCTGAACTCGCTGCTAGGCATTGCTCCCACTGGAATGCCCTTGCCGGCATGAGACACTGTAAAACTCTCGGGATTCGCCCGTATGAGAAAAAACTGCGCAAGGCAGTCTCTATGAGCAGGCCAGGCTGAGGTTACTCACAGGAATCTTAACCGGTCACTGTGCACTGAACAAACACCTGCATCGCATGGGCATAGTAAACTCTTCCCTGTGTAGAAACTGTGGGAATGCGGAGGAAACTCCAATCCACCTTCTTGCCCACTGTTCGAAAGTGGACAGGGAGAGGCGGAGTTATTTCGGGGTCGGACGTCTGGACGATCCCGGACTAAGAAAACTAACTCTCGACCAGGTTGCGGACTTCTTTGTCCGAGTGCAACCTGGCTAAGAGGAGTAAAACAGCACGGGGGCACAATAGGCCTCCCCTATGGCCGAGTTTGCCTTTACGGTTTTTCCGCCCGTGCAGTCAAAAAAAATATCTTGTAATAATCCTTTTTATTTTATCGATATTGTTGTGGTGAAATTAGTTTCTTAACTGCTAACATTCTAGACATCACATAATTTCTCGTGTTAAACATTAATAAATTAATTTAGTTATATGCATACAATAACTTTACAGTTATTAAATTTATTATACGTTTTAGAGTCTACTGCAGAAAACCTTGATTGAGTATCGAGCGCAGCTTGAAACATGAAAGTTAATTACTTTTCCAAACCCCTTAGTTATAAGTAACAAAATCGACACCAAACTTTACTTTACGCGATTACAAAAGTTAATTCTGTACTTCGCATTTTTTTAAACTACTAACTGATCAAACTTCCATAGTATAAAGTTCCAGTATTACAAAAGTTTACAGAAATGCAAACATAAGTTTTTTCTAACTCTCGGCAGTTTTACAGCATCAAAGTTAGTAACAAATATGCTCTTCGTAATTCTTTTGCTTTTAGGGCAAAATATCAAATTACCGAGAAGATTTAATATTACTTTCTTCCCACCAAGCTTTAAATTTTTCCACTTTCATTATTAAAAACACTCTACATAAGTATACCACATTTTAATTTTTTATTCGTGCAATGTTACAAGGACGATGTGGAATGTGAGATAGGAGGAAAAGTGACAAATTGCTACAAGAAAAATAACCAAATATATTTTCTAGCTAGAATATACATATGTAACGTTTACCTTCCGAGCTAAGACTTACGCTCAAATGCTCTGAATTTTTTACGCGCCTTACTACAAATAGAAACTTTATACTTACTGTATGAAGTAATATTTTCTCAAATTTGCTTTAAGAATGTGAGCTAAAAGTAATAACAATATTAAGATTTCCACTTAGAACTCCGTAAAGAATATGAATATGAATATGAAAAGAATATATTAGATTATTCAACACTGAATACCAGAAAAACCAACCAGTGGTTTTCGACACTTCTACCAGAACTATAAAAGAAGTAACTCTATACATAAATAATCGATATGGAGTAAAGAATAGGTACTTTTAGTTTCATAAGTGAAGTAAGTTAGATATTATATAGTGATTGTACAAATCAGATGCATAGTACGAGCATTTTAATAACTATATTAATTAGCTATGATTAGAAAGTTATAATGAGGACGAGATGCTACTATTAGACCTATTTACAGGAACTAATATGCGTACCAAGTAGGAAAATCCTGGGAGCTCGCCATACATAGAACAATTATCAAGTTAAAGAGTAGTAGTAGTAGTTGTTTGACAGCACATCTCTCGCGTTCATTAAACTTGAAAGCAGGTACGCCCACCAAGTTTTATGTAGATGAATTTGCAATATGATCGAAAGCAAGAAACTACGCTCACTAACTCATAAAATTATAGTTGTAGAAAAGTACTACCTCATCCGCTTTGTTGCGGTGTGTTTCAAAGCCTCCCTGATCTACAAAGTCAAAGAAGGCACCCACACAGCATTAATGATGTGTACCTTTTTGGAGAGAAACTGACATCCGATATGAAATATCTGAAAATCACGCATAACTAAATGCTCACAGTCTGGTCTCATCTGATAAGCATACTCGTTAAAGCTATCAAAGTCTTATAGAAGAGCAAAACAACTTTAAGTCAAATTGGGGAATTATTACTTATGTGCTTGATGATGAGGATAGAGAAAATCTGCTTCATTAAACCTTTAAAAGTCGTTACTCCAATTTGCAAACAAATCTGGTTTTGGAGTATGGTCAGAATTAACCTGTAAGATAACACTTAAGGTTAAAAGTTAAGACAAAAACATTGTTACTGCTGGAGAAGAATCAACGAACAGGAGATGGCTAAAGTGTTGCTAGGGTGACGCTCAGGCTGCCTAGTGATCTACTTTTCAATCAGAAAGTCTAATGAATATTCACGTACCTTAACAACCATCGCCTTCTGACAAAAGGGTTTCCTAATACCACTTAATGCTTCACAATTTTATACATGAAAAAGTAACTATTCATCCTGCTGACATCCTTGACGTATGAGATCGGACATATTGCCCAAATTTCGTAGTGCTTCTTTTGCTGACAACAGCTGTTTTAGATTGCTGTAGGAACTAAACAATGTCATAATAATGAAACAGTCTATACATAATAACAACAATGACAAATATTACACACCGATTTCCCACATACTTGTTAAGAATTGTTAAAATGTCAAGCTGTTTCATATTTATATTTGTTGGATCTGGTTTAGATACATGTATTGTTATTGCAATAAGTTATGCAATTAATAACAGGAGCTAGTAACCAGCCTTCTTTCCATATGAGTTTTTATGTAATTAAACTATATTCGTTTCCAAAAGAAAACGAGATTTAAGCCAGGTACATATTTAAATGTTAAAAATCAACAAATGCGAACAAACATACAGAGAATGTTCCTTATTCATATTACTCATAATTACTTTCATTAGGAGATCTATGAGTCTTATTTAATTATTCGTTATTAAAGTTTTGCTCTAGCACCTTTGTATGCAAAATACAAGTTTATAGTATATTTCAAACTGTTAAATTAGATCCGAATTTACAACCAAAACAAAGACACCTCTTTGGCACGGTGAAATAATAAAGATCCTTTGATGAAAATCGTGTCTTTCGTAGCTTCTTCCGTCTTTTCATTACGTCTTAAAATTAGATATCAAAGCGCAAAGAGTTCACTTAACTCTACTCAAGAACTACTGAGAAATAGTCCATTATCATCTTTGAGAGTATGAAACCATTGTCTTTTGTCTTATTTAAGAAAATTAATTAAGTACGTCGTTCGTAATTACAAAACTGTTCATACCCTCCTTATGTATGTATGTATATATGAGCGAATACATGCACTGAAAATGATGTCTAAAGTATAACGTTTTTCTTTTTGTAGCAGACAAAGATGTTTAATCTTTGAATATAACTTACTAGACGACTAAACCAAGGCATTCATGTACGATTACTAATTATATTTATATCATAAAATTAACAAAATAGCTCTCTAACACAAAAAATCAACAATAATTTTTCATATCAAGTCAATACCTTAAAATAAACATTATATTATTTTGAAATTTATATTTTCATAAGTTTAATATCTTCTTCTTCATCTCGGTTCAAATTTGCATGTTGTTGTTCACAATCACATGTTCACATGGTTCATATGTTTTGTGCTAATATACCCAAGCCAAAACGACAGAAGAGAATGCAACCTCTTGCATTCGCCTAAAACCAGCAATGCTCTTCTGAATTTCAATTTTGTAATTCATAGAAAGCTGCTTATCACACTGTAGCTTTCGATAAGCTGATATTCTCCAGAGAAAATGAGTTTTTAATTTCTCTTGCAAACATTTTACAAGATGCCGGTGCCACCCGGGATGTTACATAATTGAGTTTTATATACATACATATACGCTGATAAGTTTTTAAATAACGCTGACCAACATTATTTAATTTTTCATGCGTATATCGCGCGAGGTTAAAATTAATTTACTTAAGTATATTGTTTAACAGAAAAAATAAATTTAATTTATTTATTTATTTTTAATTTTCCTTCATAAAGGTTCTCATTTTTATACTCTATCAAAAGCCATCATGCCAGTCAAAGGAAAAAAGTAAGTTGATGATGATCAAAACAAGATAAAATATGTTAAATAGAATCTAATGATATTGTCGTAAAGAGCTCAAAAAAAATCTTGTAAAATGTATTGATTCGTCGTGACAATAATAATTGCTTCAGGAAAGAAAATGACAAACTGTTTTTCGAATATATTTCAAATACTACAAATTGTAGAAGAATTCTTAAAATGGATTATTATTGATCAACTCTAAAATACGCAACATTGATCCAATTTAATTAACTTTGTGTCTCATTTGGTATTCAAGATCCCAGTGGTGAGCCTCGAATTTATAAGAACTTGTACTTATATATATATACAGTCGAATTTTTGGACCTTGTCCGTTACGTCATGAGTAATGTCAGTATGAATCGACTCGAATGTCATGTTGACATTTCTCTCTAATGTACGTTAAATATCGGCGATGGATATTTTACGTATATCTGTGTTTACTTACGCTGTTAATGACGTAACGGACGAGACCCAAAAATTCGACTGTATGTAGATACCTCGGGTCGGCGTTCACCCTATAGCGTCGACCCTTAAAACTCTGCGGCTGCACTACCCAATCCCTGGTCTCATAGTTCCAGGGTAACGGGCGTGGCTGGAGTAGACTTCGTATATAGGGGAGGATGCTTGGGCGTAGGCATGGGCATACGCTCCGGTGACCGGCCGCTAACCGTAGGAATATACGGTGGGTAAGTGAGGCACCCTACGGCACTTACCTAGAGAACTCTGCAGCTGCACTACACCATCCTTGGTGGCCACACTCAGGGAAACGGGAGTGGCGAGAGAATTTGGCGAAGATAGTAGGGGAGGACAAAAGTCGGTTCGCCGAGGAGTTGGTTGTCTGGTCGGCGAAACCTTTGGTTTCATCCTAAAACAACTCGGTGATTCTGGGACCCTACGGTTTCACTGTAGCTGCCGCGGATACTTGATCGCCGGAGGGGCGAAAAAGTTGGCGCGGTTGGCATTTTGGGGTAGGGCTTTTGCCCGGCCGTCCCCGTAGTTCAGGCTTAATTCACGGACGGGCTGGTTGTACCTCACGGCCAGATTCCGTTTCCCACGCTTGGCCGATAGTAGCCATCCGCAAGGAGGCCTAGGCCCCGTGGGGTTAGATGTGAGGTAGGAATTCGCTAAAGCGTCTTCAACGGTGACGCGTCCAACGTTGACAAGAAAACTTGTCTAACATGGGTAGCACGGGGGAGAGGAGCCCACCGGTTCGCCGGACCTCGCCGCGATGTGTCGGTCTCGTGCGGGCAACTGGTTTCGTACCTCTTTGTCCTGAGGAGTGTGTGCATTTTCCGTGACGCCGCATACCTAACGGTCGGTCGGCAGCTGGGTGTCCCTTTGGGGTCCAGCAACCACATTCGTGTATGTAGCTACCTACATACCTACAGTGTGGCAACCACTTATGGAATAAAATTATTTTTGATGTTATCGTCTCATGAAGAATGCTCGAACACGTCAATTTTTAATTTTAAAGACAAATTAAATTAAAAAAATTAGAAGTATACAGAGTGATTTCTGAAAGAGCCGCACAAAGTAGATGACTTTTTTTAATTGGTTTGGCTTTGCAGAGTATTTTTCACGTCTCGTGTCTTATTTTGTGGAGATTCTACATGAACATGAAGTAACCAGTGAAGACATAGAAGTGAGTTTCGACGTGGAATCTCCCTTTACCAACGTGCCAGTGGAAGAAACCCTAGAACTCATCAGACAACGGTTTATACCACAAGGACTACAAGAGGGGCTTGACCTCGCAAGACTATGTTTAAACACCACCTATTTTCTATGGAATGGAGATTTCTACGAGCAGAAAGACAGCGCAGCCATGGGATCACTTCTCTCACCAGTCATTGCTAATGTTTTCATTGAAACTTTTAAAGAAGAAGTCATCAGCTCTAGTGAAAATAAACCGAAATGCTGGTACCGCTACCTGAACGACACGGTATGGACAATCTATACGCATTCAAGGAACATATCAACGGACATGCCAACATCAACATTACGATGGACATAGAAGAGAATGGCCGCTTACCTTTTCTGGATGTATTGGTAAAACGCAACGACAGTGTAAAATTGGGACATGGAGTGTACCACAAGAAGACGGATACGGACCGATATCTACACGCAGCCTCACATCACCATCCACAACAGAAAAGATCTCTGGTCACCACACTGTTACACAGAGTGGAAATAATCAGTGATGCAACCAACAAAACCGTGGAAATTCAATATGTAAAAGATGCACTGCAGAAGAACGGCTACAAACCACAGGAGATTCTGAGATTAGCCGGAGATAAAAAGAAACAGAAGGATGGCCCAGAACTAAAGCCAGCAGGATACGCACTCCTGCCATATATTGCTGGAGTCTTAGACAGGCTGAAGCAAACCCTGGAGAAGCAGAACGTCAACGTCAGGTTCAGGACAGTCAAGAAACTAAAAGAACTGCTTCTGTCCAACAAAGCCTCGATACCTAGACTACAAGCTAAAGGCATCTACGAACTTCAATGCCAGTGCGGGCAATCGTACATTGGGCAAACTCGGCGCAGTATACAGTTCGGAGTCAAAGAACATCGCAGAAATTGTCGAAGAGGGAAATACTGGAAAATCTGCAGTAGCTGAACACTACCACACCGGAAGCTGTAACGTAGTCAACTACAATGACGTGAAGATACTAGCCAGAATCAATCACTACTAACCACGGATAATGAGAGAATCCCTGGAATTAAGGAAGAACAACTTTAACCAAGAAGACGGATACAGATTGAGTAAGGTATGGAAGTTAGCGCTGGACAGCGCAGAACAGCAAGGACCATCGAAGACGCATCCGAGACCATCTAACACGAATCGAGGAGAAGCATCGGATACGGATCGAGGACGATAACGGACAAGGTTCAGCGGACTGGAACGGATACGCATCACTGAAGTAGAGCAGGGACTGGGTATATAACGAGTAGCAGAAGATGCCAATGCATACCACGACATGTGGGGAAGCACTGACGTCAAAGAAAGAGGTAAGTCACTTTTAGAATTTCTATTAGCTTGGAATCTCTAAATTGCAAATGTAGGCAGAGAACCTACGTTTGTAACAAGGGCAAGGAGGGAAGTACTAGATGTAACATTCAGTAGCCTTAGCATAAGTAACATAGTTAAGAACTGGAAGGTCTCGAGTGAACCCTCCCTGTCAGACCACAGGATAATAGAGTTCACCTTGGAGAGACGAGATCCTATAATGCACCAGTGCAGGAACCCCACGAAAACAAACTGGGACCTGTACAAAACGTATTTAAAGGACAACCTTAGCCAGCTAAACACAGACGGGACAAGACACCACCTCAAGCTGGAACAGAATGTAGAGCTGCTCTGTGGGGCGATATCCAAGGCCTTTGAAGCCAGTTGTCCGTTATCCCCAAGAAAACCGGCCAAGGATGCCCCTTGGTGGAACAGAACTCTGGCAAATCTCAGAGCTGAAGTCCGTCACCTGTTTAATAAAGCAAAGGTTGACGGGAACTGGCAAAGTTACAAAGAGAAGCTGACTACGTATAACAAGGAGATAAGGAAGGCAAAAACAAAAATTTTAGAAATTTTTGCGAAAACATCACTTCCAGTCCTGTAGCAGCAAGGCTTCACAGAGCCATGGCAAAAGGCGGGACTAAACCTGTGATGGCCTTGAGAAAACCAGACGGCAGCTACACGGAAGGGGAAATGGAGCGGGCTGACCTGCTCCTTCAAACACACTTCCCTGGCAGCAAGCAAGCAGATCCGGCAGAGACAATCCCTATCACCAAGAGACCCAAACGGGAGGAATGGGAAAGCGCTAGGCGAATCTGCACGAGACAACGCATGGAGTGGGCAATAAACACCTTCCAGCTCTACAAATCACCCGGAGCGGATGGAATTTTCCCCGTGCTCCTGCAGAACAGGAAGAGGTACTACAGCATCTCATAAACATAACGAAAAGCAGTCTCGCGTTGGGATATGTCCCCAAAAACTGGAGAAGGGCGAAAGTCACCTTCATACCAAAAATAGGGAAGGAAGATGGGACTGACCCCAAATCCTTCAGACCTATTTGCCTGACATCTTTTCTATTGAAAGCAATGGAAAAAGTAATAGATACGAGGGAGAGTTTTTATATTCGCGGAATGAGAGATAACGGGTGGAAATAAAAAAACCTAATTATTTTTCTTTTTCAATATATTCACCTGCAAGACGGATACATTTTTCACATCTTTCAATTAATTTATTTATACCCTCATAAAAAAATTATTTCTCTTTATCTGCAAAATACGCCGAAACTGCCTCCTTGACTTCATCAACGGCAGAAAATTTTTTACCCCGCAGCTCCTTTTTCATTTTCGGAAACAGGTAATAATCACGCGGGGCCAGGTCTGGGCACAGGGTGGGTGATCCACAATTTCGAAGCCCATCTCATGCAGGGCAGCTAACGCAACGCGGCTCTTGTGGACGGGCGCGTTATCGTGCAAAAGCAGCACACCTTTCGTCAATTTTCCCCGTCTTTTCTCTTTAACGGCTTCTTTTAGTCGCTCTAATATTGAAGCGTAATATTCTCCGGTTATAGAAACACCTTTATCTTTATAATCAATCAACAATATTCCTTCCGAGTCCCAAAATACCGTTGTCATGAGTTTCCCAGCTGATTGTGACACTTTAAATTTCTTGGGAGGTGCTGTGCCCTTTTTATGCCACTGCATGGAGTCTTGTTTGGACTCAGGTTCATAATGATGAACCCAAGTTTCGTCTCCAGTAACAATTCGACTCAATAGACCATCCTTGTCTTCATTACAGAGGTCCAAAAATGCACGCGAATACTCTACGCGCTGTTGTTTTTGCGGCGCCGGCGGCGTGAGCATTCTCGGCACCCATCTTGCGCTGACCTTAGACGTGCCGAGATAATCGTGTAGGATTTTAAAAATTGTTGTATCGGATACTCCAACCATTTCTGCGAGTTATTTCTTCTTTAGTCGAGCATCTTCGAGTACAATTTTTTCAACTTTTTGGATAAGTGCTGGCGTGGTCACCTCAATGCTCCTGCCCGGCTTCGGGTCGTCTTCAAGGGATTCCCTTCCTTGTTTAAGCAAACTACGCCACTTGTACACCATGGTTTTTCCTGGACAAGAGTCGCCATAAACCAATGACATCTCATTCATTATGGTCCCGACTGATTTTCCTTGCCTGGTAAGGAACTTTATAACGGCACGATATTCTATTTTTTCCATATTTCACTTTTCACTCCTGATTATGTTACTTGGTTGACGATAGTTCAAAGACTAACTGTCTAATAACAATGAAACTTCGTATTTCTACTAATTATGAGTCGGTGCACAGGCAACTCCCCCAATGCGCCTAATCATTCCCCTACAACCCGCTCATTCCGCGAATATAAAAACGCTCCCTCGTAACTATATAAGAATGGAGGTTATGGAGAAAGCTCCACTTCACACAAGTCAGCACGCATACAGGGCAGGCAGATCGACAGAGACTGCCCTAGAAGAGCTAACAAGGACCATTCAGGAAACCCTGAATGAAAAAGAAACAGCTAGCTGTGCCTTCCTAGATATCTCAGGTGCGTTTGATAACACGTCGCATGATGCGATCAGACGAGCACTGGAGGCAAGGGGGCTGAGTAAAACAGTAACCAAATGGATAAGTGAGGTGCTCTCCACAAGGACAGCTGAGACAACGGTAGGCCAACACACTACGAAGATCAGAACTACCCGTGGAACACCTCAAGGCGGCGTGTGCTCGCCTTTGATGTGGAGCCTGGTGGCGTATGAGCTGCTTAACAGGTTGATTGCGTTCGGTGTACACTGCATAGGATATGCCGATGACATTGTTATAATAGCAAAAGGCAAGTTTGAGGGAATTCTTTGTGATCTGATACAAACAAGCCTTAGAATTACTAGCGAATGGTGTCGATCAGTGGGGCTGAGCATTAACTCAGCAAAAACCACAATCGTACCTTTCACTAGGAGGAGAAAACTACTGAAAATGAAAGATATACGTCTAGATACAGCAGTAATCGAATGCAAAACAGAAGTGAAATATCTAGGAATAACCCTAGACAAAAAAACTTCTGTGGAATAAGCATATCGAACTGACTGTGAATAAAGCAACAAGAGCTTTAATGATATGCCGGAATTTAGCAGGCAAAGCGTGGGGTTGTAACCCAAATATACTGCGATGGCTGTATACTAGTATAGTAAGACCTATGGTAACATACGGGGCAATAACCTGGTTTCAAAAGGTCACACACGTCACTACCAAGAATATCCTTGGCAAGCTGCAAAGGTTAGCATGTGTATGCATTACCGGAGAAATGGGAACCTGCCCAACCGCTGCCCTAGAGGTCATCCTAGACCTCACACCTCTACATCTAGTAGTAGAGGGAGTGGCCCATGTGGCAATGTACCGACTAGCCAGGGCACGGACGGGAGGGGGCGAGACTCTATGCCAAGGAGCTTTGACATCCATGGCGGGACTCTCCCCACTTTCGGATTTTCCAAGAGATGAAATGGTTAGGAAATACAGCTTCGAAAAGAACTTTGCAACGAAGTTGAGTAACAAAAGAGAGTGGGAAGGAGAATCCTCCACCTACTCTCTAAAAGCAAACACCATCAAATGGTATACGGATGGGTCCAAAACTGAAAAAAGAACAGGTGTAGGGGTATTCGGGCCAGGAACCAAATACTCAGAGCCGATGGGAATATAGCCCAGTGTCTTCCAGGCAGAGATTAATGCGATTGGAAGATGTGCTCAGGTGAATCTTGACAGGAACTATCGGAAGGAGAACATTGCAATCTTCTCCGACAGTCAGGCAGCCTTACTGGCGCTGAGTTCTAACACCATCAGCTCCAAGTTAGTTTGGGAATGCCGGGATAAACTAAACAACCTGGGCAAGGAAAACAAAGTTGCATTATGCTGGGTACTAGGACACACTGGAATCAGTGGCAATGAGAAAGCTAATCTATTAGCAAAGGAGGCCGCCACAACTTCGTTTGTGGGACCGGAACCATTCTGTGGAATAGGGATGAGCACATACAAGAAAGAACTTAAAGACAGGGAAGAGGACGTCAGAGATTCCCTCTGGCACAATCTTCCTAGCCTGAGACATTCCAAGGTATTCCTTAGAAATTTCAACAAGCAGAAAGCAAAAACCATGCTAGAACTAAACAGGAACAGATTATGCATTCTCACAGGTTTCCTTACAGAGCATTGTCACCTCGGGGAGCTCATGAAGAGAATAGGTCTGGAACAGAATAGCGACTGCAGGTTCTGCGGGGCGGAAGATGAAAGTCCGGAACACCTGATATCCAACTGCACAGCTATTGAAGAAATTCGCGCCAACTATCTTGGCAAAGGCGTTATAGACGAGGAAGAAATACCCTCTCTGAAACCATCACATCTGTTACAGTTTATTAAAGCTCTCAGGCTGGATGGGGAGCTGTGACTGCGGGCAAAACCCAGCAGCTTACACCTCATGTAAGGGGGCACAATAGACCCACGGTCGCGGTGCAATATCACCCTTATATCTAAATCTAAATCTAATGATCAGCGAAACTTGTTACAACGACCAACCCGAAAGATACATCTTTAAAGAGCATTATGTGTATTACAATTTTTACTTAAAATTGAAGAAAGAATTGAATTATCTAATAATATACAGATGGTTCCGTTTAAAAAAATGTAACTTTGACGTGCCACTATTTTACCACCGATCCTGTATACTTAAAATTATTCTTAGCTAATAAGCATTTAAAAACCCTAAAATTATTGTATTCAACTTTTTCCGGTATCTCATATATTTTACCCAATAATCGACCGTTTCCATACATATCAGCGACCCTTGTAAGTAATACTTTCAAAGATCGATAACTCGGAAACGGTTGAATTTAGGTACATTATGTGTATTACAATGTTTACTTAAAATTGAAGAAGGAATTGAATTATCTAATAATATACAGTTGGTTCTATTTAAAAAAATGTAACTTTGACGTGCCACGACTTTACCACCGACCCTGTATACTTAAAATTATTCTTAGCTAATAAGCATTTAAAAACCCTAAAACTTTTGTATTTAACTTTTTCCGGTATCTCGTATATTTTATCCAATAATCGACCGTTTCCATACATATCAGCGACCCTGTATATGTATGTATATGGATATTATATCTCTCAAAACTATGCAAAAATTATTATAATTATACACAATTTTGAAGGCATAAATGTTATGCTTCATATTTCAGTTAATAATACGCCAAATATGAAGCGTTCAACTGTAAAGCTTTCAGAAATACAAAATTGTTAACATAACATTGCAGTGGGTCGTATATTTGAAAAACATTAACAACTCAAAAACGACTGGTTTTCGATACACAGCACCTTAACAAGTTTTGATGTCGAATTGCAGACGCGATTTAAAAAAAACTAAATAAAATGCTACTTAAATTAAGGAAATTGATATGAACTTCCAATGAACGGGAGGTGAAACGAGAACGGGAATAATTTCGCTACTAAGGCTCGACGCCACTATCTCTAACTAAAAGTTTTCAGAAGTGTTGTAGATTTCGGAAATGAACCAGTTCCCTGAATAACCCTGCATTCGTATTTCGTAGTAGTAAGTAATAACATATTACGAAATAGTTACTTCGTAATATATGTTTGTTAATATTATTAAATTCTTCTTAATTTGTTAACCGGTCATCATAATTTATTAATTGATATTAATGTATTCAGCTCACGCAGTAATTTTGCTGTATCTCAATTATTATTTTCATTAGAGAAGTTAGTAGCAGACAGAAGTTCAAATTAATTTCTATCAGTCGCGGATTACAAACTCAAAAAGAGATAACAATATGTGCGTGGTTGTCTCCACAATAGCCGCCGAACGAATATAGCAAACAGATCGTTAAGAAGTATTTTGGAAACTATTTTAAATAGATAAAATACTAAGATAAACCATATGTTGCTAACATTAGGAAGTGCTCCTTTTTACCCCATAAGGAGCCGTGACTCTCTGCCTTATCCTATAGTACACTATACATTTAGTAGTGCTTTTATTTCTGCCCTATTCTACACTAAATATTTACCCATGCACGAAATTTACACTCCGTAGTTTTTTTACGTACTTGTAGTACAAGACATACCAAATATAATTAGTACATATTATATATTATATATTTTTTTAATTAATTGTTCCTTTGATATTATACCACTTATAACTTAATCAAACATTGATAAAACAACAATATTGGGCGAAATATGATAATGATACTTGCTACAAGGGCTAGACGTTGGTCGCTAAACCAGCAGTTCTATTAGTGCAATCGATATTTCCTTTCGATATTTTCTATCAGATTGTTTTTCGCAAAATATTAAACGCCTAGTGACTAATGAACTGTGCGATCTTTCGAGCTGCCTACAATTTCCAAATGATCGACTTTGTCTATTCTAAACTAATGTTGAGGGATAAGATGATTACCGCCAATAAATGAATTAAAGCTATACAACACTTATTTCTGTCAACCTCAAGCTTTCGATTTATTCGAAATAATTATCAGAAGACAACTACAATTGCATATTACATTCAAACACAGCTTGAAATTTACTCAAATGATTATTATTTCAACTCTACTATTCCTTGCAATCGTCATTAGGTTTATTTATCTTATCGTCATTGTCCTAGACCAGGACAATAACTTTTTTCCAATACTCACACATATGCGAATAATAGCGCCTTCTTATGCCGTATGAAATCAGTCAAATGAAATGATATTTACCAAATAATGTACTTAGAGACAAAGTTATGAGTTTCCGACAATACCTTATCAATGTGTGGAACACGTACTCTATTATTCTATATAAAATCAAATCTATTATTCAATAACTTACTGATATATGTAGCAGCTACGAGCATTGACGGGTGACATATATTTACCATCCTCTGGAAAATATATTCAATAGTTTCATTAAACGTGATAGATTTCCCTATGTATGTGCAAGTTTTACGCTGTACCTTTGATAGAAAAGTAATATGTGTAAAACTATTATCTATACATACCAAATTTTATTTTTCCGACAACTTGAAAATATTCGAATAACTACTAAAATCTCGTCCATCAAATTATCTTAATCACTATAACTTATCATTTGACACTATAGTATTGTTTTACAATGGCTATATTAGCATCGTCTGGTAAGCCGGACGATGTGAAAATGGTAGAAGACATATTGAATAATTTTTGACCCGGTATTATAGGATTTTATTATGGTATCCAGTAAGTAAACTAAAAAAAATATTTCAAAAAAATATCTCAATAATATCAAATATATTGTGCTAATACTCAGCACTAGACACCATGCTTAGCTTACCCTGATAGAGAATCGATGGTTCCCATCGATTCTTGGAAGATCGGTCTTGTTTGATAATTCAAGAAAGTTTTCCCTTTTCAACATGTATTGGCAATTAGTTCGGTTTAGGTAAAGATACGCATGCAATGGTTGTTTATACTAGAAGAGGTGCATGTGTATATTGATAGTTTTAATTTCATTTATTCATTCGGTATCCGGTTGATGATGAAGGCCCATGCGTTCTCGAAACATGTATCCGGAGTAATCAATCAAAAGTTGTGGTGTTGGTGATACCGATGTTTTATCTGTATATTAGAGCCGACAGTTCTTGAAATCACACTGAGACTTTATTTATTGTACAATTCTTATGCACTAATTAAAAAAATCGAAAAGAGTGGAATTTTAGAATGAAAAACTGAAAAGACAGCTATTTCACTAACTACTATAAAATTAATTGCAAGAGACACTGGTTCTTAATGTCACAGTAAAAAAATAGCTTTTACGAAGAAAAATTGTTTTATAATTACAAACAAACTCCTTTTGTTGTGAAATCTTTCCAGTAACATAGTTTAGAGTAGTAAACAAAGTCTTAGAAACCACTAGTCATGCACACAAATCCATTATTCGACTCGTTTCCTAATAACCGTCGTTTAATTGGTACCTAATAAGCGGAAACCATTACTCCCTAATCTCTTGGCTTCGAGCGCTTATTGGATCTCCCGTTAACTTGATATATACTGCTACTTCCTTTAGCTCTCGATGTGATTGACTAGAGAAACTGTCGTATTACTGCCTGCGTATACAGTTTTAGGTTGTTTTACACTAAACTTCTATATTCCGTGTTAGACGTAATATAACGTCGTAACACTACATAAAATATTTAGTAATAAAGTGGATTAACAAAGTAAAGTATTGTTTATTTTATATTACAAAATGTGCCACGAAGTAACGGCTAAAACCATCTAGTAATCGTAACACTACCTTTTGCTTGGACTGATTACTATATACAGGGCGCGGCAGCATATTCGTCTCAGTTGATATAAAAAAAACGGTAACACATTTTTAAAATCTTCTTGTTGGAGTATGTCTAAGTCCATTAGGACAACGATTTAAAGTTATTTTTAAATATACAGGGGAGCCCAAAAGAAAGTTAAGCACCAAACGTATCAAAATTGGAATGAAACGTCATGTATATACTGTTTATACTGTACATTTCGAGAACGGGGACAAAATAAAGGCAAGTTCCGGTTATACCTAGGCTAAACCGCTTCTGAGATATTTCACAATTTATAAAAATATAGACCAATATTTCAGATGTATAGTGAGTTGTTATACCTCTTTACGTTATGCGTTTTAAAATGAAGGTGTCTGTTCAGTAAACCACCACGCCCTATCCACTTATTAGGGTGTTGCTTCTTCAATTCATTCCAAACAATAATTTAAAAGTGCGCGCGAGCATCGTAACCACATCTTTTATCGGATATTTAGGAGCGTTTGACTCGTTGAAATATAACTTTAAGTCAGAGAAATGGTTCAAAATGTATATCGGGATATTTTTGACCATGCACTGTAGATGTTAACAAACAATTCTTTTTGCACTCTCTAATCGCCAAAATCACATCAATCCTCTCTTGTTTAGGATAATTTTTCGTTTTAAATAAATAAAAGATAATTAACCTCCACTAAAGATACTTTATTATATAACTGAGAGGTAAGCAATGTCATTCAGGAAAATACTTGATATTTGCATGTCAAAACTACGTTGATATAACTAAATTTTTAGTATGCAGTAGTCGATTAAAATCCTAAATTGAATTTTACTAAGAAACCAAGTAATAGGTATAGAAAACCTAAACATTTAAATACGAAGTAAAATTAAATCCAAATGACGATGTTAAGTATAAACTGTTGCAGAAATCATATACAGTGCGGTTGTAAAGTGTCCCTCCCCTCTCCCCCTCCACTGCTAAGTTATGATCGGTTTAATAGAGATTCCAGTTTTGGGTTATTAATATAAAATATTATATACTACATTTCTGAAGTAAAATTTATATTTAGTTGCAGAAATTGACGACAAGACGCGATATGGTATCAAATTTTTAAATGGAATGGAGGATCGAATGGCACCTCATTTTAAAGGGCTCACCGAGTATGATAGATTAAAATTTCATCATTTCAAAGTTTTATGTCATTATTTATTTTGTGTTTGGAATTATCTGCTCAACATAAATTTAAAAGTCTTGGGTAGCTATGAATTGTAAAACGTGAGTCTTTTATTAAGCCTATACTAGTTTTGCAAAATTCTGTCGACTACAAAAAAATACAACAGAGCTAATATTATACTATTTTTCATACTATTAGAGGCCCTAGATGAGTTCGTTAACCCAGGTAGCACGCTCACGTCACATCGCCGTTATTAATTGGGCATTTTTCTTAAAAGACATTAAATCCCCAAAATGTTACGGTATACGGACGTTACTTTGGTGACAAAAAATGCCGAAGCTTTTTAGAAAAAATAATGTCTTTTTGACGTCATAACACATTTTGTTTTGAACATTTATTATAAATTGTCTTGTTTTCAATATTTTCTTGTTGCTGACCTTTTCCAATATATTATAAGATATAAACGTTATTAATTGGGCATTTTTCTTAAAAGACATCAAATCCCCAAAATGTTACGGTATAAGGACGTCACTTTGGTGACGAAAAAATGCCGAAGCTTTTTAGAAAAAATAATGTCTTTTTGACGTCATAACACATTTTGTTTTGAAGATTTATTATAAATTGTCTTGTTTTCAATATTTTCTTGTTGCTGACCTTTTCCAATATATTATAAGATATAAACTGAATATCATTGCAATTCTTGAAAGTGTGTCTATCCAAAAATGTTAAAATATACAAGGTGATCTCTTAAAAAAACTACCGATGACTTCAAATAAGTGAAAGTTATAGAAAATCAAAGTATGCGATACAGTAGAATGAAAATACTACAAAAATTTTCATTAAGGTTATTTTTAAATATAACCCATAATTTTGCCAGACATGTGGTTCCCGCACATTTGCCTGACCCTGTATATTTAAAACTGACAACGAAATAACGTCATTCTGAACATGTCTAATTTTTACGTGACTGGTCCGTGACATAATCACATGATCCTACCGTCATTTAGACATCATATTTAAAGTTATAAGGACGTAACCGATGCCCAAATTATGACGTAAAAGTGTCGTCACCGTGCTACCTGGGAAATTGTTTGGCACAAAATATCCGATTTAGCTTTTCGTCCCACACTTTTCTAAGGATCTCAACGTCAAGATTTCTGGAAACATGCACTACTTTTAAACGTAACTCTTGAAGAGAATGAATTTCGATTTCGCAATCTTAGTGCTTAACGTGACAGCGAAAACATTTAAATAATGCAAGTGTCAAACATGAATTCAAAGAATCATTGCATTCCAGATAGCCATGGACGCCAAATCGAAAATTAATGGAACGTCATTGAAGGTAACAAAGAAAATTGACATTTAATATTGCTGATTATGGCACTTCTGTAGAAAAATTTCTATTTTATGACAGTAATAAGGTAATATAGACTTAATAAAAGACACACGGTTTACAATTCATAGTTACCTAAGACTTTTAAATATATATTGAGCAAACAACTGCAAACACAAATGTATTATGAAATGAAGCTTTATTACTACATTCATATGAGTGGATTGATTTTTATGAAATTTTAGCCTGATACTCAGTGAGGCCTCTAAAATGAGGTGTCACTCGATCTCCCCATTCCATTTAAAATTTTGATACTATATTGCCCTCGGCCGTCAATCTTTGAAACGAAATAGAAATTTTACATTAGGAATGTAGTATGTAATATTTTATATTAATGACCCAACTGGAACCTCTTTGTTAAACCGATTCAAAAGTGAACAGGGAGAGAGGAGAGGGATTACTTTAGAACCCCTTTAGAACCGCACTGTATATAAGTTTTTTTAACAATAATTGAACAATGCAATAGAGGTATTATGACATATAGTGAATTTATTTGTATGGCAATAATTATACAAAATACAAATATTTCAATAAATAAAAGTAAGAATTTCCGTATTAGTAAGTAAAAAATGTTGAACATTTTTATATGTGTATACAAAGCCTTATTAGGAATTCACGTACAATAGGTTTAAAAATAATAATTTTTTTGGCTTTATTAAAATGACTTTCTTTGTACTATGATTGTGGAAATGTTCGTTGTTAACCCAGTTATAATATCCGGCACTTAAATTTGGATGAAGTAGTATTAGAGAGATAATATTCACCGAAAACCGATTTTACATGTATTCTGCCTATGTCCCACTTGGCCGTGGAAACCCTGTATATATGTATGTATATATTCTCGTCTCAATTATTTTAGTAGTTCGCGCCCTCAAGAGGCTCTCTACTTCTAATTTATACGGCCTCGTTTCTGCAAAGGTCGGTAAACAAGTTATCTAAGACATATTCTATTCAAGCTGATTATTTGCAGAAATAATGAAGCTAATTAAGCGAGAATAGCAAAATCAGCGTTCACCTTGAATATTTAAACTTTTTTATATATCTGGTTTGTTTATCAGTGAACGCAAGTAGTAGAAACAATGAAGCTTCTTCATTGCAAACTATAAAAACAAAAATTTTACATATATTGAAGTACTAATACGGTAGGTACTACAATGAAATACTTTGTCGTTGAATATTTGGCTAATAATTTCGTTTTTCTCCTGAACACTGTCGAAATTACATTTATCTGAAAATAATAGCACATTTTCCCTTCACAACTTCAACGTATATGCTTCCAAATATCGCGCACCATAAATACAAGAAGCAAGCGTAACAGCGAAAACATAAATAAAAAATGTAAGGTATATTTTTATGTAATTTATATGTTTGGAAACTCAAAATTTGTTCTCGTGCTAGATACGCATAGTTTAGGACGTCACAAGATAATACATGTTGTACTATTCATTTTAACCTTATATTCGATTTTAACCTTATATTCGATTATTCGACAATTTCACGACTTTTAGCTGTTAAATCGAGCTTTTATAAAGCTATACGTAAGAAAAATCTTTACACTTCAGATACTCTTTAATAAATTGATAAATGCGGCCATTTCTTACAGCATATAAATTTCTTTAATTAAATTATAATTAACAATTTTCCTGGAACTCCAATTTCATCTTGAAGTTTATAGCCGCAACAAGACGTAATTATAACCGTAAATTTGCGTTCAATTAGCTTCATAAGCTCTTCACCGTAAACTAATTACTTAGCTTTGAAGAATACGTAATTTGTTGAGCATAAACATTCTTAAATCCATTCATTGAACATGTTTTAAATAACTAATACCATAGGGTACCTGTTACCTGATTCTAAATAGCGTAAATTAGTCGTAGATGAAAATCGATCAAATTTCTAAAGGGAATACTTTAATATATTATTTTTATATATGAAGAGCTTCAGCTGAAGCTAAAATATGCATTGAATTTATAATGATTGCAGTAACAGTGTAACAAGTTAACGAACGCATAATGCCATCACACGTTTCCTGAGCAGCAACGGACGGAAGTCGTTATATAAAGTTGAAAATGACTGGTCAATAATTTCATAATTTGAGATACATATACATAATATATAAATTAATAACTTCAAAATTTAACTTCGAAGTTATATACTTTTCTATCGCGTAAAAATCGGCATGATGATACTACACGACATAACGAAGAAAAGCACAACTCTACGTAATCGACTGCTTTTTTTATTGCAGTATAGCTCTAAGTATAAAATCGAATCTATAAAAAGTTATTCCTTTATTTATATTTCTCTTTGTTAAATATAATAATTGTATGTCACTGTAAATTATTATCAAAAATAGTCACCTTAATACGGAAACATGTAAGTTTAGTAGTGCTTGGCACTGTATCAATAGATGACAAGTACAAATTAAGATTCATTAAGGAATTCTCTAAACGCAGTATGAGATAAAATTATTGAATGTGAACTACAAACATTTTTATTTCCTTTCAGTTGGTGCAACTGATTTCTACAATGGGCAAAACAAAAGGATAAACAGACACTCGTCCCATTTATCTTACAGCTTGAGTAATTTCTTCTTTAGGACTGACGTAATCTTAGTTGCCTATTTTCCAAATGGGCGCATTGCGGCCTCTTCAAGGCAGTTGAGTGGAAAGTGTTCAAGCATGGCGCTATAAGCACTGAAGTAACAATTTTAAGGAAAAGCATTTCTTATAAAATATCTGATAAGGTAATTGCGTCACAAATTCTTCAAAGTGCTTTCAAAAAACTTAGATTATATACATGAAATTCACAAGTACTTGACACATCTTCTGATAATCATGAATCAAGGTCTTCAAAACTTCTATCTAGGAAAAACGTATTTAAGTAAAACATTTGAACAATTTAAGGTGGCGTTTCGGTAAAGTAGGGGCGCAGTTCGACAATAATTATTAGAAACGTAGTATTCGGAAAAACTAGACATTAAAAATGTATTTTCGCGTTGTTACATAGAAGATATTATCTTTGAGTATCAACAACAGCCTCATATCTGTCCAAACAGTTTGCCAGTTTCATATTAGATGTCACTAGCATTAGATAACGATTATATAACTATGTATGTATCAGTTTAACACCAAAATTGACTGCTTTGACATTCAGAAAAACATTAAATTAAATGTTTTATTAAAAAATGTAAATGAAGAAGAAAAATTTTAGAGTCGCACATACGACTCGTTTCTTTTTCCGTAACTGTGAAAGATAGTTAACATACATAACATCATACTTCTTTATAACATCATACTTTATAACATAACTTGAACAGTATACAGGATTATTGTTATATATTGCTTTCAAAATAGTGCGCATCACGATTATTGGATTTAGTCAGTTTAGTATCACAAGAATTGCAAAACTTGATTGTATGCACAAATATACTTTTTTATAGAAAGGTCTTACTAAATTATTTTTATTCAAGTAATAAATCTACATACATATGTTTGATGGCCCTGTAGATCGAGGAGCTCCCTCCTTATTTAGATATTTCATAGAAGGCTTAACACACAATATTATTCAACATTTTAAACCTTTTCCAACTGTACAAATTGCGAAGTATAACATGTTAACCATCGGTAGTATTTTTACAAAAACTAAAGATAAAACACCAATTCTGAACAAAAAAGACGTGGTGTATAGCATTCCTTGTAGGGATTGCCAGGGATGTTATATTGCTTATTGGTTATTGGTCAAACTTCGCAATGCGTAAAAAACAGAATAACCCAACACAAGAGTGATGCTCGCATTGGCAAGCGTTCATGCGCTTTATCTTTGCATTTTCAAAACCACGACCATAACTTTAATTATGAGGATGTTTCCATACTTGAAACAGAGCCAAACTATAAAAAACGATTATTTTTGGAAATGGTACATATGAGTAGTTGTAAAAACTCGATTAATTTTAAGAATGATACACATCAATTAAACAGTATTTATTGTAACATTTTGCATCAATAATTTTACAAACTTTATTTTATGAACGTACCCTGCATGTATAATTTTATTTAAAATTTTAACATAACTGTAAACAACTTTGTTGTTGTATTATTTTTCATCTCGTCCTTGTAACTTTGTTGTTGTTCATCTCGTCACTTGTTAGTTTATTGCAACTTTTATATATTCCATGTTTTGCCCGTTTGGCTAGCTTGATGTATATTTTAATATTTGTGACTCATTAATTTGTAAGTATTGCAAGTATAATTTTTACATAATTTGTTTCATTACTATTTTAATTAATTATTGCAGCTGTGTCCTCCTGATGATGTTATAAAATATATAACGAAATATTGAGGTTTCTATTGAAAATTGAGAAGTTTGATTTAACAGACCGAATACCCATTAAATTTTATATCCTCCTATATATATATATATATATTAATTGAATTAAAAGAAGAAACCAATTTAACTAGTTGATAATTTTCAGCAATTTTAAAGTCTAAAAGTCTGTCAATGTCAGAACTGATAAAATTGTTAAACTTTATATATATATAACTATATATAAAATTTAATGGGAATTCGGTCTGTTAAATCTGTTAAGATTTGTCTGTTAAGAAATGTCAGGGTAATCGGTCTGTTGTTGAAATCAAAAACTCATTTATTCATAAGCCCAATATTTCGTTATATTTTATAACTTCCTCAGGAGCATGAATTTGAGATTCAAAAATGTTGATCTCTGTATGACATGAGTAAAATTAATGGGCACTAACGAGGACAAACACATTAAAATTGTTGTTTTAATTATTAAAAATTATAATTTTATTAAAATTGAAATTTATGTCAATAGATTAAAAGTTCGAATGTGCAAGGATAACCAATGTGAGGACCCTGACATTTCGTGTTTTACCCTAACAAAGTACGGTCGATACTTTTACCCTCATTATATATATATGTATATATAGGGGAATATAAAAAATATTGAACTAAGAATAGTTTTATTATTTAAAAATTATAAATTATGCAATTGAATCTTGAAAAAAACAAATAAATAACAATAAATACTAAATCTTCTTTTTGCGATATTTCAGGCTACGAATAAGATATCAAAATACGGTTTTCACTAGCCTATTTAGGTATCACTTCGCTACATTTTTATGACAAAAAAGTTCTATTATTGCATTTAATTTTTTAAAGAATTTTGCAATTTTCTGTTATTATATCAAAAAGCGCGCTCTAGCGGCATCACTAAGAAATAGGCATATCACAGGTAAGATAGGTTTGATGTAACAACTAATGCTTTTTTCAATGAGACCAAGTTTGTTAAAATCAGTTCAGTCGTTCAGGAGTTACAGATGTTTATTTAAAAAAACATTGAATTACCCTCCACCATTTTATTTTAATAGATACGTCAAAAAGTGTTAAACAAAAATTACTCGAGTAAAGCTTAGCTTTATAAAGCGTATATTTTTTGTTAACATTTACTGGGTGGATTTCAGTGAAAAATCACTTTAGAGATTTAAGATGCCGGTTACGCCCCCTGGAGACCATCTTAGAAATCTCAAAGTATTTTCCACGGTCTTCTTTTGACCACTTTAGTCAACTTTAGTATTAAAAAATTTTATCGCAAGTCTCTACAACGAATGGTTTCAGATATCCAGCACTTTGCATTCTTATCTGACCACTCTGTACTATACCAAAAATTAATAGTTTAGGAGATAATTAGATTTTTTGAAAAATAAACACATAACTCATCGATACTTATCCAGTGTGCCATGGAAAATAAACGTTCTTAAAGATTTATTGTCAAACTCTAACGTCAAAATCACACTTCGTCGTTTGATGCTTATGAATTAATAATTGCGCGTTAAATATGTCATTACATTATTGCAATAAGGAGTTAAAATGGATAACAATAACGAGAACAATATTTACACCTTCATATTCGAAAACAGGTGAGTAAGGTGGTTAGGAATTGGCCTGTAAGATCTCCAGATATGACACCTGTGAACTTTTTCCTTTGAAGACTATGTGTGCGAGCAGCATTCAACACACACTGTTCTCAACATCTGCAAAGAGCAAGACTTGAGGGTGTTTCTTCACGTTTAATACTGTGCTTGAATGGCAACGGCCATCATTTTGAACAATTATTATAATTTCTTTCTAGCTTGTTACACCCATTTCTTAAAAAAATAAATTAAGCCAATCAAAAATTTCGATTCGATTTTGTGTCACTTTAAACATTGTTTTAGGTATTAATTTGTGACATTTTTTAACCTTAATACTCTACCCAGTTCGTTGTGAAAATAAAAGAAATGAAATAGTGATATAAAAGTAATTCAATTTAAAACGAATTTGATAATTATTTACTGAAAAACATCAAACGATTACGTATTTAACAAACTGAACTGCGTATTCGAAGTTACCGTGAATAATTCCAAATTATTTCGTAGGACTGTATATTTTTCGCAAGGAAGATAAGTCTATATTTATACAGGTGAGTAACTGCATTAAACGAATTATCAACCGCTTCAATCGAAAAGATGGTACAACAATCAATTGACCCACACATCAGATTGACATCTGACAACAGAAGTACGGGTAGTACAACTGATACTTCGTTGGAATGTAAAAACTTTCCCTATAGAGAAGCTATTGGAGCGTTATCTTTTGTGAAAATCACTGCCTACCCCGACATTATATATGCTGTCAACATAATCTGCAAATTTAAAAATAATCCGCAACTTATTCATTGGAATGGAATAAAACGCATTATAAAGTATTTGATTTGAAAGGGACGATACATTATGGGTCTGTTTATTTATTCCGATGCTTTTACCGATGATATTGATACGAGACGATCAATGCAATGAAATCACTTGGTCAAGCAGACATCAACAAACAATTGCATTATTTACAATTTATACAATTTACATACACATTTACAACGTATTGTACAGAAAGATCCATGTAGGTCGCGGTGACTAAAGGCAGCAGTGCCACTGCCCACAAATCTAATCTAATCTAATCTAATCAGAAAGTACTATCAGAGTTTCACACTGAATAAATCTAGTTACAAACTTCAACAGATTTTCAATATTCCATTAATATTCTCCGAAATAAATCACTTCCACTTATACTTTCAGCACTGCTTTATTGTGACGTGGTATAATAGAAAACTGTGACACTGACTAAACTAGACTAGACTGACCATTCTCGAAATTTTAGTTACGCAATCAAGACTAAATTTCCAAGTGTGAAAGATATAATAATTACAGAACTCCACCGAAAATATTTTCTCGATAATAATACCATCAAATTAAAAATATTCTTTCTTGAGTACATTGTCTATATGTATATAGTATGAGCACAAATCAGAATACTTCTATACAATTGTGTATTAAAATATTTATGTACCATTGGACTAACGACTGCATGGATTTATTTTTTAGGAATGAATTTGATGATCATTAGCGCAGATAGAAAATAAGACAAGAAATAGATACGAATTACCATAAACGGCGGAATCACCAGCACTCGTACTACGTTATAATTAAACATGGCATATTTGTACCACATACATAGCGGGAAATATTTCGGGAGTTATCGGGTTTCGTACGGCCGAAGAATAACAACCTTGAATAGCAAACTAGTATTCAATCGTGTCAGTGTGACCTCTCTTAACCGTCCCATGTGAATTTTTTTCTTGACGGGGTATAGTAGAAAACTGTGACACTGACTAAACTAGACTAAACTGGCCATTCTTAAAATGTTAGTTATGCTATCATGTTTAGCTATAATTAATTGTATACATTGTATATAAAATTAGATAAATGTATATATGATTGTAAATTGTGTGAAAGAATATCTAGCAGAAACACAAACTGCACATAATATTGTAATATTGATCTAGATGGTCTAAAATAAAATTAGACTGGAACAAAGTAAACCAAATTAACCCAAAACACAGAAATTCCTCATTTTTTTATTGTTATAACGATATAAAAAGCAGACAATGCAAAAAGTAAGCTAGAAAGTACACTGAAATATAAAAGCATCTAACAAATAATCCCAAATTCACAAATAAATACAGAAGATATTATATTTTCAACACAATTTTATTTAATTTGTTAGGTCCATCTTCATATTCATATTTTGAATTCAGAAGCTTCTGTGGCGCAAAATTTTGAAAGCCAGTTTTACATTGGGATCCATTTATTATTTTGACACACAGATATACAGATGAACTTAAAACTCCTGTAATCTGAACCATTTACATGGAGAAGCCATATACGTCGGCACAAAAATTAGCAATTTATATGAAAGGAAAAAAGTCACCCTGTTAGATTATTTGCTTCTACTCGTTCTGGAACAGTTTTATCCCTGTTAAGTGCCAATTATATCCTGCCTCCTGTGTATCGTTTACAAAAATTATCTGTTATACGTGGTTCCAAGGAACGTTTCATCTGCAGCTTATGTTATCATCATTATCATTATTATTTTATCAAACTTTTAAATTGTTGATTTTTCATATATTACACAATACAACCTTTATTATTTTAACTTCTTTGATTAAAACTAATTTAGATATACATAATTTAGTAATGTTCGTATGCGTGTGTGTTGCAGAAACTATTTTACAATTTGTTTCAATGCTGTATTAAATCAAATGCAAAACATTCAATTCAACTAATGATAACCCACTACTTGATTTCATGTGATACAGCGAGCTACTGCAATGAATAGTTTCGTAGTAAAGCAGTCAGAACGAAGTGCAACAATTTCTTGTTTTCTAAAAAAAATTGGTAAATTTTTACTATAGAACTATTACTAGATTATAGTAAACATAAATTTATTAGATCATCATCACATTAAATTGTAGATTATAAGTACATATCTAGAATTTCAATTTATTTGAGTGATTATAGTAATAGAATGGGGAATTTTATCCACATTTGCGGCACAAAACAGCACAAAATAAACACAAAAAGATAGCGTGTAGGTACGAAATTTCGAAATAGTGGGTGGCAGGGCTGGAGACATGCCAGGGACGGATTTTGAAATTGCTATTACTCGGTTAATATGGAAGCACAACATTTTGTTTTTGCATCACAAAAGGGCACAAAAAGATAGCGTGTACGAAATTTCGAAAGTGGGGGTGGCGAGGCTGGCATGTCCCTAGCCCCGCAAAAAAGAAAGCCCTGTAACTCGGTTAATATGAAAGCACAACATTTTCATTTTGCGGCACAAAACAGAACAAAATAAGCACAAAATTATAACATATACAAAATTCGAATTCGGATGGCGCGGATGGGGACAGGCACCCACGCTTACTACTTACGACTGTGACGGACTTACATTATCATTTTAATAATTAATTTAATGATTATTGTCCACGGCTAACTAACTTACTATATCTGTTGGAGCAACTCCTGCTATACACTACACTGAACCTGTATTATAGCAACGTTTTGTATACTGTATTCGTTGCCGAAGTGGCCCATCATCACAGCGACTCAGTATCGGAAAATAGGGTAGGGACAATTTAAGTAAGAACTATTGTACCGTAGCGACTCATATTTCATGTATCAATAACTGTTACATGTTAGTATAACACTTAACAAAGAAATATTACAAGACCTTCGCAGAACAGTCGGTAAAATAATGTAATTTTGCTTATTCTAACGTTTTCTGACCCAATAACTAAGCTCAAGACTAAAAAAGAGCTGCGGCGTGAAAAAGTGACGAACTAGCAACACGTTCGTTATATCAAACATAAATTCAATATTGGAAGAATGATTCTTAATAACTAACTTTCACTACGGTGATTTAGAATAGTTGAATATTTTCTATTACGAGTGAGTTCGGGTTTTGACCACGTCATAGTGGTGTAATAAATACTTGGCGAAATTTGTATAGCTTCATCTAAGTTTGTAGTTTCCCTACAAACATTTAACAACGGTAGGAGTTAGAGGGAAGTACCTGCCATATAAATGTTTAAATACGAGCGAAAATTGTAAAAAAAACTCTAAATATCTGCAAAAGTTTATTTTACTTATTTATTGTTAAATGTATATACAGGGTTTCCACGGCCAAGTGGGACATAGGGAGAATACATGTAAAATCGGTTTTCGGTGAATATTATCTCCCTAATACTACTTCATCCAAATTTAAGTGCCGGATATTATAACTGGGTTAACAACGAACATTTCCACAATCATAGTACAACGAAAGTCATTTTAACAAAGCCAAAAAAATTATTATTTTTAAACCTATTCTACGTGAATTCCTAATACGGCTTTTAATCCGTCAGTTAGTGCAAGCGGCCGTGGCGCAGACGTCCACGCGACGCCTTAATAACGTAAGACACAGATTGTTTGGGGTTCGAATCCGAGAAATGAATTTTAGTTTTTTATTTTTTTTTTAATCTTATTAACTTTTGTTGTTTATTTTGACAAATGATTCGTCCTTAGTAACAATTAAAAATCGAATAATATAGCACGTGATCATTTTTTTATTGTAAAAATGATTCATTATTTACCTTAATCCTCAAAATATCGATTTTATAGTCTTCAAAATCTCTGATTTTTGCAGTGTTATTGAATTTGTAGCATTATTGTTGGAGATATAAATTAAAAAATAAAACTAGTCTGCCGAGATTCGAACCCTAAACAATCCTTGCATTTGCGTTATTAAGCCGTCGCGCGAACCATTACGCCACGGACGCTTGCATGAACTTACGTATTAAAAGCCTTATTAGGAATTCACGAACAATAGATTTAAAAATAATAATTTTTTGGCTTTATTAAAATGACTTTCTTTGTACTATGATTGTGGAAATGTTCATTGTTACCCCAGTTATAATATGCGGCCCTTAATTTTGAATGAAGTAGTATTAGGGAGATAATATTCACCGAAAACCGATTTTATATGTATTCTGCCTATGTCCCACTTGGCCGTGGAAACCCTGTATACATATGTATATATTATCAGTAGTATAATATAGACACATCGAAAAAAATCATAATTAGAGTAGGTTATGTGAATGGATTGTTACTTTAGCCACTTTCACATAATGACATTTATTCCTTGACATTTGATTTGAGGTTATAAACTTTGGTTACAATGAAATGTCAAAGAATAAATGTCATTATGTGGTAGTGGCTAAAGCAACGATCAAAAACATGTACATAGGCTACACCAATTATGTTTTTTTCGATGGCACGTTAGTATATATAAATTAATAAAAATGTCCAGAGGTAAATTGCTATCCGAGGTATAAAAAAACAAAAATAAATTGCTACTCGTATGTAGAGGGTTTTCAATTCGAATCATAGCATCATAGAAAAATCATAGCATCATAGCAATCATAGAGAATACTACGATCCCATCATCCTATCAACAATTTTATAAATTCGGGTAATTCCTACGGCAAAAACCGCGATAAGGAAAGTAATCAAAAAGTAACTTCAAAGCATGCAACAAATAAAATATAATTTAAATTTACCAGTAGCTAACAAATGTGTGCAACAAATCGAACAGTAAACATTTTCAATGGCTAAAAGAGGTTTGAAAACCGCCCTTAAAACAAAGACATAAACAGACAAGACTGAAATTTGCGCAAGATCATATATGTAGATGTGATCATGAGTAGAACAATGTTATATTTTCTGACGAGAAGAAATTTAACGTGGACGGGTGGTTTCAAATATTATTAGCAGAATTTGCGCAAGAACACTGAAGTTACAATGAGCAGAAATTATGGTGTAGTATAATAATATAGTAGTATAATAATATAAGCCTCCCAGGCTTTTACGCATAACAACAACCCTATATGTTTTATTTCTGCAGAAATGAATTCTAATTCTTATATAGTACTTCTGGAAATGGTATTTCAGGAAGAGTGGTTTCATCAAAGGAAAAGCAATTTATTACAATGGCCTGCTTGCTCAACTAATATGAACCACATCGAAAATATTTAGGAAATATTGGCAATTTTATAATAAAAAAAAATATCGGACAAACCAAACAATATTTAAGAATTTATAATCATTAATACACTGTTACACATAACGTCACCGCTGAAACTGCTTTATCTAAGCACTCTAAAGATAGACGACATAATTTTGATTTTCAAATCACTAAAATTTAAAAAACGGAAAATAATTATAAAAAAAGATTAATTTACGAAATGATATACATTAAAAAAGATGAAAACGCAGTAAATTTTAGAACGGACATTGATAATTTAAGCGTTATTTATAATAATTTAATTCACGCCTGAATTTTATTAATTTTAAGTTCTTGACTAGGTTTTTTGCCATGTTTTTCCCTAGTCCTTGAACAGAATTGTTAGAGCTTGAAAAAAAATAGATTGATATACGAATAATTCAAATAATTTCAATTTTTATAGTTGTATCAAATCATTATATCCTTCATTATTACTTGTAAATATAATTAAAATTCGATATATCAATGAATTCTTTGTTTTTTAGATAATTTTGTTGATAGGCATGGCAATTTATATTTATATTATTAGTAATTTGAGGCATATTAAATGTCAATTTCTTCCACTGAAGAAGTTATTTAACGAAAACATTATTATTGTTTATGTTTTTGGCATAAATTGGTATTTAATTATTTATTGTTTTATTGACCTACAAGTGGAAATAAATCAGGAATTAAAAGATAAGTACATAAAGGTCAGAAAATATATATATTAATAATTCTTTTCTCATATTCCCCGTATAAAAGAATAAATAGCGGCGTTTTGCTAACGTGAAAAATGAATTTGTCGCCGTATATGAAATTAATTTCTTTTGATTATTCCCGTTCAGATAATGATTCAGTATATTCGTCTATGCGGGAAAAAATGTCTTGGTTTTATTATAGATTTACCATTTCCTTTAATAAACGTAAAATAGCATGATTAATGTATTAATTGAAAGCCGCTTATGTAGTGTACCGCAAAAAATCTCCACCATTTACACGTTTTATCAGTGCAAAATTAGGATTTCAGTCTCAATAAGCACAGATACGAAGGAGGCAAAGGATTGCACAGAAAGTCACAAATTTATTCTAAATCGTTATAGCAATATTAACATTAAATCCGAAATCTATGTAAAATATGAAAAATTAATTTCTTTAAGGTGTTGTATGTACTTAAGAGTAACATCGATTTCAAATAAAAGAAAATGGAGAAAATATTTTTGTGAGATAGTTAGGTATAATATAAGGTACGTAAATATTGCTTCTAAACAAACTTTCAAAAATAAAATTTTTCTATATTTTTTAAAATAAGGATAAATACTTTATTCTTAAGTCGAATTCAGATTTTGGAACTTCCTCCACAAATGATGTTATGGATTGGCATAGAAAATTGGGACATATTGAAATAGAAAATTTAAAAAGATTACAACAAATGTGCATTGGTCTAAATTTAAACCAAAAAGATTTAGAAAATTTTACAAATTCAGTGTGTGAAGTGTGATCTAAGGCTCGTCAAATAAGAATCCTTTTTAATGAAGTAAGATAAAGAGCAACTCGTCCTTTAGAAATCATTCATACAAACATTTGTGGTCATATAGAGCCTAATACATGGGATGGAATGCAGTATTTCATTACTTTTTGGATGATTATATCCACTTTACTAGTGTATATTTAGTGAAAGGAAAGTATGAAGCAACAGAAGCCATACAAGATTTTATTAAGAAGTCTGAATCAAAATTTAACTTAAAAACTGCTAAATTAAGATGCGACAATGGAAAGGAGTATGTCAACAATAGACTTAAAGAATGGTATAAACACAGAGGGATAGTGCTGGACTCACCACAGCATAACGGAGCAGCAGAAAGGCTAAATAGAACATTGATCCGATCATTAATTTTAGATTATAATTTGAAGAAAGAAATGTGGGGCGAAGCAGTAAGAGTGGCAGTTTATTTGATTAATCGTTCTCCGACGACCAATTTAGATAAGACACCCTATGAGATGTGGACATCTAGAAAACCAAATTTAAAAAATGTACACATTTTCGGTTCAGAAGTATTTGCAAAACGATTAGATTACAGAAAGAAGTTATATGAAAGAAGTCAAAAACTTTTATTTCTAGGATACGCTCGTCATGGCTACAGATTGTTTGATATAAAAAACAGAAGTGTAATAATATCTCAAGATGTTCTTTTAAAAAGTACCCAAGTACAGTCTATTTTCAATGATGAAGATGAAAATGAAGAAAACATGGAATTAGCAGATGAAACAGTAAACAATGAAAAACAGATAGATGATGTTAAAGATATTACAATACCAAAAGCAAAGACAGAAAGGATGAAGAAAAGGAAGAAGAGAGAGAAAAAAGAATTAAAAGACTACCAACGAAACTGATTGATTATCATGTTTATTTGACATTTGAGGAAGTTTTAAAAAGGAACGACAAAGACACGTGGTTAGCTACAATAGAAGAGGTAAAGCAGTCATTAAAGGAAAATAATACTTGGCCTTTGGTTGATAAAGAAACATTAAATGACAAGAAACTATTAAGCAACAGATGGATATTCAAGGTCAAGGATAATGGAACGTACAAAGCGCGTTTATTACTTCGAGGATGTGAACAGAAGTTTGGAGAACACTATAACGAAACATTCAGTCCAGTTGTAGGAAATAGTACGACGAGATTGTTGTTTGCTATAGCGGCTCAGAAAAAGTATGAAATAGTAAAATTCTTATATGGTCAACTCGCCGAAGAAATTTATATGCAAATTCTAGAGGGTTATGAAGACAACGACAATAAAGTGTGTAAACTAAATCCTGCACTTTATGGTTTAAAGCAGGGTCCTTTAATATGGAATGAAAGGTTTACTAGTAAAAGTGAAATGTTGAATTTGTATAAACATCGCACAACAGACAGTACTTTCTCTTTCAAACCTGTTGACGAGGATACGGTTTACAAATTAATATTTTCCATAAAAAGTAATGCCTCAGGATGTGATGGTTTGAATATTAAATTTATACATCTGTACTCCCCACATTGTTCCTTATGTAACCCATGTCATTAACTCTTGTCTTGAAAGTAATTTGTTTCCAGCATGCTGGAAGAAATCTCTGATGATTCCTGTTCCAAAAAAATCTAACCCGCAGCAATGTGCTGATCTTCGACCTATTAGCATTCTTTCCGCGTTATCCAAAATTGCTGAGAAAATTATTGAATCTCAACTAAACCAATTTGTCGAAGAGTATGCCATTTTACCACCGTCGCAATCAGGCTTTAGGAAAAATTTTAGCTATAACACTGCTTTATTACATATTGTTGACGATGTTGTAAGCGAGATAGATGCGGGAAATTTAACTTTGTTATGCTTATTGGACTTTACTAAAGCATTTAATACGATTAATCATCACCTTATGTCAGTGATATTAGCTTATATAGGTCTTAATGCATCTGCAGTTGATTTAATCAATAGTTATTTATCAGGTAGAAGACAATGTGTGGTGGTCGATGGACAACGCTCTGAATATACCAATGATACTTCCGGCGTGCCTCAAGGCTCTATATTAGGGCCTCTGCTTTTCACAATCTACACTTCTCAATTTCACAAATATTTATCTTTCACCAAGTTTCATTTCTACGCTGACGATACTCTGTTGTATTATTCTTTTACGCCTTCAGCAGTCGACCAAGCGTGTAATCTAATAAACTACTTAATTATTAATGTTTTGAAAACCGAGCTCATCTTATTTGGTCCAAAAAAGGCGAGACTAAACCCTACTTTACGAAGCACCGTTAAGATTTATGTGGAAGAGAAACAGATAACCTTGAACTCACACGTAAAAAATTTGGGTTTGCTGATTGATGATGAATTAAAATTTAACGAGCATGTACAGTAATAGATCGCTACTAAATGCTAAAACTAAACAAACTCTCTTGAAACTTTAGTCTTGTCAATTACCAACTACTGTGACTCCTTATATGGTTCTTTCATTTTATCTTGCTCAATTCGTAAATTATTACAAAATTCTTGCATACGTCTAATTTTAATTTGCTAATGTCTCACATAAGTTATCAGAGTTAGGTTAGCTTAACATGCGAAGCCGAAGACTTCTTATCAGCGACATTATTTTTTAGCATCAATAAGCCATAACTTATACAACAACTTTTAGGACAAACGTGCATAGTTTAAATATTAGGTTTAAGGGTACCCTCACTCCGCCTCTACATACTACGCAGCTCTTTAAAAAGGGATTTAAATACCAATTTGCAATGTTATTAATAATATTCCTCGTGACATAAGAACTGTGCGTTCTGTCGCCATATTCAGGAAAAGACTTGCAGATCATCTACGCAAACAACAGATGTGACTAGTCAATAATCTTTAAGCTGCCTTTGAATTTTGGTAAACCTCGTGGCCGTAATAAGGTTAAATCGAATATCTATTTGTTCTATCTGTTTCTATTTTCTTTTTCTCTTCTTTGCTCTCTTTAGATATAAGTTAGCTTTAGGTTATGGTAGGGTGGAAGAGAAGATACCTCTAATGCCTGGTTTTTCAGTATTGGTTTAAGTGTAGGTTCAACTGAAACTTGAACTTGAACATAAACTCTGAACTCAATCAGTGGGTTTCCGAGTGCGTTCCCTGAACTAGTTCAATAAAACCAGAAAATGAGTGTAGTTTCTCAATGTTGGTAAGCGAGTATAGAAGAAACTAAAAATATGTAAAGTTGGCGATGGTGGGTGTTGAATACGGTAGCCATTGAAATCACAGCAAAGTTTGGAATTTCCAAATATAAAAATCTTGCAGATATAAAATTGATACAAAAGCAGGTACTTATATTAGAGAATAATAATAAAATGCAAACGTGTAATTGTAATATTTTTGTGACCTTTGTGCGATTCGGTTTTATCAAAATAGGAAACATGTCTGAATCACCTTCTAGAAGAGACGCTAATTTTACTTCAGAAGAAATAGATTTATTAATTGATTTAGTTAAATCTAAAAAAGATATAATGGAGTACAAAAAAACCGATCGAATTCTCTGGAAGGATAAAGATACGGCGTGAGAAAATATTGCGAGGCAGTTTAATCTATTATCTGGGCAAATTTATAGAAGTACTATAGTGTTCCGGAAAAAATATGAAAATATTAAAAAAAGAACTAAACAAAAGTTTTCTGATAACCGGTGTCACGTAACAGGCACGGGTGAGGGCCCTTCATCTCATGTAATATTTACCCATGTGGATGAAGAAGTGAAGGACTTGTTGGGTGTTCGTTTAGAAGGTTTACCCAGTTATTGTGATAGTGACACTGCAAGCAGTAAGTAGAATTAATCCATTGCTTTTAATTTCATTCACTTTTATATTGGTAAATATTTGTAGCTGCACATGAACATGCCAGGGAAGAAGTAATCGTAATTCAAGGGGATGCTCTTCCATCAAGTAGCAAGGAGTCCCAAGAGACTACGTGGGAATCTCATGCACCGAGCATGTTGTCAGAGCCAGTATCTGCATTGAAGCGGCCAATTGAAAATGAACCTGCAGCCCCAATAGCAGCAAAAAAGCGGAAGGTGACTGGTACATACGAAAAATGGTCATCATTAGCTGATGATAAGGTTAATTATGTAACATTACAAACACGGTGCTTACATGAAGAGCATAGTTTAAAAATGGATTTTCTTTTAATTGAAAATCAATTTAAAAAATTACAAATACAGGAGCAACAATTAAAAAATGAATTGCTAAGATTAGAAATTAAGGCCAAAGAAAAATATATGTAGCAAATATAAAATAAAACGCATAGTTCGAGTTTATTTGTCTATTTCTTATTGTTTGTCATTAGGAAAAATTGAACAGTTACAATTATGGTTAATTATCCAAATTATTAAAGTAATTTACTATTAAATTATGTCTAGTACGATTATTGTAGGCAGCATGGTAATAATTCTGTTCTTGTGGTATAATATTGCCTGCGTTAATAGCTGCTTCAATGTCAGCATCCACAGGCGGTACCTCTTCACCTTCATCGCAGGCAATATTATGTAATACCGCTGTAGCCACAACAACACTCTGAATGGTTCGTATTTGCAATCTGACACCATTTGCCAAAACCGGGAACCTTCGTTTCCAAACACCATACGAGCGTTCAACACAATTACGTGTTCTAATATGTGCTTCGTTATATAAATTTTCAGCACGTGTAAGTGGGTTAAGCAGTGGTGTCAAAAGGAAATTACGATTTTTATAACCACTATCTCCTAATAATAAATTGTTTCCAAAAGCTCCTCTTTCAAATTCATGGCTATTGTTAAAAATATGGGAATCATGCACAGACCCAGGCCACCGACAGACAATATTGCGAATTCTCAGCTTATGATCGCATACTGTTTGAACATTCAGTCAAAAGTATCCCTTTCTATTTCTGTACACCTCAGTGTTATCACCTCCTGCATAATATAAAAACAAATATATAAGTATTATTATTATAGAAGTATTAATATACTAAATACCTGGTGATTGAATTTTAACATGTGTACAGTCGATTGTACCAATCACTCTAGGAAAAGAAGCAATATCATAAAAGCCCCCCATTACTTCTTGAATTTCCTCATTTGTGCGAGGGAAACGAATATATTCACTGCTCAAAGATGCAATAGCATCCGATACTTTTCGAACGATTTTGCTAGTTGTTGCTTTATGAACACCATTCAAATCACCCACAACATTTAAAAACTTCCTGTTGCATAAAAGCGCAATGTATGTGTATAATATACTTACAAATTTGTAGGATTTGCTATTTGCTAGTAATACGGTTAAGCACTCGCCTTATTACGGTATCTTTCTGCAAAGGATATCTTACGAATTATTATTACTATATAAACGCGAAAATAAATGATACCGGTCGGACTGTAAAATATCCTTATAGAGAAGCAGTAGGCAGGTTATTGTACCTAAGTCAAAAAAGTCGAGCTGAATTAAGTTTCTCAATAAATTTCGTGAGCAGATACGTAAATAAATCAACCAAGATTGATGTAAACAATATTAAACACATTTTAAAATATTTCAGTGGACATAAAAGTTTAGGTATAAAATATGACGTGAAAAGCGATTCTAATGAACTAATAGCATACAGTGATGCAGATTATGCTGGTGGCACAGAGACTAGACGCAGTACTACAGGATACATTATTCTACAGTGGCGGTCCCGTTAGTTGGTGTACGAGGAAACAACCAATAGCAGCTTTATCCACCACCGAGGTGGAGTACATCGCGGCTGCTGACTGTTGCCGTGAATTAATCTATTTGAAAAATTTGCTTTAGACAACAAAAGTGCAATAAAACTCATCAAAAATGGCGTAGAGTTAATAAAAGAAGCAAACACCTAGACGTTCGGTAGCATTTTATTAATGAATAGATTAATGAAAATATTATAAGAATTAAATACGTTAGTACGCAAGAATAACTAGCTGACATTTTTACTAAATCACTAGAATGTGTAAAATTTGAGAATTTAAGAGATCATTTTATGTTCCAAATAAATTGATAAGTTGGTATACTATTATTATAATATTTGTTTTGATATGTAAGGCAAGGTATTTAGTTTTTTTTTAGTTTATAAGGGGATGTGTTAGAATAAATAATAAGCTTTAGTTTTAATAAACGAAAAAAACCTAAATAATACATATATACTTATTTTTTTCACAGTTGGTAGGTGGTAAAAATAATGTACGATATTAGTTAAATATAAGAAGTTGTGTTTTCTATTAGACGTGTTCTGTTGAATAAAATTGAGTTTAAATAAGTTTGCAGTGTTTAATACACAAAATTAAAGGTAAAATCAAATTAAAACTTTAACAGGGATAAAGTATTTGAATCAGTGATACCAAATTGAAAAGGTTACAATTCTCTAACATAATCATGATTTATACAAGTAAAATGAATGAATTAAAGTATGTTAATCTCATATGTACGACAGCAATGCTGCTACGTAGATAAATACCTTTAGAAAGATACAGATCAGACAGCAAAGTCAAGTTTTACGAATGTTTAATTAATTTAGTACTTTTCATTTTTACAGTTGCCTATGTACGACATGCGAACACATACATACGTATGAATGTATGTCAAGCAATATGCACTGTTTACCATCAATTTTCCTATTTACGGTCGGAGATTGGGAGTTATTTAAATAGCACTTACATAACAGACTTGTTATAAAACTAATTCCTTTAGGCGAAAAAAAATCTAGATAATTATCAGAGAAAATATTATATCTTCAGGGAGTGGCAGTTCAATGCGAAAAGGGCAGTTCAATGTGAAAATCGAGTTAAATTTATTAACCATAGGTCGTGTTCACCAGGTCTGTGAAGTTGGCACCACCACATGTGAAATTTTTGGAAAACAAAACGGCATTCTTTTGCCCATCGTTTACCCATGTTTGCCCAGGAGAAAAGTTTTTTTTGCCCACCCTCCAAAATTTTTTTATGTGAAAAAAACATTTTTTGGTAAAAAAGCCGAAAATCAAGAAATCAACTTTTTTCACGCTAAATCGTTAGCCCATGTTTGGCCAGGAAAAAATTTCGTTTGCCCACCCTTCAAAAATTTTTTATGCGGGAAAAAAATTTTTTGGTGAAAAATTCAACCTTTTTCACGCCAAATCGTTTGCCCATCGTTAGTCCAGGATTGCCCAGCGAAAATTTTCGCTTGCCTACCCACCAAAAACTTTTTATTTGAAAAAATTTTGGCGGGAAAACCAAAAATCAAAAAATGAACGTTTTTCGCGCTATATCGTTTGCCCATCTCCCAAATTTGATTGCCCACCCTTTACTTTCATTGTAAAAATAATTAAAAAATAATGAAATGGAAAAAACCCCATTCGCGATGTATAAAGGTGAATATACGGGAGACCATATGTTTATAACAAATGATCATTTTCAATGTTATAATGGCTATTTGGTTTGTCCATCTCTCGAATTCGATTGTCCAACCTCTACTTTCATTGTAATAATTATCAATCAATAATAAAATGGAAAAATCCCCATTTGTGTTGTATAGGTGAGTACATGGGACTATTTATTTATAACAATTCCATTGGCAGTATTTCAAAATTAGATCGTGCGCTGCTACTGCAGTCGAAACTTGTGGTTCGTAAAGATATTTCAACGCAAATGAATTTTCAAACAGAGAAAGCGTGTGCCGATATTGAAAATTCTCAAAATCAAAAAAATAAACGCAATTATAACCATTTACGAGCTCAAGAAAATTGGTTTGGATTTAATCATGAAGTTGTTGAAGAAGAAATAGATTGCAATGAAAGTGAAGAAAGCAAAAACGAAGAAATCTTCAACGAAAGTTTTTTAAACAAGACATCAACTTCTCTTGACAACGAAAAACAACAAAAATCGTGTGAGATTTCTCCAATTCCAAATTTTCCAGATATTGAAGAAGTTGGATCTAGAAATGACTCTAGTGCGTTTGAAAAATTTGATAGTGATGCAATTGTTTCGTCTACTCTCGAAAATAAGGAAAATAATGAAAAAAACCATAAGACTCATAATAAAAACCCAAATCGCAGAACACCTTTGCTTGAAAAGAAAAATAATCGCAAGAGAGGAAAATATTTAAGACCATTTCCAGAAATTAATCTGTATTATGAAAAACCTTTACGAAAGCGCAAATGTGAGGTTCTACAAAATGGAAATAAATGCAGTCCTGCGTTGATTGGTGCAAACAAAGTTTACGTTCAAAATACGTGCGCTTTTGATTCGATGATGGAAATATTAACCCATTGCTATTGTAATTACGCAAGTTTAAAAAAATTTATAGACTTGAATTCGGAGATGCTCGTTCTTTCATTCGTCATTAAATATGCGAATGAAGGGATCAGCTCTTCGTTATATAGTTTCAGGCGTGAACTTCTATCAATGATATTCAAAATTGATAACGGTTTTCTTGATTGCTACGGAAGTGCCTATACTGTAATAAGTGAATCATTTGCTAACATCCCAAGTTTTGAAAAATGTATAAAATGCGAAAATTGTAAAAATAAAATTAAAAAGATTGTTATTGTATTATTGGACGGGTTAAACAAAGGATTAAGTTTTGGAACGTATTTAAATATATTTCTTCGCCAGAACCTCCAGGATGGGGAAGGAAAATGTACAAAATGCTCGTCTCAAACAAAAATAACAATAAAAGAGGGCTCATATCTTTTTATAGACACTCAACTGTTTGTAACAATTAATAAGTCTAAATATAACAAAAAGAAAATTACATTATCAGATATTCCAGAAAAAATTACAATAGAACATGTAGAATACGTTCTAGGTGGTATTGTTTGCTACAAGCCAGCACATTACACTGCGTATTGCAGGAGCGTCACAGGGATGTGTTTCGAATAAAATGATCTGAATAGAATATCTAAGCCAATCCATAATACACATACAACGGACAATTTATTTTATGTGAGAATCTAAATTTAAGGGAAGAAGGTACCGGTTTTCTAAATTTTCATGAAATAAGGGATAAAAATAGGCTGTAATTATCAATTTCTATGCATCACATCAGTTTATCAACGGATCATGCCAACAAAATAATCCATCACTTCATAGCCTCCACTCCAGCTCCAGGAGCTGTGTAATCTAGACTTTTGCGTTTTTAACAGTATATGTATCAGTTTTCCAGCAATCTTTCTGAAACTTCACACTTTATCTCTTGACAACATTTAAAAGAAAAGTAAGTACATGACCTTGCTGAATTATCTCTCACGATAACATTTTTTTGGAGTAGAATAACTCAAAAATATGCAAAAATATGTTTTTTTTTCTAGTTATAGCTTTTAGAATAAATGTGTAGATTATACTATTTTGAAGACTGATATTAAATATAAGTTTTCTAACATTTTATATGCTTTATTATTGACATATTGACTACATTCATTTCCCTACTCATACTCCTCCATGTACAAAATAAATAGCCAATTTAACATTAAAAATCATCATTTATTATAAACATATAGTTCCATGTATCGACTATACATCGTGAGGGGCCTTATCCATTTTACTATAGTTTAAATATTTTTACAATGTAAATGAAAGTTGGACAATCGAATTCAAGCGATGGACGAACGCTATAAAAATTATACATTAGAAATCATCATTTGTTATAAAAAATAGTCCCATGTATTTTTTTATACTCACCCTTACATCGCGAATGGTTTTTTTTTTCAATTTTATTATTGTTAAATTATTATTACAACGAAAGTAGAGGTTGGACAATCGAACTCGAGAGATGGACAAACAAAATAACCATCATAACGATAAAAATCATCATTTGTTATAAACAAATAGTCCCATGTACTCACCTATACAACACAAATGGGGATTTTTCCATTTTATTATTGATTGATAATTAGTACAATGAAAGTAAAGGTTAGACAATCGAATTCGAGAGATGGACAAACGAAATAGCCATTATAACATCAAAAATGATCATTTGTTATAAACATATGGTCTCCCGTATATTCACCTCTACATCGTGAATGGGGTTTTTCCATTTTATTATTTTTTAATTTTTTGATTTTTGGTTTTCCCGCCAAAAATTTTTCTTTTCAAATAAAAAGTTTTTGGTGGGTAGGCAAGCGAAAATTTTCGCTGGGCAATCCTGGACTAACGATGGGCAAACGATTTAGCGTGAAAAAGGTTGAATTTTTCACCAAAAAAATTTTTAAACATAAAACATTTTTGAAGGGTGGGCAAACGAAATTTTTTCCTGGGCAAACATGGGCTAACAATGGGCAAACGATTTAGCGTGAAAAAGTTGATTTTTTGATTTTCGGTTTTTTACCAAAAAATGTTTTTTTCACATAAAAAATTTTTGGAGGGTGGGCAAAAAAACTTTTCTCTGGGCAAACATGGGCAAACGAATGCCGTATTGTTTTCCAAAAATTTCACATGTGGAGGTGCCAACTTCACAGACCTGTGTTCACCCGACATCTTTATTCGACTACGAGAAAATATTATATCACACCGCAATACACGGTGTCTGATTAAACGTAACCACCCCAATAATCTTTCATCGTAAACCAAGAAAAGTGTTTGCATAGTAGCAAAGTCTTTCGTAGGTGTTAGCCTTTTCAAATAAAATTGAAATGTAATTTCTCACGAAAAAATATATTATATGAAAACAATTCCCTAGCTTACCAGAAAAAGATATATTTCTTGAGAGTTTCGAAAAATTAGAAGGTTCTGAACGATAGCTTTGAGTTGTATCGTGTTTGTTCGCGGTAGTGATAAACTTTTAAGTGGATTACCTACCTAATTCAGGACGTGTTAATCCAATATGTTGTACTATGGCGGAATTTATAATTGAGAATATTTTCACTGCAACTCGACTCTAACAGACTGATATCTGTAAGCAAAAATGAACCTTCTAGTCGAATCAATAGACGTATTGAAATACAATGAATACAATCGAGACGCTTACACAAACAGATTTACGTCGCATCTGTTATCGTATTAGAGTTTAAAATCTTTACTGAATTTTAGTTTGTAGGATGTTTTATTGATTGTGTTCACGTTTTCCTATTACATATATCTCCATTATATTGTATTATTTGTATGTTTCATATCTGTTATATTTGTAATGGAAAGTATTTATTACTTTTATATACACACATACATACATATGTACATGTATTTAATAACTAGATTAATTGTAAAAGATATACGAAACATGTATCAAAACAAACTATACAGGGTGAATTGGAAGGACGAAAAGAAAAGTTATTACTTACTGACAATAATATTGTCGTACCTACTTCAATATGTACAGAGCAAGCGATGAAATGTGTAATAATTATATCCTTACCTGAAAATCAAACGTAGAAAAATTCGTATAGAAAGCACATCTCAACGTAATGTATTTACATTACATTCTTTGTAATTATTTCTCCATATCAACATACATATGTATGTATGTCTTTAAGTGGTTATTTCTGTAAATACGAGTAAACTGAAAAACTATAAAATTTAGTAACGTAATTTGTAGTCTTTATGCCTAGTAATAACTGAAGAAATATATGCATAGAGCTTAATTATTAATTCTTATTAAATTGCAATTAAAGCAGACATATTTTATGATCATGCAAATTGGTTTGGCAGTTTATTACAAAGCTAGTTGACAAAATAAATTAAATTTCTGTTATCTCAAACAAAAGTTTATTTATAGCTCCTAAGAAATGTCAAAATCAGTGTGAATCACCAACTATACATACGAAATTTTAAGCATGGTTAGCATGTTCAGCAATTTTTAGTTTCAATAGGCACGTGTTTATTTTTTGATGAGAGTCCCATTATTGTCTACCTTTTATGTATTTCCAAAGCGATCTTCTTATTACTATTGTTCCTAATTATATGCAAAGAATAGGATTTTGTTGAATATTTAGGTAATAATATTTGTTAGCTAGGTATGCAATCGTTACATTTAAAAAGAATCGCAAACTAGACAACGTCATTATGAATATCCTAAACAACGTTTTTTACTCTTTTAAACGCATATAGTTTCTGCTAGCACTATATCTCTGGCATAACTTTTCTATTATTTTATTTATCTTTTTATATTTTGTCCTATTTGTTGACCGTGTTTGGTATACTTTTCTTTATAATTTGTTGGGTATTGACGGTCAAAATTAAGTTAAGTTTAATATATTTCTTCTTTTACGTTTCGATACAGTGTTTTGTATCATTTTCACTAAAATATAAGTAAAATTACACTATGCAATAATTCTAAAATATATAGTACATACATCATTGTTAAAAGAGATTTTTATACATGTTAAAATTATATTTTACTTGCATGTAAAAGATGCATGCAAGCTTGTCTGAATACATACATATGTATTTATTTGAATAAATCATATTTTAAGCGAATTCGATTCCAGGATAAAAAGATAAGAAATTATAAGAAATTATTTTATTATCGCTTGCTTGCACCTTGTATATGTTTAATACGAAATAATATGCAATAAAAATTTTTTGCATTACATACCTATGTTTTTTAAAAATTTTGTTTTTAAAATATGATTTATTCAAATAAATACATATGTATATCAGACAAGCTTGCATGCATCTTTTACATGCAAGTAAAATATAATTTTAACATGTATAAAAATCTCTTTTAACAATGATGTATGTACTATATATTTTAGAATTATTGCATAGTGTAATTTTACTTATATTTTAGTGAAAATGATACAAAACACTGTATCGAAACGTAAAAGAAGAAATATATTAAACTTAACTTAATTTTGACCGTCATTACCCAACAAATTATAAAAGAAAATTTTATTTATCGAAAAATAAATACTTATCTACTAGAAGGTAAAACAAGTATGTATATAAATAAAACATTATGAGATAGTCGAACTAGTACTCGATAGTAGAACTGTTTGCAAAACAAAATTTGTTAAATATAAAACTCTTTCTTAATACCATAACAGATGCGACGACTATCTGCTTGTGTCAGCGGTTCTTTTGTATTCATCATATTTCAATACCCTATTCATAAATGATACGTTTAATTTCGTTTACAGCTTGGCGAAGTTTTAGAGTCGAGTTGCAGTGAAAATATTCTCAATTATAAATTCCGCCATAGTACATACATTCATCTGACTCACTTAAATCGGCGACACTAACGTACGCGTATTCTAACCACCGAATGGAAATTTATTATACATTTTTTGTTATCTGTGGTGGGTGCTAATGATATACATATTATTAAAATGCAATCAAATACAATTTACAAGTTTATAGAGATTACATACACAAAAAAAGTGATGTTGATATAACAGAATTCGTCCCTATATAGCTTATGTACATAGATGAGGTCAACAATATCCTATCCAACTAAGCGAATAAATAACTCAAAATAAAAAAAAATATATTCTTACAAATTGCAACACATTCTATGGAACGATAATGTCAAAAAGTGAAGATATACCTAGTAGCAAACTTATTATTATTTAGTAATATAACTCTACGCAGAGATATAGCGCTACAAAAACATTAAAAATTTTATTTAATTAAAAAAAGAGCAATAACTGGTAAATTTACTTTATTTAAAAAATAAATGCCAAATAGAATAAATAGACAATTACAATAAATTAATAAATTGCCTTAAATAATGGGAATGGATGTGTTCTTGCGGCTGTGTGTGCGTATTCTTTCTTTGTTCATTGAAGGATTCAGCTTGACAATTCCATTGTATACACGGCTATTGGGATTATGTAGATGATTTTATTATGCTGCATTATATAGAACGTAGTATATTAGAGCCCACTTAAATAGTTGCTTAAAAATACAACAAGATGGGGTGTTGCCTCGTCTTGCTGAAACCAAACATTTTCGTTTGGTAGCATCGAATCTATTACAGTGGGATATAAATGACCAGAACCGGGGCAACATCATTTCTAATGAGATCCAAATATTTTTTCGCTGTCAAATTTTCATCACTAACAATTGGATCAATTATACGGTTGCCGATGACACCTGCCCGGACGTTCACTTTTTGTGGTTATTGCCTATGAGTCTCACGCATCCGATGAAAATTCTCTGCTGACTAGTACAGTTCAGACGATTTACTTCTCCATTGAACATGAAAGTCGCTTCATCAGAAAACAGGACAGAAGCAAGGGTTAATTGAACATGAAAGTCGATTCATCAGAAAACAGGATAGAAGCAAGGGTTACCTCATTTCTGTTCAGTTTATTCACTAGCCTTCGGTTAATTTATGTATAAATATCATCTTCTAGGGATGAAGCTTTTGTTAATGTAAACATTTTAAAACAGTTGGGTGGCTAACTTTAGTTTCTCGAGGCACTTGGCGTAAACTTGTTGGATTCTTTGCAACACTTAATAAAATGTCCACTTTCACAAAATGGAGTTTTCTTTTTTATCGGGTGGACATGTCCAAGTTCTATAAACTGTGAACAAATTTTGGAAACGGTTCCTTGTGAAATAGTGGACATTGAATTAGTTATAATTTCACAATGAATGATTACATCAGCGGTGCACTTCAACAACCGCGGCAGTATTTTCTACTCTGCAAGGATTGCAGCTCTAATAAACTCTCACCTTCTAAGTTGACTTGCCACTAGACGACCGATTCGTCCAATAATTACTGTTATAAATGATATTACTATTTACTTTTAGGTAAATTCACTAATAATGGTTTAATCTATTACCTCGTCAATAGGATCATTTTTGGTTCAGCTAAACCAGAATCACCACTTGTCAAAATTTAGACAAACCACTTGCTGCAATTGGACGGCAAGTATTGCATGGACAACATTTTCGCTTTAAGAAAGTACACTTTTTACTATAGATTAGGTTATTACCAACAAGTAAATGCAGAACATAGAATACATTAGGTACACTGTAACAGTAATTCTAATAAAATTTGTCATAGTCTGATAGCCTTAACGCCTGTAATTAATGTAATCAACCACTTAGGTAATAAGTCTTATATATCGTTAAAATCAGTTGATTAAGGAGACTTCAAAAATTAAAAAATATATACCCTGTATATTTTTTTAATTTTTGAAAACCCCGTTCAATAAAAAAAGTTATCTACTTTGTGCTACACCTACATGAATCATCCTGTATACTTCAAATGTCATTCAGACGCACCGTATCTTTAAAATTAAAAATTGACGTATTCCAGCATTTTTATGAAACTCTACTATAATATCAAAAATGATTTTTGCTATTCCGGTCCTATAAAGTTTTGGTTGCATAAAGTATTACTTTAGCGCACGCTAATTTTATTTTTTGAAGTTTAATTTATTGCATAAATCAGACTAAATTTTAAACAAAATGACATATAACACCGCCGATATTCAAATATTTGTTAATAATTGTTTTACTTAAAAATCCGAGTAATCAACTAAAAAAAGAACATTTCTAAAATGTTCAAACAAAACATGTCTCTCATTTTAATCTTTTTTGAACTTTTAATAACCGAAATAGAAAAAATAGTATAAAATACATATACGTTTCATAAGCCATTTTTGCGCACTTGTTTCTAAACTTGAACGCGTGCGCAAAAATCGTGTCTTATGAAACTTGTATCTCAATATACTAATATACTTGCATAAGTGCTTACCGCACTGCACGTATATTCGTCGATCATCAATTGTCTCATAATCCATAAAATACATTACCGATGTTCAACTGTCATGATTTATACATATTCGCCCAAAATTGTTCATATAGGATAATATTCAAACGCTGGTGTTCTAATGACAATTGTGGTTGTTACAGGAATTTAATGAAACTATGTATGAAATTGTAATACACTCTACCTATCAATTTTTTTTATATTTCGGAATTGCTTACCCTTGTTACTATACATCATTCACTTTAAGAGTGCAGCGTTAGAAAAGATAGGACCTTATTTTACGGCTTGTAATTGGTCAATTATCGAGGCACGTACACACTGTGTAAAATACTGTTCTTATACGTATGAAATTTGAGGTTAAAAGCGATACGTCAAATTTGTTTATGCTGTTTTGTTCGTATATATTTGCTGTATTGTGTTATTTCCTTACGTTTTTCTTTGTATTTTCAAATTTTGCAAGCACCTTACATTAAAAGGAAAGTTCTTTTCAGTATTACTTGCAAATTCAAGGTATCTATTATTATCCGTATTCATCTAATATTACTATTACACTTGAAGGATCCTCAAAAAATCCTTCGCAGGAAAACATATAAGTAGCAGGCAGAGGCAAATGGCATATAATTTATATTTGCAACAGAAGCAGAACAATTCAAAGTCAGCTTCTATTACATTGACTGCGAAACAACTTGGACTTGGAAAGAGAACAGTATTGAATATTGTGAAGGATATAGATACTGCAGGTGTGTCTCATTCACCTTGATAATTTGGATGAAGGCCAGCGGTCAGCAATTCGAAGACAAGTGCATTCCTTTTTCTTGAAAAATGAGTTACCTACGTGTACAAAAATATTGAGCGTAAATATATTTCAATTAACGTTAGCATGATCTAATTAATGTTTGTAGGTTGTTAATGCAGATGAGAATTTGGCAGACTTTAAGCAAACAACATTAAGGAAAATTCTCAAAAAATTAGGACTTATGTGGGTGAAACGCAACCAAGAAAGTGTGCTAATGGAGCGACAAGATATTGTTTTACGGAGACACCTTGAAAAAGGAAGCATTAGTTGAATGGCTTAATTTAAAAGGAATTGTTGTTGATAATTCTTTATTAAAAGTTAAATTACTGGAACTTGCCAAAAAAAATATATTACTGACAATCCTATTACATACATTATTGACAAAATAGTAGCAGAAAGTGTTCGCACAATATTACGATTGTCCCCACATCATTGTAATTTGAATCTCATCGAATTAATATGAGCTCAAGTGAAGCATCATGTTGCTAATAATAGAACTTTTAAGTTAGCGGAAGTAAAAACTTTATTATTGGATGGAGTTAATCATGTCACTGCTGAAGTCTGGACTAATTGCATCAAACATTCTATCGCAGAAGAAAATACGATGTATGATTTGGATTTTTGCGTGTTATATCATATAAATATTTAAATATATTTCTTCTTATGTACAATAAACTTGAAAAATACATTGTGTATACAATTATTGTGTTTCTATACATAAATATTAATAAATATAACATAGTTATACATCTTATATACAATTTCTATACATAGTCTGAATAATATATTACGAACATATAAATTTTACGTTTTAAAATCAATCTTATCATTAATTGCCTGTAAAAAGCTGTAAAAAAGTTCAACAAAACTTAATAAAATAGAAATGTATTGATTCATAATGTTACATAGACATTATTAGCTAAAATATACATACGTTGTAATAATATTTGTATATTTACCGCATTTGAAGGTTAGGCTACGTCACTGTCGATTTTGAATTGAGCGGTATATTTAAATTCTCTAGTGTAAAACCAACGCCGATTGTGGCGCCAACTGTGACTCCGTAAGCTGTATTACTTGTCTAGGTATCACTGCAACTCTCGCGATGTAGTTTTGTGTGTGTAAATTGTGTTCAAATGACTTTGTGACAGCATCATATCGCTTTTTATAATGCCGCGCTTGATGTATGTACTATATATTTTAGAATTATTGCATAGTGTAATTTTACTTATATTTTAGTGAAAATGATACAAAACACTGTATCGAAACGTAAAAGAAGAAATATATTAAACTTAACTTAATTTTGACCGTCATTACCCAACAAATTATAAAAGAAAATTTTATTTATCGAAAAATAAATACTTATCTACTAGAAGGTAAAACAAGTATGTATATAAATAAAACATTATGAGATAGTCGAACTAGTACTCGATAGTAGAACTGTTTGCAAAACAAAATTTGTTAAATATAAAACTCTTTCTTAATACCATAACAGATGCGACGATTATCTGCTTGTGTCAGCGGTTCTTTTGTATTCATCATATTTCAATACCCTATTCATAAATGATACGTTTAATTTCGTTTACAGCTTGGCGAAGTTTTAGAGTCGAGTTGCAGTGAAAATATTCTCAATTATAAATTCCGCCATAGTACATACATTCATCTGACTCACTTAAATCGGCGACACTAACGTACGCGTATTCTAACCACCGAATGGAAATTTATTATACATTTTTTGTTATCTGTGGTGGGTGCTAATGATATACATATTATTAAAATGCAATCAAATACAATTTACAAGTTTATAGAGATTACATTACACAAAAAAAGTGATGTTGATATAACAGAATTCGTCCCTATATAGCTTATGTACATAGATGAGGTCAACAATATCCTATCCAACTAAGCGAATAAATAACTCAAAATAAAAAAATATATTCTTACAAATTGCAACACATTCTATGGAACGATAATGTCAAAAAGTGAAGATATACCTAGTAGCAAACTTATTATTATTTAGTAATATAACTCTACGCAGAGATATAGCGCTACAAAAACATTAAAAATTTTATTTAATTAAAAAAATAGCAATAACTGGTAAATTTACTTTATTTAAAAAATAAATGCCAAATAGAATAAATAGACAATTACAATAAATTAATAAATTGCCTTAAATAATGGGAATGGATGTTCTTGCGGCTGTGTGTGCGTATTCTTTCTTTGTTCATTGAAGGATTCAGCTTGACAATTCCATTGTATACACGGCTATTGGGATTATGTAGATGATTTTATTATGCTGCATTATATAGAACGTAGTATATTAGAGCCCACTTAAATAGTTGCTTAAAAATACAACAAGATGGGGTGTTGCCTCGTCTTGCTGAAACCAAACATTTTCGCTTGGTAGCATCGAATCTATTACAGTGGGATATAAATGACCAGAACAGGGGCAACATCATTTCTAATGAGATCCAAATATTTTTTCGCTGTCAAATTTTCATCACTAACAATTGGATCAATTATACGGTTGCCGATGACACCTGCCCGGACGTTCACTTTTTGTGGTTATTGCCTATGAGTCTCACGCATCCGATGAAAATTCTCTGCTGACTAGTACAGTTCAGACGATTTACTTCTCCATTGAACATGAAAGTCGCTTCATCAGAAAACAGGACAGAAGCAAGGGTTAATTGAACATGAAAGTCGATTCATCAGAAAACAGGATAGAAGCAAGGGTTACCTCATTTCTGTTCAGTTTATTCACTAGCCTTCGGTTAATTTATGTATAAATATCATCTTCTAGGGATGAAGCTTTTGTTAATGCAAACATTTTAAAACAGTTGGGTGGCTAACTTTAGTTTATCGAGGCACTTGGCGTAAACTTGTTGGATTCTTTGCAACACTTAATAAAATGTCCACTTTCACAAAATGGAGTTTTCTTTTTATCGGTGGACATGTCCAAGTTATAAACTGTGAACAAATTTTGGAAACGGTTCCTTGTGAAATAGTGGACATTGAATTAGTTATAATTTCACAATGAATGATTACATCAGCGGTGCACTTCAACAACCGCGGCAGTATTTTCTACTCTGCAAGGATTGCAGCTCTAATAAACTCTCACCTTCTAAGTTGACTTGCCACTAGACGACCGATTCGTCCAATAATTACTGTTATAAATGATATTACTATTTACTTTTAGGTAAATTCACTAATAATGGTTTAATCTATTACCTCGTCAATAGGATCATTTTTGGTTCAGCTAAACCAGAATCACCACTTGTCAAAATTTAGACAAACCACTTGCTGCAATTGGACGGCAAGTATTGCATGGACAACATTTTCGCTTTAAGAAAGTACACTTTTTACTATAGATTAGGTTATTACCAACAAGTAAATGCAGAACATAGAATACATTAGGTACACTGTAACAGTAATTCTAATAAAATTTGTCATAGTCTGATAGCCTTAACGCCTGTAATTAATGTAATCAACCACTTAGGTAATAAGTCTTATATATCGTTAAAATCAGTTGATTAAGGAGACTTCAAAAATTAAAAAATATATAGGTACCCTGTATATTTTTTTAATTTTTGAAAACCCCGTTCAATAAAAAAGGTTATCTACTTTGTGCTACACCTACATGAATCATCCTGTATACTTCAAATGTCATTCAGACGCACCGTATCTTTAAAATTAAAAATTGACGTATTCCAGCATTTTTATGAAACTCTACTATATCAAAAATGATTTTTGCTATTCCGGTCCTATAAAGTTTTGGTTGCATAAAGTATTACTTTATCGCACGCTAATTTTATTTTTTTTGAAGTTTAATTTATTGCATAAATCAGACTAAATTTTAAATAAAATGACATATAACACCGCCGATATTCAAATATTTGTTAATAATTGTTTTACTTAAAAATCCGAGTAATCAACTAAAAAAAAAGAACATTTCTAAAATGTTCAAACAAAACATGTCTCTCATTTTAATCTTTTTTGAACTTTTAATAACCGAAATAGAAAAAATAGTATAAAATACATATACGTTTCATAAGCCATTTTTGCGCACTTGTTTTCTAAACTTGAACGCGTGCGCAAAAATCGTGTCTTATGAAACTTGTATCTCAATATACTAATATACTTGCATAAGTGCTTACCGCACTGCACGTATATTCGTCGATCATCAATTGTCTCATAATCCATAAAATACATTACCGATGTTCAACTGTCATGATTTATACATATTCGCCCAAAATTGTTCATATAGGATAATATTCAAACGCTGGTGTTCTAATGACAATTGTGGTTGTTACAGGAATTTAATGAAACTATGTGAAATTGTAATACACTCTACCTATCAATTTTTTTTATATTTCGGAATTGCTTGCCCTTGTTACTATACATCATTCACTTTAAGAGTGCAGCGTTAGAAAAGATAGGACCTTATTTTACGGCTTGTAATTGGTCAATTATCGAGGCACGTACACACTGTGTAAAATACTGTTCTTATACGTATGAAATTTGAGGTTAAAAGCGATACGTCAAATTTGTTTATGCTGTTTTGTTCGTATATATTTGCTGTATTGTGTTATTTCCTTACGTTTTTCTTTGTATTTTCAAATTTTGCAAGCACCTTACATTAAAAGGAAAGTTCTTTTCAGTATTACTTGCAAATTCAAGGTATCTATTATTATCCGTATTCATCTAATATTACTATTACACTTGAAGGAACCTCAAAAAATCCTTCGCAGGAAAACATATAAGTAGCAGGCAGAGGCAAATGGCATATAATTTATATTTGCAACAGAAGCAGAACAATTCAAAGTCAGCTTCTATTACATTGACTGCGAAACAACTTGGACTTGGAAAGAGAACAGTATTGAATATTGTGAAGGATATAGATACTGCAGGTGTGTCTCATTCATCTTGATAATTTGGATGAAGGCCAGCGGTCAGCAATCCGAAGACAAGTGCATTCCTTTTTCTTGAAAAATGAGTTACCTACGTGTACAAAAATATTGAGCGTAAATATATTTCAATTAACGTTAGCATGATCTAATTAATGTTTGTAGGTTGTTAATGCAGATGAGAATTTGGCAGACTTTAAGCAAACAACATTATGGAAAATTCTCAACAAATTAGGACTTATGTGGGTGAAACGCAACCAAGAAAGTGTGCTAATGGAGCGACAAGATATTGTTTTACGGAGACACCTTGAAAAAAGGAAGCATTAGTTGAATGGCTTAATTTAAAAGGAATTGTTGTTGATAATTCTTTATTAAAAGTTAAATTACTGGAACTTACTAAAAAAATATATTACTGACAATCCTATTACATACATTATTGACAAAATAGTAGCAGAAAGTGTTCGCACAATATTACGATTGTCCCCACATCATTGTAATTTGAATCTCATCGAATTAATATGAGCTCAAGTGAAGCATCATGTTGCTAATAATAGAACTTTTAAGTTAGCGGAAGTAAAAACTTTATTATTGGATGGAGTTAATCATGTCACTGCTGAAGTCTGGACTAATTGCATCAAACATTCTATCGCAGAAGAAAATACGATGTATGATTTGGATTTTTGCGTGTTATATCATATAAATATTTAAATATATTTCTTCTTATGTACAATAAACTTGAAAAATACATTGTGTATACAATTATTGTGTTTCTATACATAAATATTAATAAATATAACATAGTTATACATCTTATATACAATTTCTATACATAGTCTGAATAATATATTACGAACATATAAATTTTACGTTTTAAAAATCAATCTTATCATTAATTGCCTGTAAAAAGCTGTAAAAAAGTTCAACAAAACTTAATAAAATAGAAATGTATTGATTCATAATGTTACATAGACATTATTAGCTAAAATATACATACGTTGTAATAATATTTGTATATTTACCGCATTTGAAGGTTAGGCTACGTCAATGTCGATTTTGAATTGAGCGGTATATTTAAATTCTCTAGTGTAAAACCAACGCCGATTGTGGCGCCAACTGTGACTCTTAAGTTGAATGGAGCATAGATAGAAATAATTTATAAGTGCAAACAGCCAATATTCCGTTTCTACATCATGCAACTTACCAAGCAAACTCTCCCAACATCTGCTATTATATGTATACATATGTATAAATATATTGCTTTCCTTTCAGTAAGCCCAAAACACAAAATTAAAAGTCTTCTACAATAGAAATGTGGAATTGAAGTCAGATTTTTTTGTGTGGTGGTTGTAAATTGTAGGTATCAAATGCAACGATGTAGTTTTTTGTGTAACAGTTCAAATGACTTTGTGACAGCATCATATTTTATAATGCCGCGCTGTTAATCACTTTGCTCCCAACCGCGAATGATAAGTCGATCCGGATTTCAGCCCTCTGAAAAGATGTCACCGTCTCTGCAGAGAATCGAAACTCGGATCCTATCGTTCTGCCACGACAGTCAGCCGCCTAACTACTGCGGCTATCCACTCGTTAAGTTAAACTGAATATAAATATTTCATTTTTTTTTTCGTCTTAACAATGCCGTCCTGAAAACCTTCAAATTTTTGACATAGGATAAAATAATTAAAGTAGTAGTACGTTGAAACTAAAGAATATCATCCCAACACACATATACATACAGAGAAATGAATTTTAGAATTATTAAAGCATAGAACCAAAACCCCGACCAACAGACGAACTATATATCAATAACGAAAAGAGTATATTATTTGTAAATATTGTTCTTACATAGATAGGACCGAAGAATTGTTATTTCTTTTTTTGTATATGTATGTGAAAAAACGAATCGTATATTATCTTTTTCGTTGTTTTATTAAAATTTACGTATTTACCTAAACCCATACTTTTATTTACAAGAACCCTTACACCAGTAGTATTTCTCCAGCAAGCTGCAGCTTGTAACAAAATAATGGACGGTAACAATGCTAAAATTTTGTACGTCAGTTCTATCTTTAATTGACTATTGATTTTGTGCCCTAATTTTATATTACTTATAAGGTTTCAAACATTTTTGTAAGTTTTCTGAAACGTTAATTATGTAACTACGGATATATCTGTTGTCCTTTTTTAATTATATTCCGTCTTTGATTACCTTTGTTGTTACGCATTTTCTAATGTTTTTGTATGGTTAGAAATAAATTTTACTTAATTACAATTGTTGTGTAACATACTTCTAATTTTATTATTGTTTGTGTTAATCAAAATCAATCATTCTTTTAATATCCTGAGAACCACATTTAAAGCAAACAGCGCCAATTATAATAATTTGAGCTAATCCTGTTGCTGTAGCCTTCAATAATGTGGGCACGCTACGATCGCTGCCGTGGCGCAGGTAGTGGAAACCTTGGAAGCCGCGCAACGGAGAAATCATTTCTCGAGACCCCTGGTGATGCTCGTCACATTGGACGTAAGAAACGACTTCAAGTCGGCGAGATGGGACATCATTCTGGACGCCTTGCAGAATAAGTTCGACACGCCATCCTATTTACTTAGGCTGATACGCAGCTATCTTAGCGACAGGAAGCTGGTGTACAACACCGCAGGCGAGCCGTGCACGAAGAAGATAACAGCAGGAGCGGCGCAGGGTTCCATATTGATTCCCGATTTATAGAACGTGTCCTACGATGGGATCCTCCGAATGGAACTGCCGCAAGATGCGCATCTGATAGGATACGCAGACGACGTAGCGGCAGTCATCCTAGCGTGTGACGAGGCGGATGCCCAGAGAAGGCTCAACCATATGATGAGAAGAGTCACCACATGGATGGACGAACACGGCCTGACCCTGGCAACAGGGAAAACCGAGGTCATTCTACTGACCAGGAGAAGAATCCCTAGGGAGATCGAGATGACGGTGGATACGGAAGTCATCTGTACTAGAACTTCAGTTACATACCTAGGACTACGGCTCGACTCCAAGATGACCTTCTGCCAACAGATCCAGTCGTTAAGAGATAAGGCCGCTAATGTAACAACGACGCTGAGTCGACGAATGGCTAACATAGAAGGGCCGACGGCAAGTAAACGCCGGCTTCTAATGACAGTCACTCATTCCATACAGTTCTATGGAAGCGAGATCTGGGCTCACGCCTTACCGCAGAACAAGTACAGAAAGCGGATGGCTTCAGTACAGCGACGGAGAGCCCTCAGCATCGCCAGCGCATCCCGTACGGTTTCCGAACTGGCAGTGCTCGTGATTGCAGGAGTAACCCCGATAGACTTACTGGCTTAAGAAAAGAAGAGAGTCTACGAGATACGACGAGACGTCGGTGCACGACAAGCAAGAGTGACGCTAAAGCGCTTACACGACAACGTTGGCAAGATCGCTGGCAGAACGAGACGAGAGATCGGCGGACGGCCAGACTCATCCGCAACATCACGGGGTGGATGGATCGAGACCATGGCGAGGTAAACTACTACCTCACCCAATTTTTCAGCGGAGACGAGTATTTCAACGCATACCTGGCTCGAATGGGTAAAGTAGAAGACGTGACGTGCCAATATCACGACTGTACAGAAGATGATGCTCATCATACCTCATTCGAATGCGAGAGATGGAACCGACTGCAGTACTGCGCTACAAAAAGAAGTAGGATCTCTAACGCCGGATACCTTCGTGCAAACGATGCTGTCTGGAAACGACCACTGGCAAACGATCGCCACGTTCGTCGAGAAGGTGCTAAAGGAGAAGAAGAGAGATACCCAAGCAATGGAGGCAGCCGACCGAGGCTAACTGTGAGGTGCCATTCTGAAGTGATGCACCCAGGGGTGCCGGGATGGATTCTACACCTGACAAAGTGAGTCTTTTTAGTGGACCGGGCACACCGAGCACGGGTCTCATCCCTGATGGTGCGTTTAAGCATTTTTCCTTTAAAATGATTATTATTGAAACCTAATAGCATTTTAAAATAAGGTTCCTGAAACATTCTAAAAATTTATTCTTGCCTATTTTATCATTTTGAAAGAGAAACAGAGATGTATGCTAATACAAAACACGAGTGCCATAATAAGTTAAAGTTGTCTAGCAGTGTTGGCACCAACTTCCACTAAGGATGCAATTATATTATTATATCTACTGTAATATTATAAACACTATAGTGTGGTTCCCGGGAACTGCAACGATCGATTGTGGGAAAACTATAGCTAGAAAAGATCTGAAATTTTGGCACTATGCTAAAGTCGATGGGGGCCATTCGCCTAAAATATTTTCAAGATGGCGGCGGTTCAGAGTATACCGGAAGTAAGCACCAATTTCGTAATTTTAAATAGAATATGCTACATATTGTCACGTTTTTAGATTCTACGTGAAATTCTAAATATATTTCATGTCATATACCTAAGCCTAACCTTTTTTGACTTATTGACATTCTTATGCTAAATTTGACGTTTGCAGGCAGATAATCAATTGCACTTTTTCCATATAAGGGGAAGTTTATTATTTAATTTGAAATATATTTTCTCAAGTAGATGATCTAATTAAATACTATTTGTATAACATTGTTACCATTATTAATACAGAGTGTGCGAAATATACGCCCGAAAATGAAATCGGAAAAATTACCGAAAGTCAATTTTTTTTAATGGAAAGTGGCCATTTTTGTAATTTTATCTTGTTCGGAATTAAAAATAAGGGTTACTTTGTATAAGCTTTATATAAGCATGTCCATTACAAATTTTTTAATTAGTTAGCCATAACAGTATTTACAAAATTATAAATTGTCAATTGTCAAATAAAAATCATTTACCTTATAATAATTACAATAACTCATGCCGAGGCGCTTAAATTATACAAACAATAATTATTTAAATGTATTTGTACCTTGTAGTTCGAAAACGGTAAGTAGTTAGCGGAATTTAATGTGCGTCGTTATTATTTTTAGAAAAAAACGTTATTTCTATCTCTCACAGTAGTAAAGAAGATAATAATTATTCCGGCTGACAGCCAGTGTGCCCTAACAGCACTATAGGTTGTCTGGTTTGATTCCGAGGTGGTATTTGACTGCCATAGGATGCTCGCGAAACTGGCTTAACATCACAGCACCACGCAGATGGATGCCAAGCCACTCTGGAATCAGAAGCAACGAAATGGCTGTCAAGCTAGCAAGATGTGCCACCGAACGACAATTCACAGATCCAGTGTGGGAGTTGTTATGGCAACATCAAAGCCTTTCTCAGATCCGAACTCGTTGCTAAGCATTGCTCCTACTGGAATGCACTTGTCGACGTGAGATATTGTAAACCCGTCGGGATCCCTCCATATGACAAAAGACTGGAAAAAGCAGCCTTTATGAGCAGAGACAGGCAAAGGTTACTAACAGGGATCTTCACCGGTCACTGCGCACTGAATAAACACATGCATTGCATAGTCTCCCCCGTATAGAATCTGTGGGAGTACGGAAGAACCTCCAGTCCATCTCCTTGCTGACTGTTCAATAGCGGACGAGGAAAGACAGAGATACTTTGGGGTCGATCGATTAAACGATCCCGTAGTAAGTTAACTTGATTAACTCTTGATCAGGTTGTGGACTTTTTGGTCCGAGTGCCTGGCTGAGAGAACCAAAACGACATGAAGGCGCAATAGGTCTATCTTTTGGCCGAGTCTGCCTTTCGAGGTTGTCCCGCCCGTGCAGTCGAAAAAAAAGAAGATAATTAAGGATTCTCCACATAACTCCTTAAGGTAATTGTTTCATTGATTAAGTGTAAAAACAAATTGAAAATTGTAAAGTATTACAAATACATAAATAGGAAATACAACTAATTTTGAAAACTATATATTATATATTTGACTAAATAATTCCGAACAGAAACAACAACAAATTCTCGATATGGATTTCGCAGAAATAGCAACACTTCGGCTTGTTCACCTAAAGTAATCAATGCAATACTCACTGCATTGGAGAACAGAGAATCTAACCTGTTCTAATTTAAGCTATGTATAGGACACTATCAATTATGAATTGCTTTACTACAGAAGAAATATTTATCATCTAATGGAACTAGGTACTACGTACAGATAATATTTGAAGAGATTAAAAAAAACAATGTATATCAAGAAAATGCCATCTTGGAAAGAATTTAAAAGGAACGTTATTGAAACCAGACTTATTTCTGTATAATAATAAAAGAAATCTCAAATAAATCTACTTTGGTGAATACGCGCTAGATATGTGATTTATTTACACCAAACGTGGAAAGCTTTAGAAGTGTATTGAGTGCTAAGAAAGCTCTCTAGGATAGTAAAATACGAACATAAAAGAGAATATAACGTTTGTGTTAATCTTTATACGACTCAAGAATAAAAAAACTAGAAATGCATCTTTAACACGAAAGTGTTTCATCTCTGGCAGAAAGACTTAAAAGTAATTTTTACGTCGCTGTCGATAAAACCTTAATTAATCCCATAAACGTGCCTTCATGTAACTTTTAATGCCCAAGTCGAACGAAAACGCCATACGTTCGCTGTAGAAGAGGAAAAAGGAAGGTATGAAATGAATTGAGATAAAAGGAAAAAGCTATATAAGTAGATAAGCGCTAATTATAATGCCAATAAAATATCCCACCGCTTTTAGGAAAGAGATTAAAATGAAATCCTTTTGCAGGCGCAAATATGACTTCAATAGAAGGCCGTTACGAATTAATCAAGTTTTAAGAGCTCTTGTTAATTGATCAGAAAAGTTGCAAAACTGAGAGTAAAATAATAAGTGAACGTGTCGCTTCATCGATGTTCCCGTGTCCTTAATTTCGATTTTTCTTCATTATTGAATTAGGGAATCGAGGCGAAAGAATTTCTAGTCTTCAGTTCGAACGATTGGTTTCTGTCCAATCACGATTGAAGTTTCAACCAAATATTAAAGCAAATCTTGTTAGTAGTATAAGCAGAAACGTACAGAAAATAATTATTTAATGTACTCAATTGGAAAATGATGAGCTTGGGTTCTTAAAACCAATTAAAGACTTAATTTGATCAGTACTGATAATTTTATACAGACATTTATACAGATTCTTGAATTTGTGAAATACAGTTTAAGTAAAAACATTAAACAATCATGTTTTATATGCTATTATGGTCGTAATATTTCAGACCCTCGAGATGATTTAATTCTAGTGTAGCTTTAAATAAAATGTTCAAGTCTACCTTTAGATAAAATGCTATATAAAAACTCTAGTGTGAAAAATGACGTAAACATGAAAGACCTGGTGTTGTTTTCATAAACGATCAAAATCGCTTACAAGATCTGTCTAATTTCTTTAACGCAGTAGTTACGTTAAATATTATTATTTCAATGAAAACTTCACGCTCAGAATATAACGCAAACCTCGTAATAGTACAACGATTCCTTTTACGAGTGCGAAGCATGTGGAGATTCATGCAGCATGATCAAGCATTGCGACCTTTATTTCTACTTTCACCTTAAGATATGTTCTTGTGTTTCCTCGACTTTTTATAAATACTGCCATTATATCTTCGTTTGATTGTGGTCGTTTACATAGGAATTCATACTATATTCTGACTATGAGGTATCACGCGCTATCTATTCAGAATTAATAGAATTAATTCTGCTGTCGTCAGAGTATTTTCAAGTATTGTCAGTTCTATATTATATATAATATAATTCTATATAATATAATATATATCTATATTAGGTCAAACGAATCCGTATTTTCTTGAAACAAACACCTTTTCTAATAAATCTTTTGTGTCCATCATAACGATATGCGACAACTTCTTAGTCAAATTATCACATACAGGGATGCACAAACGTTCTGGAATGATTTAATTATAAGAGAGAATGAATGCTTTTCAACATCGTAGAGAACTAGAATGTACTATTTTGTTAAGCCTTCAATATCTGAGTGATGTTATGGACAATGAAAAAGTGCTAGTTTGGAATATTTTTTATTACAGCAGACTATGCCTAAATTTAATTGTTTGAGAAATATTGAACAAAAAAGTATAAATACAATACTGTATTTGCCGTCGGCCACTTGACAGTGTACAAGCCTCTTTATAAATTCATAAAAGTAAGTGTCAGCGGAATATTATGCACTTGATTTACGATTCTTCTAAAATCTACGGTTTAGTCGAATACACAACGCCTTTTTAATAACCCCAGAAATAAAAATCTAAAGGAGTCAGCTCTTATGATCTAGGACGCCAATCAATGCGTCCTCGTCTACCATCTATCTCCCGAGAAGTTCCCAAAATCGTTTCGCAGGACAGTTATGTGGTACCCCACCTTATTGAGAACCAATGCCATCTTTTAACACCTGATTCTTGCCTAGATTGAGAAAAATGTTACTCTAGGTATAATTCAGTTACAAAGCTGGAACAAAATACAGGGCCTGTATTATTCCATAAAAATAAAATAGTACCACTTCAGAATTTCTGTTTCAGCGTGGCGATACGCACGATAGTAGGCAAAAGGGAGGACCTGAGTGAAATTTTTCGTGCAACTGTCTACTTTTGCTGTTACTAGCCTAGCGTAACTCCACCACGAAGTTTTAGAAAATCGATCGAACGCTAACATGGGAAAGGAATCGAGATGTTAATTAGCTATGATGCAAGTGCTCAATGAAATAAATCCTTTTTCAAATTATGTCAATTATGAAACTTTTATAACGAACTGGCAATAGTTTTACAGACATAAGAATCATATAATAAAGAAATATTTGAATAATTGATAACATCACTCAAATATTGAGGGGCTACTGAAAATAGTACAATTTTAGTACTACAGATTGTGGAAAACCAGGATCTGTTCTCACTTTTCACTGTATTATGAAATTAAAAGTTTGATAGTCGTAGTGGTAGAGTGGGCGTTATTTGGTAGTAAAAATAATTAGCAGCACAATATTACTTGTTCTAGTAAAGTATTGCAACTGCACTCACCACAGATAAAAAAATATATATAAACACCTATAACGAAATTCATTTTGTTTCGTTACAAATCTTTCCTTCATATTATATGTGAGCATATATTTAAGATTACCTTGTGTAAATTTACATGTATTCTCGTTAATGCGAACTAATAATATAGTTTAGTTAAGTTTAATTGTAGGTGGTAATTAGATTAAATATAACGTTCCGAATGTTGAAATGCAAGGTTAAAATATATCTTAGCGCATTTTTTTGTTATTGTCTGTAGATTGACCACGTTTAAAAATGACATTTATGAGTCCTACTTTCTTCTTACTACTCAACCGAAAGTGTTGATAGAATTCGACGACTACATTATCAGAATTCTATAAAAATCTACGCCTACTACTACTAAGGCGCTCGTTTCGATATAACCCAGAACCTTACGCAATTCCCGTGAGTTTACTCTGATGATCCCTTCCGCGTCCTCAGTTTTACTATTATTGACTTTTCGCTTTCTCCATTTTATTTTGAGTTCCATAAATTTTTATTTATCGCTAGTTATAACTGTCTACATTTTTCCTTCATATATACTACTTCGATAAACACACCAACATTTTACAGATGTTAGTCCGTAGTCCTTAACTTAATTTTATTACTATCAGAAAGAAGTTGGATTTCAATCATACGTATGTATGTGCCGGGTGGCCAACTAAGAATGTCGCTCGGCCATATCTCAGGAACAGTTCATAGGATAGCTTCGGGAAAAAAATATTACTGACTAAAATGACCCTGAGAAACATCTGGAAATTATTTATAAAAGGGTAGAATGACCGCCAGAGTGCGTAACTGATCACAAAAAAAAAATTAATTCTTATTTTACGCAAAATTTACCAACTTAAGGTCTATCATAAATATGAAAATCGGAATCTACTGAAAATTTTGTATATTCTACGTCGGACAACTTTCTTGTATTTTGGTAAAATAGGGAGGGGTGGAGAGGAAACTTAGTATTGAAGGAACGCTTATAACTCCGGTTCTGTTGAACCGAATTGTGCAAACTTATAGTCTCGTTGGATACAGCATTGCTCCTCCAATCTAATTCTCACAAATTTGAACCAATATAATAAGTGACTTGCACGCTAGAGGGCGCTGTTTATTTTTTTTCGGGAATTTTGTTTTTGTCGAAAATATCAAACAGAAATATACACTTTTGACAACAAATTTAAAAAGTAGGCTAAATTACCAACAAATCAGCAAAAACCGGATCTCGCTATCTTTTACCAATCCGAAGATATCTTCGGAGACGTGTGGATGGTAAAAATGTTTTCTATAAATTTAAATAATGCTGTTTGCCGTGAACGGAATTTAGCAAATTTGGAGCTCCATAAAGTTAGCCCCTCACTATAAGCAATTATAATAAATCTTACTTTTATTCGTTTGTAGGTCGTTTGTAGGTGTTTGATAGCGAATTTCCAACGTTTGATAGTCAATAGTTCATTAGCAAACAATAAAACAAATTCTTCGGAAAAACCTACGTGATGTTAGCCCCTCATGTCGTCATTTTGACATCAAATTCAATTTTATTTTAGCAGAATCGTTTGTAGGTGCCTGATAGCAAATTTCCAAATCTTGATAGTTGATAGTTTATTAATAAATAATAAAACAAATCTAGTAGGATATTAGGCAGGCAACCAAAATTACATCAGAAAAGCGTCCTATGGGGAACATATGTAATTGTAACTCATCCCGGCCACATTTGCCATCGAATTTAAATTCCTTTGAGAAAAATCGTTTATGCGTCGTTTATAGGTGCTTGATAACAAATTCCCAACGTTTGATATTTGATCATTTATTAATAAGCAATGAAAGTAGTTTTGCAGAATATTGTGTAGGCAACCAAAAAAACATGCGAAAATCATACAAAATAAAAAACATACCTATATTAAAGTTATTTATTTTATAAAATTGTTATAATAAAAAAACAAAGAAAAGAGGAAGTACTGGATGCAAATTGGATTTGAAAAAGTTAATAAAGAAAACTTAAATTATCAGTAGCACATATCAAATAGCACACACCAAATATACCTATAACATAACCACAACTGTCAATATATGCAGTTTTATATTGTTTTCAGTCATTTTCGTACACCAAAAGTTAACGTTGAATTAACTTTTAGCGTACTGACTTTGAAACTCTAAAATTTTGGAAATCTAAAATCCTATTGGTTGTTTGATGTCCGCTAAAAAAGCTTGCATGTGAAGCCACTTTTACATATGTCTGATAGGACGCTTTTCTGATGTAATTTTGGTTGCCTGCCTAATATCCTACTAGATTTGTTTTATTATTTATTAATAAACTATCAACTATCAAGCTTTGGACATTTGCTATCAGGCACCTACAAACGACCTACAAACGATTCTGCTAAAATAAAATTGAATTTGATGTCAAATTGACGACATGAGAGGCTAACATCACAGAAGTTTTTCCGAAGAATTTGTTTTATTGTTTACTAATGAACTATTGACTATCAAACGTTGGAAATTCGCTATCAAACACCTACAAACGACCTACAAACGAATAAAAGTAAGATTTATTATAATTGCTTATAGTGAGGGGCTAACTTTATGGAGCTCAAATTTGGTCTTATTAGTAAGGATTTTCATTGGTCTATGTTCCGTGATTCAAATTGCTTTTTATTGTTTTGGCCATTACCGCTAGAGGGCGTTAAGGAAATTTAAATATGTAAATTTTATGATTTTTGAAAAGAACAATGTGGGGAAGGATATATCTATGCTCATACTATTCTATCATGAATTGGAAGCTTAAGATTTTAGTGAAAAGCACAATGATATAATTTATATAAACAATGCAGAATAACTTTAAGTTGTCTCCTATTATTTTCGATGCAAACTTTCACTGTACAACGGCTGGATAGAACTACAGTCTCTATGTCTGTCTACCTACTTTGAACGATATTTCCTATTCCCACAAGCAAGTTGTTACAAGCAGTAGATCGCGTTGCAAAAATACTACATTTGTTTCGCCCCCTCAAATAAAAATTTAAACAAGTCAAATTTGGGGTCCTGGCTGACCATGGAAATAGGCTGGCCTGTTACATCCACCTATCAGGAGCCAGAAAATTGCGGACATTTACGGAGAAATGCCCGTACTCTCATTAGGTATATTGAAAAGCATATTGTTGCAAATTGCTAGCGACATGTCTTCTATTCTGTTCTCTTTAACGCCCTCTAGCGGTGACAGAAATAAAGATAATATTCGACAATTTGAATCACTAGCAGTAGGTTTATAAAAATCCATGATAGTCTATTCTTTTGTCCCGCCAAGCATTCTACGTACAGTTCTTTTCAAAAATCATAAGATCTACGTATTTAAATTTCTTTATCGCCCTCTGGCGGTGACGGACAACATAAAATTAAACAGCTTCAATCACTAAACATAGGACAATGAAAATCCTTTCTAATAAGACCAAATTTGCTAAATTTCGTTCACGTGAAGCAGAATAATTTAAATTTATAGAAGACATTTTTACCATTCACACGTTTCTGAAGATATCTTCGGATTGGTAAAAGATAGCGATACCCGGTTTTTGCTGATTTGTTGGTAATTTAGCCTTCTTTTTAACTTGTTGTCAAAAATGTATGTTTCTATTTAATATTTTTGAGAAAAAACAAAATTCCTGAAAAAATTAAACAGCGCCCTCTATTTGCACATCACTTATTAGATTGGTTACAATTTGTAAGCATCAAATTGCAGAAGCAATGCTGTATCCAACGAGACTAAGTTTGCAAAATTCGGTTCAACAGAACCGGAGTTATAAACGGTCCTTCAATACAAAATTTCTCCTCCACCCTTATTTGACAAAATACAAGAAAGTTGTCTAATGCAAAATATACAAAATTTTCAGTAGATTGCAATTTTCATATTTATGCTAGACCTTAAGTTGGTAAATTTTGCGTAAAATAAGAATTAAAATTTTTGGTGATCAGTTACGCCCTCTAGCGGTCATCCTACAATTTTTTAAATAATTTCCAGGTGTTTCTCGGGGTCACTTTAGTCAGTAATATTTTTTCCCAAAGCTGTACTGTGAGCCGTTCCTGAGATATGGCCGAACGACATTATTAGTTGGCCACCCGGTACATTCGTTAAAAAATATAACAGAAATTCTAAAACTTCAATTTTCAATTCAAAGTGAGTATAATAGTTTATGGAATTAATTACCACTATAATAAATAAATAATAATAATAATTTATTTATGGGTTAGTACTCCATAAAAGTATTGTCTAAGAAATATGTCAGCGATCAGATACGTCATTTAAAATAATTAGTAAGGTTATCAAGCAGCAAATAAACATTGATTTGCAACATACACTTGTTTTAATCTATTCTTAAAAATTGATAATGTGGGATACGTTTTCAATTCATTCAGCAAAACATTCAACAACTGCCATTCCATAAACATCAAGCACTTCTGATAACAGGGCTTCCTATGGGAGAAGAGCAAAATGTAATCGGCACGATGTGTATTATAATTATGTGGTAAACTAAAGTCAACATCTTCACAGCATTAAAGGGGAAAATGTCATTAGCTTTAAAAATATCTTTACAAGAGTCATGCTGCGGCAGATTGCCCGTTTCTGTAGTAAAAGTATACGAGATATGTACATAGATCACTACACACACCTGAATGTATTATGCCATAACGCAATCGTGAATAGAAGAAACAAAGAAACTACATGATTTTCTCAGTTGAAATAATGCGTATCATGATCTTGCTAACTTAAAACACAACTATGTATATACATTATATTTTTTAATAGTCCTATATCACAAAATAGAGTATATATTAATCGTAGATGAAGAAAGATAAAAATATTAGAATTTTAGGAGAAATACGCTAATAACAATTTCACTTTTTAGGGAGGATACTTGATACATGTTGATGCCATTTTAAGTCTTCATGAATGAAGACACCCATCAGCAATCTAGATGTACTAACCAGATCAACTTGAAAGCCCCTTAAGGTGACATTACGTACATTATATTTTTTGTATTATATAACAGAGTACATTGAAATTTATTAATATTTATGAGAAACCTGTTCAACTCTATTCATTGCTGGACACTACGCCGTATCGCCCGTAACAAAAAGGTTATCAACATTTTGTGACGAAATTAATAAGTAATACCATCTACACATAATAACACCTTAGCAAAACTGTTGATACAATTTGGAAAGTCATTAATAAAAATAAGGAACAATATTGAACCCAATACCGAACCCTGCAGAACACTTAAATATACGTGAATCTCGTTCGATGTAATTCCGTTTTGTCTTCTGCCAGATAAATATGAATTGAACCATTTTAAACCAACGCCATTAACGCCACATATCTCAAGCTTATGTACCTAGCAATATGTTATAATTAGCAGAACCGAACTCCTTATGTAAATTTATCAGCATACTCATACAGGATAAATTAGTCAACAGCAGTATAAATACCGTATGACCTAATAAGTTAATCTGTAGATCTACCACGGCAGAAGCCGTGTTGGTGCTTTGACAGAATTTGAAAATGCCAGAGATTGTTCATTAGCATTTTGTTTATAAGAATTTCATATACCTACTTTAGAAAATAACTGGGCAAAATAGTAATAGGGCAATAATTATTAATATGATTTGAATCACCCTTTTTAAACAGAGGTAATATGAAAGCATATTCAACTTAGTTGGAAATATACCGTTCTCAAGTGCAAAATTAATAACATACAATAAAACATTAATTATTAGTGGCAAGAACGTGCAGAAAATACTAACGGTATATTAAAAGGAAATAGAGAAAGCAATATGGTTGAGGAGCGGCAACTTGATAAACGCAATTACTAACAACAGTACTGCAGTACTTCCTATAATTAAAAAATACGAAACACAAAAAAGAATTCAACATGTCACCAAATGCTACACATAAAGAAAATAAATGTGAAGTGATACATGGATGCTAAAAGAAACAAAAAAAAGTTCCTTTAATGAAGCCCTTCGCCGTACCGTATGTGAAATTAGTAATATATGTATTGCTCAGTAAGAATATTGGTGCTATGCAAAGCTGTTGAATATGTAGTATATTAAGAGAAATATATTTTTTAATAGTCCTATATCACAAAATAGAGTATATATTAATCGTAGATGAAGAAAGATAAAAATATTAGAATTTTAGGAGAAATACGCTAATAACAATTTACTTTTTAGGGAGGATACTTAAAAGACAGAACCCAACATTTTACTATCAAATGGAAATACAATTATAAAACTCGGTAAAGATAGGCAATTTCCAGTGCAGTGTGATGAGCAACGTAGAGGGTTGACACGGAAACTCGAGTGTCCGTATCAAAGTACACTTGTTCAATATTATTCCACTGGTCGTTGTGAGTACTTATCATTACACACATACTTAGAAAATGTCGCATTTAGGTACGTTTCGAAAACGGCATATTTCGAAGAAACTAGAAAACGCAAGTATGCAGGATTTAAATAATACGAAGGTGATAGAATTAAATTTGTAAGGTGCAACAACTACTTGACGTGTTCCAACAGGTCGAATTGTAAACGCCACCTAAAAAGTATAAAACATTGTTCTGCAATCCGTGGCAAACGATACAGCGAACAATTAACATTTCATATATGTAAGGGTTTGTTTTGTTCTATGTAATCTATCGTTCACTTTTCTAAACCAAGAAGCATTTGTTTCCTTCTGGAGCAAGTATCTCGATTATACATTACCAAGTCGGACATCGATAAGAAACGTTATGCCATCTGCTCATGACTATATTAAAAGAAGAATTAAAGCAAAATTGAAAGATAAAGAATGGTAGTTATGTGTTATTTCAAAGTGTTATTGGCAAAGATTCAGATTTTCTCATACTAAGACAAATTTGTGAAGGTGCATCGAAAGATCCATTAAGTTGTCAAAGGATTACTTCAAATTTGCATCATTCGATGTGCAAAGGTCGTTTTCATCATTAAAAAATATTTATTCGGCACGCCGTACTCGTTTGACTGAAACGAGTGTGGAAACATATTTAATGATTCAAATGTCACCCGGTTTGTGATTTTATCGAAGCTTCTCAAAACAGTAAGTGTTTCAATACGTTATATAATATACTTTTATCTACTCCTATTAAGTAATGTATTCATTATTCAGTTGCTTTTGAACAAGTAATGGCACCCATAAACAATTAGCGTGATTTATAGCAGTGAGTTATTATAACTCACGCTAAATTCTACAATCTGATTCGTCGAAATGAAACAGTCCACTACCATCTTTGAGGGAAGTAACGTTATTTGTCATCTCTAAATTAGATCACTTGTCAATTTTAACTTGACAGTTTCAATATGCGACACAATTTTTGAAATTAGGTGAAATGTCATTTTGACAGTTTCAATATGCGACACAAAAAAGTTTTCTTGGAACTTGTACCTTTGTTTTAATTGTTATAGTCGTAGATAAAGTGTTTCAACTACGTTATAACTACTTGATGAATTACAGCACTCGGCTATTTTGCAAACCTCATCTGCGTGAGTTATTTTTACCGCTCGTTGAATAATATACTATTTGTCATTATTTTATGTCTAAAAACATTCATGCGTCCGTATCGCCTATGCTCACTCATGAGTCACGAACATAAATGATGTGAGTACGTAAACGTTACTAAAAGCTCGCCTCGATATGGCTGCACTGAAACTTGCTCCGTTTTGCTGACTCTAACAACTATGGTACGAGGATGCATGTGCGCGAGAAAATCGTAATTTGTCTGTATCAGTATAGCAATACTAAGAGAATCCGAAGTTTGATTTGCTTTTGAAAAATTACATCCTTCCCGTTCCCCTCACATAGGTAATTATTTAAATATCCGAAACTGAAATCATCTTGAAGTACTACCTCAATTAACTGATAAAATGGTCAAATTGTTAAAAAGCTCCACTTCCAATCATGGTATCGCTTTAATATATTTGTTATAAATAGAACATTGGTTGTTAAATGTTCATAATTGTATTAAAACGATCTAAAACGTCATCAAAATATATCTAGCACTATACTAATATTACCATTACGCTTACGAATTATTACATCTGACGATTTTCATTAGTATATCTTAGATTCAATTGAAACTTAACTTAAATAAAATCTCTCAAATCTTTCAAACTTGATTGATACCATTTTCAAGTAAATCCGAGCTGAGACGCACAGTTGCTAATTAACCAGAAAGAAAATCGTTAGTTATTAGTTTTTCTTTTCCTTTCATTATCTTTTTGTACACCACACTATTTTTGCTTATAATTTCTCTTTCTCGTATATCCAAATTGTCGCCGTTCTTTTAATCAGTAAGGTAAGTGTTGCACTCATATAAAACCGATTTATTACAGACGAGACAAATAGACTTGGTCACTTTTTGAATATTATATTGGTTATAGATTATCACTTCTTTCAAAAGAGTTTCTACCAGAAGTCGGTATCGATGCAATATGGACTTCTTTCATCTTAATTTACTTTTGTATGCTGTTTTCTGAACAGCATTTACAACCTTGGCCAAATGTGTTAGACACCCTCATAAAACCCCATTATTATAAGTATTATTACACTTCCAAGAAAATGATCATCGAATTTATACTTAATTTACATATTTACTGCTTACTTTGGGACAATAGGTAGGCAGGCAGCAACGTTTCGATTTTAAATATTAGTGTATTGTTGACGCGATTGGAGAGAGGTATGTGTTAGGAGTTTATAACCAGGATATTTTGTGTTTGATACTTTCAATTTTATGGATTGAACTTAATTTAGTGAGACAATGCCAAAAGTTTGTGAATTAACCAAAGTAGAACGTGAGCAAACAGTCCTACTTAAGACACAAAGTAAGACTTTAATCGCTATAGCGAGAATAATGAAGTATTCGCGATGTGCGGTTCATACCACCCTGCAACGATATGAATAGTGGATCGTCAACAAATCGACCAAAAAGCGGGCGGAAACACCTTTCGAACCTATGAAAGTAAAGGGTGTCTAACACATTTGGCCAAGGTTGTAATTACATTACATTTAAAACCGTACGTAATATCTAGTATATTTAGTTGTTATGATGGGCTCTTTTGAAAAAATATTTCTCGTTCTAATATATGATTGCAGGTATACTAATTTGTACAAAATAATTTGTAATTAATAGATTTCTTTTATAGTCATTATATTTATTCCTTCGTAAAGAAATTACAATAGTACTGATCACACATAAAGTTAATTCCACCTAGAACTGCTGCCGAAAGTATGCCAAAGTATTTACGTTACCTTAAAATTTGTAATCCGGCACACAGAGAATTTAGAGATTTCAAACTGAGTCCCGCAATGAATAGATTGAGGGTATATCTCAAAGTGCTCTGTGAAATTCTAATGACAGTATTGCTAGATACTTTTAGTCGAATTGCTGTTATTTTATACAGACTTTCCATCTTATCTGCGTATGGAAATATGTTCATTAATTTTATTGTATCAAATTTCATTTTCCAGTAATTTTCTATTTAAAGTACTTATACAGACATAAACCTAGAAGTTGAAACCTATTGTATGAGTAACTTGTTAGAGGGAAACCATCAGAATCTAATTTATACGAAAATGCGTGACTATGTTTATCCTAATCTTTTATCTCATCTACTTTTATACTAATAACACATCACTGAAGCAACCAGAGATGGCGATAAGAGTACTAAAATGGTTAAAAATGCTATAACAATAAAATAAATAAAAATGCTATAACAATGACTAAATATATCTGTACATTGGTATTAAAGGTAAATACAACCGTTACATTATCAGTCGTAAGCTGCGCTTTAGAACTAGTTGATTAAAATAACATTTATATAAATACTATATCATTCTCATCTAAAGAAAACTGACTGTTTTATAAATTAAAATATTCATTTCACTACAGTAGCTATGATTTCAAGCTATTATATAGCTTACATCAATGCAAATGAATATAGAATCAAAATATTTTCCAAATCAATGATCTCAAAATATGATTTTCAATATAAAGTGTCTTTATGTTTCTTGAAATTAAACCAAATGTAATTTTGTACGTATTCAAGCATATTTTCTAATAGAAATGAGGCAAAATTCATTTGTAAATAGGTTTCTGAAACCATCTAAACTACATAGCCAGAGCAAGAATCTACTACCAGATTAGAGCTGCGCCAATTGTAACTATAATAGTTACTAGTTACTATACAGACAAATACTTACAGTTACAATTTAATTTGAGTAACTAAACACAATCACAATTACAGTTACACAGAAAAAGGAACTGTAACTTATGATAAGTACAGTTACAATGTTATGATACATAAAATAATCGCTGAAGAGTTGCATCTACAGTTACTTTTGTATACAGCATTAAGTAAAATAAAATTGAAGAGAGAAATTTTTACTATTACTATCTATATTCTAAAATTAATGACGTGTTTTCCTGTATGCAAGTTATAAAATATTATGTACAATAAGTGATTAAGAGAAAAATCGACATCTAACACATTATTTCTTAATATGTACTTCATTACTCTATTAACACTACTGAATATGATGAGGGCTACTAAGAAACCAGTGATCATGAGTTACAATTACCTTGTACAGATGTATGTCTGCATATTTAGAATTTTCTTTGCAAACCGTTCAGAAGCTACTAAGCAATAAATTGCACTGACAAATATGCAAGGTAAATGTGTTTTCTTCACGATAAAAAGCAGCAATACAGAAGGATAAGAATACAGAAAGTCAAATTAAAAACAATAACACGTTAGTACGACGTTACTGAGTATTACTGAATGCATTATATTATGCTCTAGCACTCTAACGCTTAGATAAAATAATTAGCGTAATAAATTTAGACACCCTTGAGTCATTAATGAAAGATTAACTTTTGAAAATTATTATCAAGCTGTTCTGCACTAACAGAAAGAAAGCATTTTAAACGAAGAAGCAATATTCTTTCGACATATATTTATGTAATTTAGACAGAAGAATTTTTCAATTAACAAATTATATTTACTTTATTTTTCACAAATTATTTATTACAAAATACGATATGCATCTCTAATGAGAAGATCATCTTCTTTGAATGAATAAAAAGTATAATTTATAAACTACGAACTTTCTGTTCCCGTTCTGCTCTCGTAGACTACAAGATTTATCAAATTTGGAAAATGTGACTGCCATCTCAAAGTATGTATGTAGTCTACTAGAACATTTATACATCATTTTAAAATTAACACATTTTTTCGAGTATGTATGTAAATTGCGCTTTCAAATTATATAAAGTACGACTAATATGCGCACCGCTATATTTATAATACTAGGAATTACTCGGTAATATTAATCCTTTAGTGGGATTGCAAAATTGCGAAAAGCAGGATATATAACTGACCTGATCGATTTTTATTGAAACTGGCGAAGCACGTCTCGATGTCTCCAACGGCGACAAACTTGAATAACTGTTGTTCGCGTTAGTACGAATATATTGGACACAAATGTAAAAATGTCTTTTCGATTCACGTTTATTGTATTCTCCATACGACAAAAGGTTTTTCCCGCAATTCATTTGATATATTGGTCGACACATTTCCAAATTTTCCTGAAAAATTCTTTTTCTCTAAAATGAAATTACTTTTATTCATTAAGTGTTAGATTAATATAAAATATCTCTCTTTGTTAGCACAAGACTATTACGGACTTTACTTTATTCATGTAACGTTATTTTGTTTAATCTCATACTGCATACACTTTCCTTTTATTACCGTAAGAGCATCAATTCTTATAATGTCATAATTGTTTAATTAATTGATTATTCGGTACTTCTATACATGTAGGTTGATTGTAACATTTAAAATGCATTGTTGTTGAAACAGTAGCTTATTGTTCATTAACGAGTAAAATGTTTGACATTTTCTAGAATTGGATAAGGTTCGATGCCTTGCAATTAACCTCAATCAAACACGCCAAGGTAACAATAATTGGAATAATTGCGACTTACTACCTTTATTTACCTATTAATATTGCATTATTATACTATTATATATATAGGCTAATATAATTCTGTGGCGTATAAACTTTATTTTATCCTAAAAGCAAATTAATATGAGATAAAACAACGCCGCCACCACGATTCCCGTTCCTTAAGCGCTTAACCCTGGCAGCTGAATAAGAAAATTATTTACCATTTCCAATGAAATGCGACTGTAAGAATTTATCTAATTTATTATTATATTTATTTATTTATATAATGGTGTACACAGAAGAAAGATCTACACCAACGTATACTACATCAGATTACCATCCAAAACTGAAGATATCAGTTAGTTCTTACCATCAAGGACGGTAACGGTTACAAAAAATGAACACCAGTAGAGCTTTTAAACTCACGAGAACAGAATGAGAAGAACAATTGACTGACTATCCCTTATCTTTCATGCGTTTCAGGATGACCAGATAAGAAGAAAGTTCAAGCTTGGTAAAAAAATAAGGTTTTATCGAATGAAGGTATTTTACCGAAACTACTAACTGAAAAAAGCGCACAATCGATTTTGAAAAATGAAATATTATTAAAAGAAAACCGATATTCGTTGAGAAACACGTGGAAATTCTAAACGAAATTCGAACTACCACCTACGAATAGCAGAACAGCAGACCACTATAGAATACGAGATGTAGATAAATACTAAGTGACAGAAGACACAGCATCAATCTTTAAAATAATAATTCTTAGAGAAACTGACAAAATTAAACTAGAATATACCGTGCACTGCAGCAGATACCTATCGTTCGTTGAAACACGGAAGTGGTATTCTTGGTTCAGAGGCATATTATACTTGTCACAGAAATTGAAACGTTTTCCGCTGACTTCCGCTACAATTTACTGTAACATACTGTAATATTTTACGTACATATATATCTGTGTTTAATTACGCAATGAATTACGCTGTTAATGACGTAACGGACAAGATCCAAAAATTCGACTGTACGTTAAATGTCGGTGATGAATATTTTACGTATATATGTGTTTAATTACGCTGTTAATGACGTAACGGACAAGATCCAAAAATTTGACTGTATGTACCTAATCAGTATCTTTAAAATTAATTTAATTTGTGTACAGTGGATGTCAGTTCTACGTACTTCAAATAACAATTAGGTTGAATTTGTTTTTTAATTGCTAATCCTTTAGGAAGATATATTATTTCGTCATGTTTACAATATACGCAATATTTTCAAATCAGGCGTTTTTGTTGGAAATTAATGAATAATTTGCAATTTCATGACGGCAATATTCTAGAATCTTAAAACTCCATATTGATTTCCATATTTTTACCCAAGGAAATGTACTAAAATTAGTTTTCTTTGTGTTTTTATTTTTAGTTCAAAACGGAAATATTGTTCTTGATGTAGAGGTATATTAAAATACAGATAATAAATATTTATATACAGGGTGTTTCCCATTAACTTGGCCAAACTCTAGGGATGTATTCTACTCATCAAAATAATCATAAAAGTTCCTATACATAATTTACGGAAAACGCTCATTTAATAGTTGTGATGGTTTTCTACTGTTGTTAATAATTTCACAAATTATGGAATATAATTTTATTTTTGTGTTACTTGTAATTTATTTTAATTAATATGTTTTTAGATACTAATTCTACACTTTTGGGGCTTGCTATCAAAGTAATTAAAGTGTAAAAATAATGAACAGGGTATTCCTAATTCTTACCGTCTTTACGTAAGGCTCCGTCCCGTTCAACGTGATTCACTCTGTATAAGAGAGCGTTTTCCGTAAACAATGCGAATGCGCAATATGAGCTTATACAGTAGCGATTACAGCAATATTAGTAATGGGAGAACTAGAAACCAAAATCATTGAATCAATTCGTTAAAATTGTTCTTTCTCTTCAGGTAGGTATGTAGATCATTACCTAACAGTGGTACCTACTACAACTGAACACACTCATCTGAACACTAAATAATATATATTCTCAAACAAAGATTTCATGTGTCTTATAACTAAAGATGCCGGTTTTTTGGTAATACCAAAGCATATTTTCGCGAGTAACCGTTGAACCGATCTCGGTAACAGTTATGACGTTACCAGTTACAACCGGTATCCAATAAATAAATTTCAACACGAAAATGAGAACGGTTACCCAGTGACAAAAAACAAAATTCAAAACATTTTGACGTTTGTAAACACGGTAGGTACGTGATTTAATTGACAGCAACAAGTATAACAAAAGTAGGATAAAATTATTGTTTAGTACTAGATAAATAATAATTAACGCATGTTTGATTTAAGCAATGCATCGGCATCTAAAGAATATTGTAGAAAATAAAAATTAAAGTTTATTAATGTTATTTAATCATCACCATTTAGTAACATTCCTGCCGTTTCCATGTGTTTGCACCATATAATCTCTACCTCCATCGTTCAATATTATTTGCATTGTTTCGTGTTTAGCTTCATCACTAGCCGCCGTTTTCATCTGGTTTTCTTTTAGGTTATAGGTTATACCGCTGATAACATACCTCTCGAAGCCGGTAACAAACCGAGAGTTGCTTTATTCATCAACACCACATCGCCTGATGTGATGACGTCATAATTAGATGGATTTGTGGTGCATGTAATTTGCGAAGATTAAAGCAACGATTTCTGGTGTTATGGCAGTGTTGACTTTTATGTTGAGAGGTTATGTTTACAGTTTATGACATTTACGCATCATTTACGTTTCTCTCGTTTTACGAAAAAAGGTATCTTTACGTATTCGTCTAGATTGCGACACCGTCGATTATAGAATCTTTTATCTTAATGAAAATACTACAAGTTTCGTCATCGGATACAGGTTTAAAATGTGTCGTTAAATATTTATATTATTGGCTGAATTGTGTTTTTAGATAGCTCAGATAGTTCATCTTAAACATCTCAAACACCATACATACCGTTCCTTAATATCATACTTTGTTTATCTGTTATCCGCGTGCAAAAGCGCACCCCATTATATATTCGAATTCATATTCCATATCTGCCGTTCGTCTAATAACCTGTAATAACCTTAAATTTTTCCGTTACGCCGATATAAACAAAAACAGCTGACTCTCCCCACTTCTCAATCCATCGCTAACATCGAACTCGAAGTTCGGTGGATGTGGTGTAACCATGGTGTAACACCATCGATTAACCGGTGGAGAAAGCAACCATTTATGATGGAACATCAGGAAACAACCGGTGAATAAAGCAACGGCTTGATGCCATCTGATGGCATCACTGATGTACACCGGTGAATAAAGCAACTCTCGGAAACGTTGTTCAACGGTTACAAACTATGACGTCATAGCTGTGACTACCCTGACTAATAAATCTCGCCAAAACATTTCGGTCACGTTACCGCTGAAGACCGTTGATAAAACGGTCTCTCGCGAAAAAATACAGAGTCGTCAAGTGGAGTGCAGTTTAGAAGGCTGTCGCATACATTATATCAGTATAGTACTTCGCTACTATACAGTATTTAAAAACGGAAGCGCAGCGATATATACCTACCTATATCCATAAATAAAGAACATAAGTTTATAAAACGTGGTGAAACACTTACCGTGTTAAACGTCTCCCGTCAAGTCAAAAATTTGATGAGATCGATTAAATATTTGCAACATAGATGTTTCCACAGTACTTTCCGCAAATCGAGTACGTATCACAGAAAAAACGAGCGTTCCACATCCACTAATGTTATATTATTTATTTACATATCGGATTTATTATCAGAAAATAAAACTCTCTTTTTTGATAATTCCAACATCCTACATACTGTCTATGAACGAACGTGTTATACCCGCCGTGACCGGGAACCAACTAATATAACATGTGCATAGATAAACCTGACTCGACGGCTATGTGTAGTACCAAAAACCGGCATCTTTACTTATAACTTAGGGCGCGGAATCGAGCGAGCCAGCACTCTATTGAAATGTTGTACTTTTAAAGAGGTTTTAATTTTATTTATATAATTGGATAACAACTCATAAAATACAAAATACATTATTATTTGTTCATTTTGTTGTTCAAGTCGAGTAAAGGAGTATTAATATTCACTAGCAATAGTTTCTCAAGGTTCTCTTCTGTAAGACTTGTTCTCTAAATTAAGTACATCCTTGTAGATAGAAAACGTTCTTTCTACATCGCAACTAGTGCGTACTGGAAATATTCTTTTATTTCAGCGTATTTAACAGTTTGATTTTGTGTCGTTGTCCCCATACACAATTGCCACAATGTTATTAAATCTGGATTTCTATTAAAAACTGCGTCTAACTTTTGCCGAGGCCACATCCGAAGTCACTTGGAATACTTTTGAAATTATTAATAGCCACATCTAATGTGGTTAATCCATCTTTTAGTTTGAGATTTAGATTTTCAAAATATGTGATTAGTTTAGGCAAATTTCCAAAGTGTTCCTGAAGGAATAACAGCTGATTTTTAAAATTTGGGATTACTGCTTATGTTAGTGATGGCATCCATGTTTGTGTCAATAATTCAATTCGATTGCGATTGTAAATATGTAAGTAGTTAAGTTACTTTCTAAGCAGTATTATTGAGAATTAATTTAACTATTGTATTATTTTGTTAGTGATATGTATTTAGTTAACAAAAAATGTAACTTAAACATACTAACCTCAATGCTACGCTTTCAATAAAACAATGTGGTTATGAGTTGCAGAATGGCATGTTTGGGACATCAGTAAGGAGTATGATTGGGCCAATTGTTCCAAACATACCATTCAAGCTATTTAATTTAAGAAGTCTTGTTTATTGGAAAAATAAATTGAAACATTGCAGTTAACGACCATATGTAATGAATAAGATTGCTCATTTCAATCTCTCTAACATCCCATCCTCTTGTCCCATACATACCTTATATTGGTATGTTTGGGACACTTGCCAAAATACAAACTTTTCTCTAATTTTTAAATCTACGACGTTTATGAGTTTAATGAAAACACAGGAGGTATGGCTATAATAATGCTACAATGTAATGTGCTTTTCATAAGTATAGAATGTACAGCATGAATTCTACAATGAAGTAATCAGTAATTGTCCCAAACATACCCTATCTCCCCTACTATTTAAAGGCTAAATTTTAAGAGCTTAACATATGCATTAGAACTCTTGCCTTTTTTTATGGTTATATATATATATTATAAGCACTGAGCTAGTATACTAAGGAGACGCTATGAAGCATATTTACTGTATGTTCAAAACGGCGCACTGGGCGGAGCTAAGTGGAGCACCACCTGCCTCACCAGGTCCCGACTACTGAAAATTATAAGTATAATTTTAAGCCTCCACTTAACAGATGGTTTTATTTAAAATTAATTACGTCATCCCGCACCTGTTAGGCTCATAAATGTCATAATTTGACAATATAAACGCTCAATATGTAATAGTTTATTTATGTACCTATATACAGGCGCACCAATTGAAATTTTCCAATTACGGCTCTGCACATTGTTTTTATTTCAAGCACTGACCTATGAAATGTTATTTGCGACGAATTCTTCTTGTCAACGCTGTTTCTTCTCTTGCAACTAGGTAGAGCACAAGAAACCATAATGTCTTCTAGTAGTTTGCTATATTATATAACCGTAGATAATTGAAATAATCAATTAATGCAAACATACATGACACATACACTATAATCTACGTGTTTGACGTAAAGTGGAGTACCAATATGGCCGACCTGCGCCGTTTTAGCCGCGTGATATCGTCTGCATACTTATTCTATCTCAATGGTTACAAGTGATTGGTCACTTTAATAATTATATGGTTATCATATTATGAAGTATACTTCATTTTTCTCCGCTGAATAGTAGCTTTCGATTGTCAACTGAGTAGATAAAGCCAAAGAAGGTTTACGACTGTAGGAGTATATTATCCACCATCAGGTATTAGCTAAGATTAACTCGAATATAAGGTCAGACGATACATTTATTTTTTAGTTATAGGTTAAGAATTGTTTAATTAGTCAAGGTTGTAACCTTTTGCATTTTATGTATTTAGTCCTTCAGACGTTAATTAACTAAGTGTTTATTAACATTAGATAATTTTATTGAGTAAAACTCGTCTCATGTTATTTTGGCGTGATTTAACTTCAGTTTGTATGCATATAGGTATTTAATTTAATTTTAATTTACAATCAAACGTTTGATTATGAATCGTTACTGCAAGTACGTAGGTATTAATAATTTTAAGGTATTGAAATTTAAGTTTCTATGTGAGCTTAACTTAGCTTCATGTAGATTGATTTTATTGATAGTTTTAACGTTCAGTCGTAACGATTCAGAATAATTATTGCAGGGTTATCTTCGTGTTATTGACGAGTCGTTTAATAATACATATTTATGGTACATTGAATTATTGGCCTTTAGCTTATTAGATTATTTTTGTAAATAGCCCAAATTTGGTTTAATGAGTAAATTTGTCAGCCTATTATTTGGTCTTAATTAATTTTATCATTTAATTAATTTCGTAGAAGATTAAACGTTGGCTAAGGTATTAATTTTACATTTGTTAACAGTTTTTTTTATTAAATAAGGTGTTATATAAGGTTTAGGTAATAACTTTTGGAGAGTACTGATTTTCCTATTTTGACTATACAGGGTTTATCAAAAATTTTCGCAATTTGTATACTTTTGTATGAGTAATATCTTTGTTTTACAATATACTGGATTGTTAGTATTCTTGGTTTTTCTTTTCTCAACAGGTTCTTCTTTTTTGAACATCCTATCATTTAAGATCACAAGGGGACCGCGTGACCCTTTATGCCTTGCCATTATACTCGGTGGCGCAATTTCCACCTTTCTGAATGTGTTGGGGTGACTTTAGGGGAACTACCCAACCGACTGACTAGCTGGAGCAAGGCACACACAGGTAGGTCCGGAAAGGAACTCATCGAGGCTCTTCTGTTACATTTTTGATTAGTTTTTTATTTTTGATTTGGTTAAGACCCGAACCGCGCGACGAGGCTGCTTGACGGCTTCATGTAGCAATTCCTGGACAAAAGAATATACTTCATAAGGCTCTAGTGGAACCAGATAAAATATTTTTATCGCCACTGCACATCAAATTAGGTTTGGTGAATAATATCGTCAAAGCATTGCATAAGGATGGTCGTGATTTCCAATACCTTCAACAAAAATTTCCCAATATTTCAAATGGAAAAGTTACTGAGAGAGTTTTTATAGGACCCAAAATTAAAGGTCTACAGCAAGATGCACAATTTGAGGAGACTTTAAATGAGTTGGAACGTGTTGCTTAAAATGCTTTTAAGAGGATGACCCACAATTTTCTGAGAAACACAAAATCTGACAATTACGTAACAATTGCTAATAAGCTTCTTAGAAATTACCATGAACTGGGCTGTAACGTGAGCCTTATAATATATATTTGTGACACTCGAACCTGAAACAAAAACTACAAAATTCTTGTCTAAGACTTATGTATGGAATACGAAGAAATGAAAGAATATCTCATAAATTAACCGAAGCTAGATGGTTGTCGATGTATAACCGGCGACATCTACAATCGTTGATTTTCTATCATAAGATCATAAAAGCGGAGCATCCACAGTATTTGTACGAGAGAGTGCGTTATAGATTTCAGATTCACGATCGTAATACTCGATTTAATTCCCTCTTACACCCCCCGCAACACAGACTGTCACTTTTCGAAAGAAGTTTCACGTACCACCTTTATAAATCATACAATGGGATTCCGCCAGGTTTCTCGGAGTTGAATGTCGGCACATTTAAGCGGAGATTGTTTGAGTTGGTGTTTGAGCAGCAATCTATGGGAGTAATACGCTAGGGTTTGCTGTGCTCGGCGCATCGCAGATTTATATTCATTTATATTTATATTGTACAATTACTTACTGTATTTTTTTTTTCTCTATGGTTTCATTATTCTTTTTTTTGCTTATACTTTTTATATGGTTTGTAGACTTATAGAAAGACAATGTTTGTTATGCAAGGTTAGATGGTAGAACAGCGTACCAAGACTTTGTCCTGGTAAAACTGAATCTCGCCTTGGGGTTACCATTTTGATTTGTTTTGATTTTGTTTTTCTCTCCTTTCACTTCTATTTTATATAATGTAAGATTCTTTAGTTACTGTACTAAGCATACTCGCTGTATAATCCTAATTTGAATGGTAATAAAGACATATTATTATTATTATTATTATTATTAATTTCTTTCTCCCAAACCTCGGCGACGTCAGTGATGAACACAGCGAGAGATTTCATCAAGGTATTTCTGTTATCGAGAAACGTTATCAGGGCAAGTGGAACAGTGAAATATTGGTTGATTATCGTTGGAATTTGATATCAGAAAGTCCCGTAGAACAGTATAAAAGAAACGTATAAAGAAAAACATTTTAAGACAGAACGTTTGTACCAAAACCTGACGTGCCAGAATACATTCTTTTGGTTATTATTACGACTGTAAGATAAAATAAAAATGTACCTGGTGGCTAATGTCGCTCGGCCATATCTCAGGAACGGCTCACAGTACAGCTTTGGGAAAAAAATATTACTGACTAAAGTGACCCCGAGAAACATCTGGAAATTATTTAGAAACGCCTAGGATGATCGCCAGAGGGTATAACTGTACACAAAAAATTCTTATTTTATATAAAATTTACCAGCTTAAGGTCTATTACAAACATCAAAATCGGAATCTTCTAAAAATTCCGCATATTTTACATCGGACAATTTTTATGTATTCCGCCAAATAAGGGGAAGGATAGAGAGGAAGCTTCGTTTTAAAGGAATGCTTCTAACTGCAGTTCTGTTGAACTGAATTTTGCAAACTTTGTCCCATTGGAAACAGCATTACTCCTCCAATTTAATACTTACAAACTCAAACCGATCTAATAAGTGATGTGCGTGCTAGAGGGTGCTGTTTAATCTTTTTTTGGAAATTTTGTTTTTTATCGAAAATATTAAATAGAAGCCCGGTTTTCGCTAATTTGTTGGTAATTTAGCCTACATTTTTAATCTGTAGTCAAAAATGTATGTTTCCATTTAATATTTTTGATAAAAAATAAAACTTCACTTATTAGATAGAGATTAGATAGAGTTTGTAATCATTAGATTGGAGGAGTGTTTCCAACGGGACTTGCAAAATTACAGTTACAAGCATTCCTTCAAAACAAAGTTTTCCCTCTTATTTGGCAAAATACAAAAAATTGTCCGATGTAAAATATGCGGAATTTTTAGAAGATTCCGATTTTGATGTTTATGAATAGACCTTAAGTTGGTAAATTTTGTATAAAATAAAAATTTAAATTTTTGGTATACAGTTACGCCATCTACCGGTCATCCTACACTTCCCAAAATAATTTCCATATGTTTCTCGGGGCCACTCTAGTCAGTAATATATTTTCCTGTAGCTGTACTATAAACCGTTCCTGAGATATGGCCGACTGCCATTCTTAGTTGGCCACCCGGTACACAGTTACCAATGAAAAAATAAAAAATTAAAATTTGTTGCCTAGTGTGTTTAATTGTGTATTCTAATTTGCTTCTAATCCAAAAATACTTTTTTTTTACTTAACTAAAAGTAACAAGCTAAGAAAGTAACTTAGCCTTAGATGTACATATTATTTTTTGATAAAGTATTTTGTATTGAAAAATTATATATAAATACAATTGGTGGTATCAGTTCATCATAAAACATTTTTTTTACTTGTGGTTGTATTGTTTATTACTACTACTGCTGCAATTCTTTAAAATAAAGTCTCCCCGGACTGAACGCCTAACGGTGGGTATCCATTTGTTGCATATGCGTGTATCGTATCGATACGTATCAGTGTAGACAGGGAAACGTATCACCGTTGCGTATCAAAATATGATAAAAAGATAAGAAACGGACCTTATCGCTCAATTGGCGGTTTTTCGCCGTCACTTCACTATGTGGACGGCTACTTTCTAGCGCGTTGCCATGTGCGTTGCATGTTCATTCCTGTCGTGGAAAGCAAAGCAATATAGACTGTTGCTGATATTCTTCCGTTTTTATAATTATAATATACAGGGTGTGTCAGTGAGACTGTTCATTAGAAGTTCATGGGGTTCTGGCCAAAATATAAATTTGAAAATTCAGAATTATATACAGTCGATTGTTCTCTTCAATAAAAATAGTATTAGATTAGCGCTTCCGGTTATACCGGAAGTAGCCATCTACTTTGTTATTTTTAATGGAACACCCTGTATATTTTTACATATTTGGATTTACCTATTTTTAAGATTTATTTATAAATACCTTTAGTTATTTTAATTTGATTCGGGCGTTTTGTAGTTATTCGATTTTATCTAAAAAAATTTGCTATGGCGGACATTTATTCAAAAAATCAGAGAATACACGATTTTTGAATTTAGAATTCATAACATGCTTAAATAACATGTTGCAGTATATTTTAGCGCCGAGAATGGCTAGTTGCATCAAAACCTCGCACATATGACAAAACTACTCGATGTAGTAGGTATTCAGTATAAATTTTTGAGTATATTTGCAAGAGCCAGCAAAGGTGATTATAACAAAAACTTGCTCGATTGTATTTACCAGAATATGCATACTGATTATCCTTCCTCGCCCTATTCTTCGTAATACAGTCTCCCAAAGTCAAATACTTATAATGAAGAACATCTAACTAAAAGGCTAGAATCTCCTTACGATACGACTTCTTCATTTTCAGAAGATTTCAATATTCAAGAATTAATATAATTAACTTATTTAATGTTTTATGATATAAAGAAACAAGTTTATAAATACGGGTATAAATTAAAAAATATATATAATTAAAATTGTCTTACCTGAATATACCAAGTTAATTGCCAAAATTGCCTGACATACTTCAGGCATGATTTTGCTGATATCTTGCTTTGAAACTTTAAACAGGTATTGAAGGCTGGAATATAAATCGCTCGTTGCTAAAAAACGTAGTGTAGGTAAGTGCTAATCTTTCTTCTGCTCTAATTGCTTTCCGAAATGTGGTATTCTTTTTAGAATTTTTTGCGCTGATCAGAGCAATTCAAAAAAGTCAAAGTCAGTTGGATGCCTCCTAGTGAAGTTTTTATATAGCCCAGCGACAGGCTGAAAATTTAAATCTGCTAGCAGACTACTTCCACTATACGCCTCTCTATTTTTATATAAATCCACATCCACAAGCGCGGTGATTTGCGTTTCTCTTTTTTTTTTCAAAATAAAATGAATAAAAATAAATATATGAAGCTGCTGCAATTTGTTGTTGACACGAATACATTGCTGCAGTCAATGAAACGGTGTAACTCTATGTATCATACACTCCGTATCCTCAATTTTAAAATGCAACACAGTAAAGATACGAAGAAAAACTGAGGCATCGTTTCATCGAACTGTATCAGTAACTGATACGTAACGCTGATACGATGCACGGATACGCAACAAATGGATGCACACCTTAATATGCTCTTATATCATCAGTTTTCCAGTTACCATGAAGACGCAAACCGTTCACTGGAATATGTACAAATTATTCAAACAATTGTAATATTGAGCAAAATTGTCTACGTTTGCTGTTTCATTTACTACTCGATTTGAATTCCCGTAATTAGATTATTAAGCTTAAGTAATCCCACATTACATACATTACATACATTATTCGCTTTCCGTACCATTCTAAGCTTATGCTAGACGGCGACAAAGGTTTAAATTGTTCTGCTTCAGATAATTATATGTAAAACTTTGAAAATTATTAACTGGAAACTCGAAACACTCCAAAACAAAAGCAGCATATCTGACAATATAAAAGCACTAAGAATAGGAAAAGCATGCATTACGAAGAATAATACCTGTCCTTAATGTATATAACTCTTATATAGCATTTTGCGCTATATAATTTTTTAGCTTGAAACAATTTGATTTCGCACTAATTGTCCGTTTGTTGGTTCGTGAAAAGTTTTATTTCACCTTTTTGATTATTATACTGTACTTTTTTTGTAATGAAGAAAATACAAACGTTTGAATAAGAGTTTTATTATTCAGAGTCGATCTTCTCGTTACCAGTAATAATACAATAATGAAAACAATATTTTCTTAATGCTAAGGTACTAAGATGTAACATAATAATGACACAGAAGATTTGCTATCTTTTATACCACTTTTTCTCATCGTTTAACAACTACATAGTAGATTCGCAATAGACCGCTACGATAGAGATTCCAATAACTCTTATGGGATGGGTTTCGTTGCATTAGTCAGATTTAACATAATAAAATAGTAGAATTATACAGGGCGATATGGGCGCAATATAACATATAGGTATATTAAAAATAGATATAACACTATTCTATATTGTATACAACTAAGATATACATAGGAAGCGAGGACATGACTTGAGGGGGCATCTAGCATGCCTATTCCTCGGACTCTGTCACGACAAGGGCTGGTGGCTGTAACCAGTCAAGACCAATGGGCGTGGTGAAGAGCCACATCCTACACGAGGTACTTCTATTCTATGCTAAACACATTGGATCTAGACTTGCCTGTCGATAAACTGGCCTGCTTTCCCTGTGGGCAGCCCATAGGGAATCAGACTCCCTGCTCAGCTGTCGTGTCGTGGCCTAGATCTTGCACATGGGATAGAACGGTGCCGATTGTGGATTCTTCTCTGAAAAGTCTCGCCATCGTCAGACCAGGTTCCCAGCTGGTGCTTTGCACTTACCTGGAGTTGGGGGGTCTTGGCTTATTTGCCTGGGCCGAGAGGAGACATCCTCACAAAAAACCTAAATCCTAAAGTTGTAGTCGAACTGATGGGCTGCGTGGCTGAATAGAGGATCAGTCCCCATCGATCAACCCTTGGGGCACGGGGCGCACCCCATTGTATAAATGCCTTACCCACGTACCGGGGCACTGAGTTGGGTTGACCTACTTTTCCCCTTACTCCTGGGACTCGTATGATGGAACCGCAAGATATAAAACCTAAATCCGGGGACTCTGGAAAGCGACACACAAGAAAACCTGTAAACGCACCAACAATGGATGTAAGGGCTGGAGGCTCGGGAACCGAGAATCCAAAACCGAAATCCAAACTCTCCGGCGCTGAAAGGCGCAAACGTAAAGCTGCAAGGCTAGCCGCTTTGGCCCAGCCGAGCAGCACTACGCACAAAATAGAAAAGGCTGCCAAGGAAGCGACTGACGCTAAACCTAGCACCAGCCACGCTGTGACTGGGGGGGGGTGAAGCGAACCCTCTCTGAGGGCAGCACACCGAAAGCAGCCACAAAACGAGTAAAGACAGGTAATCCTGTACCTAAAAGCTACAAGGAGGCACTCACGACAATCCGGCCATTGTGCCTGAGGATTATCTTGAGAGCTCCATCTCCCCCGTGGAACCTGAAAAGCTTTTGCACCGACTCCAGGTGCAAAACCACAAGTTAAACACTGGCTCTTGGAGGGTGCTCAGCACCAAGGTTGACCCGAAAGGCCAGCAGATGGTGTTCGCCATGGATGAGAGCCAGTGGAAGATCATCAAGGAAACCTACGGTGGCACACTAATTCTCCCTCGTACCGTTCCGACTTTTGGGACAGAGGGAGAAGGAAGAAGCAGGAACCACTGAGGTCGCAGAGATGGAAACTGCCAAGGCAGGACCATCTACATAGCTGCCCTCGGGGCGCAGACACTGAACGGGCTGTGGGTTCCCCACAGTCTACAGGAACTGCGTGTACCATTACGGACCTCCTGACAGACGCTCAACTGGTGGACGACTTCCTGCGAACTCCGCCAGGCGAAACAGACACAGCAGGACAGGAACATCAACATTCCTGGAACTAGACCAATGCCCCAAAAAGATAAGCACCGCTGCCATAATAACTTCCTATGATGAAAGCTGCCCTACTAAAGTCAAGACAACAAACAGGGATACACCATGGTGGACCAGGGAGCTGTTCTCAAACACCTTTTAGAGGTGCACTTCCCTGGCTCCAAGACCATTCTTACCCAGACTGGGGGGAGGAGAGGGGAAGGCATGTGTGGAACGGAAATATTCTCAGATACCTAACTTAAGAGCGCGGAAGGAAAACTGGAACCTCGCACAAAAAATAATTCAAATCTCTAAAATTCGATGGGCTATCGAATCCTTCAAACCCTTTAAATCGGCGGGTACGGACGGCATATTCCCGGCACTGCTACAACAGGGCCTGGAGCCGCTGTCCCCAATTTTATGTACCCTACTAAGGGCTACCATAGCTACGGGGTACATACCCAATAGCTGGAGAGAGGCTCGGGTGGTCTTCATTCCTAAACAGGGCAAGGCGTCCTACACGGAAGCGAAGTCGGACGGCGGGAGTCGGCTTCCTCCGTTGCAGTTTGTTCTGTAGTCGGAGGCTGTCCTAGGGGCCCACACAGCAAAATGTAGTGGATGCAGTGGTTTCTCCGGTAGAACGGGAGATCATACCAGCATCTTTACCTACACAGAGCAGACAGTACCACTGTCCATGAGAGCGGACAAGATTTCGCCCGCTTTCAGCTTCCGTGGGGGATACAATGTAAACATTTCCAATAGAGAAACTGTAAAAACTCTCGTTCACAAACCGAGACGGGAAATATCTCGCTGGTTTGTGGACGCCTCTAGAACGCCTAACGGCACGGGAATTGGAATTTGGAGAGATGGTGCAACCGACGGTGAATCTTTTAGCCTAGGCAGCTCTGCGTCCATCTTCCAAGCCAAAGTAATCGCAATCCAGACCTGCGCTGAAGGCATATTAAATTGCCCGCAAGTTGATGGAGCCGTGGAAATTTTCTCTGACAGTCAGGCTGTCCTTAGAGCACTACGGGCTGTCAGGTTTGATTCCGAGGTAGTGCTACACTGCCATAGGACTCTCATTAAACTGGCGGAACGTCACAACACTACGTTGAGATGGGTGCCCAGGTCACTCTAGAATCAGAGGTAATGAAATGGCTGACAAATTAGCTGGAGGTGCCAGTGAGGGACCACTCGTGGGTCCAGAACCTACATGTGGGAAGTCTTATGGCAGCATCAAAGCCTTTGTCAGATCCGAACTCGCGGCTAGGCATTGCTCCCATTAGAATGCCTTTGCCGGCATGAGCCACTGCAAAACTCTCGGAATCCGCCCGTATGAGAAAAAGCTGCGCAAGGCAGCTTCTATGACCAGGGTCAGGCTGAGGTTACTCACTGGAATCTTAAACGGTCACTGCGCACTAAATAAACACCTGCATCGCATGGGCATAGTAAGCTATCCCCTGTGTAGGAACTGTGGGAATGCGGAAGAAACTCCAATTCATCTTCTTGCCGACTGCTCGACAGTGGACAGGGAGAGGCGGAGTTACTTCGGGGTCGAGCGCCTGGACGAACCCGGACTAAGGAAACTAACTTTCTACCAGGTTGTGGACTTCTTTGTCCGAGTGCAACCTGGCTAAGAGGAGTAAAACAGCACGGGGGCACAATAGGCCTTCCTTATGGTCGAGCTTGCCTACGGTCCTTCCGCCCGTGTAGTTCCAAAAAAAACGATATACATATCTTATGCTTATAAAAATGTGCGTACTACAATAAACGGATATGTTCTAGCTAGCTAAAATATTTTCAATATTTCGGTGATGTCTCTTGTACTTGAAACTGCCAACTTAGATATTTTAAATAAAATGTCTTGTAGAATCTCCAATTTTTATAATCCGCATTTGTTTTTGGTTAACTTCTCTGTGTATTTCTCTATAACTATCTCAATCCGTTAATGTCCATCTTGTTTTAAAGCACACTATATTATCAGACATATTCGTGATAGAACGCTAGGGAATTCCAATTTAACGTGCAAGATGCACTACATGTATAGTACGGCCTGGAAGCCAGGTAACTAAACGCTGGTACCGCGCAGTTACAATTCCCCACCACCATCTATACCCCTATCACGTTTGATTGGACTGTGTGTGCGTTACATACCGTAAATGTATTAAAGAACAACCGATCATAAAGTTAAAAAATTATGATAGCAGATATGTAACAAAAGTAAAATGGCATTTTAATTTCGTTAATTGAAATGTCAGAATTACAGTGAATGATGAAAATCAAAATTAAAGAAAAATAGTGTAATGGTGTAAAATGGAAAACTCACTAATAACATATTACAGCTAAATTTATTTGAGTAAATATATTAAAAAGACAATGAAAAAACAATAGAATGCTAGATTAAAAAAAATTAACGTTCATTCCAAAAATAAATAGAATATTCCTTCAATTATTCGTAAAATAATTTTGTTTGACGGATCAAACTACATACATTCTACTACCTATAAGTTTACACTGAATTCTATCACCAGCACTGACCAGTGCTCTGTTACGACAGGGAGTCAAACTGATATGGGTGCGGAGTAGGCACCTCCCGCATCGTTCAGTTTGCTCCTATCCAAACGGTAGTTAATGACGTACTCTTACTCAACATATGCCTAGACTACATTCTACCACTCGCTGCATATTGCGCATATTAAGAATTTCTCAGCTTCAATCCTCCGATGAGTATCAATCTATAAAATCTATAACATTTTGTCTACACCACTAAGAGACTGTATCATACGGAATTGGTTGAAAGTAGAGTGCCAATGATCCAGCCAGGAAAACTCAAAGTTTAGCAGACACCTAAATGGCGTCGCCCTATCTTATATGTACCGCAATCGGATGGTAATGTCCGTATATGCATCAATCCGCGGAATCTAAACAAATATATTGAAAGACCACCTCGCTATATATAACGAACGTCGTTGCGTTCAAAGCTAGAAGGTTGCGAATATTTTGGCTTTTATCAGGACCTTCGGCAGGTATCGGCGCCAAAGTACTTCCAATCAGTAGTGAATAGTATATTCCAAGGGCATACTTTGATGGCACAGTAGACAGTGACATAATTATAAAAAGACATACTGAAAATCTGGAAAATGCTCCGTGAAACCTTCAAGCAGGAGCTGTAACTTTAAAGAAAAAAAATCGACTACAGGACTAATCACTTGAAATTTTTTAGTCTGAAATAAAGAAAAATTATTGTAGAAATGGTTGCCCCGAAGAATAAAAATGTATTACAACGCTTTCTTAGTTTGTGCAAATATCTAGCGAAATTTATACAAATCTTTCTAAGAAAATCACTTATTTGAGAAACCTCTAGAAGAAAAACATGAATGGATATGGGAATCCAATGAAAAAACATGTTTTAGTAACGTAAGAGGACTATTAGTACCTACAACACCTACCCTAACATACGATAGTCAAAAGAAACCAACACTTCTATCAATTGACACGTAAAGTGGTTGCTGGACCCCAAAGGGGCACCAGCTGCCGACCGACCGTTAGGTATGCGGCAAAAACAGGGAAGTGCACACACTCCTCAGGACAAAGAGGCACGAAACCAGTTGCCCGCACGAGACCGACACCTCACGGAGAGGCCCGGCGAACCAGTGGGCTCCTCTCCCCCGTGCTACCCATGTTAGACAAGTTTTCTTGTCAACGTTGGACGGGTCACCGTTGGAGACGCTTTAGCGAACTCCTACCTCACATCTAACCCCACGGGGCCTAGGCCTCCTTGCGGATGGCTACTATCGGCCAAGCGTGGGAAACGGAATCTGGCCGTGAGGTACAACCAGCCCGCCCGTGAATTAAGCCTGAACTACGGGGACGGCCGGGCAAAAGCCCTACCCCAAAATGCCAACCGCGCCAACCCTTTCGCCCCTCCGGCGATCAAGTATCCGCGGCAGCTACAGTGAAACCGTAGGCTCCCAGAGTCACCGAGTTGTTTTAGGATGAAACCGAAGGTTTCCCCAACCAGACAACCAGCGGTCGGACTACTCCTCAGCGAACCGACTTTTATCCTCCCCTACTATCTTCGCCAAATTCTCTCGCCACGCCCGTTTCCCTGAGTGTGGCCACCAAGGATGTGGTAGTGCAGCTGCAGAGTTCTCCAGGTAAGCGCCGTAGGGTGCCCCACTTACCCACCGTATATTCCGACGGTTAGCGGCCGGACACCGGAGCGTATGCCCATGCCTACGCCCAAGCATCCTCCCCTATATACGAAGTCTACTCCCGCCACGCCCGTTACCCTGGAACTATGAAACCAGGGATGGGGTAGTGCAGCCGCAGAGTTTTAAGGGTCGACGCTATAGGGTGAACGCCGACCCGTTCTATCAATTGACAGTAAGAGACCCAAGAAAGATATAACCAGATAAATAAACAAGAATTGCTGGCTATAGTATTCGACTACAACGATTTAATTATTTCCGCTAGTGGTTGAAGCAGACGGTACTGCTAAGGCTACAAAAGTTGACAATTCGAATTTTACGATATCGTTTCGAATGGAAGTACATTCATGATTCAGAACCAGCTAGCAGCGATACACCTAATCGTTCACTATTAGCTAATAATATTAATACATACTACCTAAAATTGGATCTTCATGTATACTCAATTTTGGCGATTTCCAAGAAAAATTAGCGAAGGTTAGGAAGCGCTATTAATTCTGATCTCGTACTTCAATAGTATCTAGCATTACTAGTATGGTAAAAGGGTTTTTACTGGCTGACAGAAGAATAAGAATGGTCGAAGTCGACCCTGTCACCTTCTGAAATCAGTAAAACCCATTGTGTTGTGCGTATTGCTTAATAGAATTGAGGTACATAATTGGTTCCTCACTTGTAAACAGTTACTACAAACAATAACAAATTCTAGAAATTCCGATAAATCGTATGAAGTATTGCCTTGGAACCCATGTCACTTATTTTGTTGTTTAATTATGACGTGCTATTTCGATTTATTGTTTGTGGCGCATTGTTGCTGATATATTTCGGTAGTCAGGTTTATTGAAATGAGCATTGATGAAGCAGTGTGTGACTAGAATTTGTCGCCCGAAAAATCTTCAGTAAGTAAGAGCGCAAGTACGCTGATTTCAAAAATTGACAAAGGGAAAAGCAACGTGATTGGAGTAACGGAAGGCGAAAGTATATCAACAAATTCATCCCAAATTCTTTACGGTCGAACTGGTTAATGGTGAAGAGTTGCTTGACAGTTAGAGAAAATATGGGTGTTCGCCGGTTTGTTTTCTTTTATAAGAATGTTTAAGAAAACTCAGATTTTTGTTTGGCATTTCCAATTTGTATAAAGTTATTGCGTTTTTCAAAAGATTAAGTGCACGCTATATTCCCAAGAAAGCTACAGTTCTGACGAACGACCAAGAGGAAACGTTTATATAAGTTAGTAACGAGTAGGTACTTGTACTACTAACAAGACATGGTTACTTACCAAAGTCGTTTGCATTTTTAATACATTTAGTTGTTGTAGGTGCGATGGAAGTCTATCACTCACTTAGATAAATGTATAAATAACGTGAACCATTTGGATAAATACGTAGTTATCACCTTACACGATGCCAAAAATTTAACTACTAGAAAGTTTACAATAACCGACGACGTGTATGGTTTTAAACTCTACTGCCTCAAAAAAGTATGGATCTGCGACAATTTTCGATAGTATTAGTAAATACGACAACTGCACTATGATATTTAATGTATAAATAATAAGACACAATTTTCAAATGTTAACAACAATTAAATAACTGTTAAAGACTTCGGCTGTCATTTCAAATTATGATAATATAAAATATATGAGCACATACTGGCTAGCCAGTAAACTTTTTATAAGCTAACCTGTAAAGATACGTTTTCAAGACGAATACAGCGCCTTACAAAACTAATGTTTACAAGTGAGAGACAAATAAGACCTTAAATACTACTCCATAAATCATTGGCCCGGCTTTATATCTAATTCTGATAAAGAATTAATATAGTTTTGGTATGTTAAAAATGACATGTTTGTGCATAACGACATTCATTTTTAAGTGTATCTTGTGATAATACCAAACAACTCAAGGCACAATTTCTTAAAATGTGTTCACAAGAATCATAGACAGTTGTAGCCTGCAAAAAATAACCGAACAGATGTCTATATTGGCCAGTAATGCTGAAAATTATAGAGAAAATGAATTCTTGTGTAGTTTATCAAAAATATAGCAAAAGTAACACTTAAGAAGAAGAATAATGAGTCATCCTGTACCAAATTTATCACGGAGGCGGTGATTTTAAATTGTTTAACAAAGAGGACTTTCTAATAATTGTACACCACCTATTTTAGTATTTGTATCTCATGAAATCCCACAAGAAGTTTGCATGGATAATCCTCCCCCTTTCGATCATCGTAAATACTAAAAATTCGCTAGAAAATGTTGCATTTACTTAAAAACGTCATCTCCGGGATATCCCCGTTAATATGAAATGGTGGTACGCCATATACAAATTATGAAGGGATTATTCACAAAAGTAGTTAAGAAAAGTGAAAACCCTATGCTAGCCATATTAAGCTACAATATAGTACACTGAAGAAACTATATACCAACGTGAAGTGAGTTACTGATGAATAGGAAATTGAAAACAATCATACTGAAAAGGTACTTGACCCTCAACCCAACCAGGACTTATATAATGTAACACTACATCTGGGGAGCGAGGCCTCATCATCCAACGTATTGGAAGCCCAAACGACTACAGTATTAACATTAAACGGGTCGATAGCCGCAAGGGTTAGGCGGCTGACTATCGTTGTGGCGGGATGATAGGAGCCGGCTTTCAATTCTCTGGGGGACGGTGAATTTTTTTCAGAGAGTTGAAATCCGGATCGATTTACCATTTAGTGTTGGGAGCAAAGTGTTTAACAGCGCGGCATTATAAAAGGCAAGTAATACAGCTTACGAGGTCACTGCAACTAAGCACCCACCATACATACATAAAAAACAATATTGACAATACCACATACCGTCGCCATAGAATCACTCTAAGACCCAAAGAGTGCCTAACCAGAAAAGCGTACCGATCAGGCAATCTTTAAATAAATCCGTAGAAAACAAGATAATAATACCTACACCTATTGAAATCCTTCAAACGTCTAACTCAAACGATATATCTACATAGTATCAACATTTATGCCTACAACTACTAACTCAGAAGGCACCATAAAACTGATTAATAAGTTGGTTGTAATCTCGTAATACATTTGAAAAAAGGTCATCTGACATATTATTGGTACATGTTTGCAATACTACTCAGGGAACGTTGGATTAAGTTACGATTATGCCAATTGGTCTTTGGAAACTTTCGGAAGAAACTGATACCATAATCTATAACACATCGAGTGAAATTTATATCCGTTTTCATTTTGATACGTAGACAGTGTAAATATCTTTCACTAATAACAATAACACATTTATGAAAAAGATATGTTGATTATGCCTTTTAGGGCATGTTTGTAAAATATTTCATTATTTATAAATTTTGTCATCCTTGCAAAGAATTATGTAAACAAAAATCGAAACATTATTTGATCCATCGATAAACCTGTTAACAAAGAACAATCTTCTTTTTTGCCGACAACACAAATGCTATAGCGAATTCTGTGTCCAAGTGGCTAAAATTAAACGAACTTTTTCCTAGACGCAGTAGATTCGTGTAAAATTTCACAGGTAGGAGTTGTAGGTTTATAAGTTACGTAGGTATCTTTTACTTCGAAGTTTGATTCAGCTTCATACGGTCTTATAAATGATGCATAATTTATTAAATTTCTCTCTAACTTGGAAAATAGACTTTTATCTGCCTCTATTTTTTCATATATAACATTGGTAATACCTTTCTCTAGCTTCATCATTTTGTAAATTGATGGAGAACCACTTTGTTGTAACAATTTTCCTTTTTACTAAGAGTTTTTATTATTTAAAGGAGAATAAGTTATTACGTAGGTTGTATTAACTCCTCCTTCCTAGGGGATCCTGAATACCAAATTTTTCAAAATTTTGTCAAAAAAATTATTTTAAGAAGAACAATGATCAGGAAACTATAAATGTATCACCATGAATGTAATGCTATTAACTTATACACTAGGTTAAGTTGAGTAGATCCTCAAAATTGAACTACACTGATCTACAGTATCACTTTATAGAGATTCTTTAGAAGTAGCCTGCATATCTTTTATTTATGTTTATCTTAAAATTCATTGATATTAAACATTCTTTTTCTTCTGGCTTATCTATTTACATATTTCCAGAATACTGATGTACACCAAGCTAGTAATAAGTAATTTCACCGATAGTTCCTTTGTAGTGTGAATGTGTGGTGTTTATATATACACATTGAGAAAAATCATAATTGCTACGTGAATGGATTGTTACTTTAGCCACTTCCACTATCCTGAATTAGTTTTTGACTACAATGGTTTTTACAATGTTTTCACGAGATCTGTGCGGTTTTTCAGGGAGAGTGGTAACGTTGGTAACGTGGTATGTTTCCACTTTGATGCGGAATTTATGAAGGTATATCATATTTGCGCAAAAGAAATTTGCTTTATTAAGCGTCAATAAAAGTATTTAGATTACAATGTGAATGACTTCAAACCACATCTTAATATCTTAAGTAACAAAAAAGTTAGGTAAATAAAATAAATTTGGAGATTTCAGTTTTTCTTCAATATTAAACAAATGAAGCATGATAAATAAAATTTGAAAATGGGTTCTTAGTGAGCCTTTAAATCTATACCTTTTTGCTAATTTAGCCGTCTCTCTATGTCTTCAAATAAAAAAGTTACCGATGTTGTCCTTACGAAATCCGGGCACCCTGTATTTATCCCACATTTTATACATCTAGCGTAACATACATATATGGTAGCATTACTGTGAGTCTTCGTTTATAAAATTCAACGTTCGATACGGCACGCTTACCTAATCTATCTACAATAGTTTATTATTTTATTGTTAAATAATTGCGACTCGAAGTAACGTGTATGCATCTAAATAGAATTAATCGATATCAGTCGAGACTAATTACACACAGCCCTAGGCTCTGTTTCCAACTGTTTAATTATTTCAGGGCCAACTCATGAACGAGAAAATTCCACTTAACAAGTCACGCTAACGTAATAAGAAGTTTTCAACATGCTGTACAATATTTAATTAAAGGTAATTAAAATATTATCTGTAAAATGTATTTCTTGCGATTCATTTCACCTATTAAACTCTAACACCTACACCTAAATTATATAGGTAATAAAAAATGTGCAAAAGTTTATAATGTTAATGACATTTAATATAAATTGCAAAAATATTTTTTCTTGTGTACATTAAGACAAATTGAAGAAAATTTAATTAATTATGGTATTAGATGTACTTATGTTCTATTTTTTGATATAATTCCACTTTTGTACTAACTAAACAGGAAATAAATTTAAAAACCAATTATTGATTCTAAAATATGGATATATTATGTTTTCGCTCGAAGGTCGTCGATAAGACAAATTGACAATAATACTTGACAAATAATATAAAACATATAAATATGTAATTATAATAAATATGTTGTCGTAAATTCAATTTGAATACTAACATTGACAAACTATAAACTCAATGAGTGAGTGAATTTCATTTATTAATGGCTTACCGAGATATACTTGGAAAAACCGAGTCCTTGATTTAAACCGTAGGAGTAATGTTTACGTGATATGACAAAACTCTAGCTAGGACTGAATTTTTCGAGAAAGAAAATAATTGTTAATATGAATATGAACCGAAGACGATGTGCACAGCCAAGTTCTAATCAAGTAAAAACAAAACCACAACGAAAATATAAACTGGATTGAGATAATAAAAAAAATAAATGATATCTGTTATGGGAGCTTGCGTGGTTTGACCGCGTCATAGTAATGTAAATATGTAATACATAAAAACATGAATACAAGAGACACAAAAAACAACATAAAATAAGATAAAAGTACGAAAATACAAAATCTACTAAACTCGAGGTTTCGTCACGAATATAAGTGGCTTCTTCAGGAGCAAAAGAGAGTAACGGGCACCAAAAGGTCGCAGTAACTCGGCGTGTAAACCACGCTAGAGGAGACAACCTTATGACAAGGAAAATAGGCGCATGGGGGTATATATGCAACAACACTAAAGCGGATTTCGGATTAATGAAGCGAAAAGGACGGGTTTCCAAATACAGGCGAATAGATAGTCATCATCACGGTTGAGATTCTGAAGATGCCTCTGGATCTAGATTGCTGTCCTTAACTCTCGTGGAAAATAGTGTTGTGAGTTGCTTACAACAGATAGCTAGTCAAAACAAATTTTATGCCCCGTGTCGAAAAAATGTTCAGCTAAGACTGAGTATGCTAAATAACGTATCGTTGGTATTCTTTTATTCTAATTGGGACTGACTGCCCGATGTCACCAATGTATACTGAACAATAATCATAGGGAATTTTATAAATGCTAAAGAAAGAATTTGTTTAAAGGTTTAAAATGGTTTTAGTGCTTAAGGAAAATTTTACCGACGCGATCTATAACGACGTGAAGATAGAGCAGAACAATTTGTCTGTTGGTTGATTGCTAGTTTCTAGCTTTTCTTTGGCGATTTACAGATGAATGTACCAGAGCAGACAAAAGAACTGAATTACCTATTTTGCGGGGTGCTGATAGCGATTTAATCTCTGATTTACTATATGTTTGGTAAACTGTATGTCTCAGGTATACGGCTTTATATATTTATGTATAAAATACGCTACAGTTTATATCTGCATATATATATTGAAATAGTTACAAGTGTAGAAGATGTAAAGCAGATGCTGGTGCTGATTTCTTCGAGTATTGGTAAATATTTTTACTGCTAACAAGAGCAGAATTTGGGTTTGATTAGAAATTAAATTGAAATATATATATACTTTTAAGCTAAACGTATATACTTTTAAGTCTTAACGTATCACTTACAACCCTCTGGCATTTGCACAATTAGTATACGTATTTAAAATTAATTATTATTATTAATAATTAAATTAATTTTTATTTAATAAGGCAATCAATATTTCCTGATACACATACAATACATATATAGTATCATTATATCATATAAAGTAATTCGCTATAGTGCGTGAAAAGGGACGAAGTCAAATAAAATACTACGAAAAAACAATAGAAACAATTTAATCTGAAAAATGATTATTTATCTACGACGACAAAATACATGATGAAGTAGTTTGCAATACTTAAGAGGATAGTCTACCAGCTGATTATTTTGCAGCGGTGCCATATCTACATAATTCTATAAATCGTTTGCTTGATTTTATTTCAATATAATTGAAAATTCTGTTTCATTCATTTCTACAAATATTTTATATTATTTTATATATATTTTATATTCTTATATATGTACAATTTGGTCCATTAATATTCGATATTAACTTCACAATCTCTATTCCCGTCTACCTTGATAGGGAAATAGAGATTATTCAATTAATTTTTAGATTTAATTATTGAAATTTGCTAAGAGCATGTAAAATACGTCTACACATGTATGTATAAACCCCAATTTTAAAATACGGTTTAAATAAATTATAAAAACATTATATTATGAAAAAATTTAATTGTGTCAAACGGTAGTCGGGTCTCTTAATAATTCAAAAATATATTGTTTTTTGAATGTTGTTGTTAAACATAGAACAGTAATAAACGGTAAAGATTTACTGCAAATAAGTATACAGGGTGACTGGTAATAAAACCGTCATACTTTACAGCGTGTTAGTAAAGAGCATTTGCAATAGATATAGCCCAATTTCCGTTATCCAAAAGGCGCCCGTTTTCGACATATTGTGTTTTTTTTTTTTTTTTTTTTCGAAGTTCACTAATTACGCTCACTCAAACTTAAAATTTACGAAAATAATGGAGCGTTTTCTCAATTTTTCAGTTTGTCTGCCTAGAGGACATCTCAACACACATTATTTATCGGTGACAATTTCTTCTCTTTAATGGCGTCTTTTAGTCGCTCTAATATTGAAGCGTAATATTCTCCGGTTATAGAAACACCTTTATCTTTATAATCATCAACAATATTCCTTCCGAGTCCCAAAATACCGTTGCCATGAGTTTCTCAGCTGATTGTGACAATTACTTACCTACTTGGCAGAAAATATTATTAATTTAGTGAATAGAGACCGAAAACCTTATCAAAAATGTGATCGATATCAAACAGAAGACAATTTTAATAAGTGTGATGTTGATGAATTTGCCGGTCGATATAGAATTTCGTAACAATCTGTTCAAAATATTTTAGAACAAATTGAAAATCAACTTATTCACAACTCAAATAGGTACCTATATGATGAAATATATTTGTGTTGACAGACTGCATTTCTATAATCTACAGGAATAATCCTATACCTCCAAAGCAACAGCTCCTAATCACACTTTGCTTTATGCTACCGGAAGTTTTTACATAACAATTAAACCAATTTTGACTATAAAATGCCAACGATAGTCTGGGATTAGGTAATAGTTTTAATAATGGGATGATAAGAAATCGAAAATGAATAGAATTATACCTCTTTTATATTGTTTATGTCAACACGTGATAAAACTTAACAAACGCTTGTCTTTACATTAGATGTACTGTCAGAGTTGTCATGCCTACTAAAATTACAAACTATGTGAATCAATATATTCTTCTCTAATTCATATACATTTTTGTATTTTTAGTATGTTATATCTTTCTCTATTTTCTCCTAAACATACTACTGTGGTAAAAACATTTAATTCTCCCCAGTAACTAGCCGACCTTTTAAATTTTATGAATAAACCCAAAAATAGTAAATGTGCCAAGTAAATTTAATTGACAAGTAACTAACAGAAACTTTACTGGAAGATGACTAAACCGTGCCTAATAGTAACACAGGAGAAGGAACTGTAACTTGTTATAGCTATAGTTACGAAGTTATGATGAATAAAATAATCGCTGAAAGTTACATCTACAGTTACTCTTGTATGTGAGGTAGATGTTCGTAAATTACAGTGACCTTTGTAAATGGAGAATTTTCTTGCAAGTCTTCAGATACTTAGTAAGCGGTAAATTTGTTTACGCTGATAAATATGCAATGTGATACTTTTTACGATAAGTAAACGGCAGTAAAAAAGCGATGGGTCGGATTCGTATGATTCGTACAGTATATGTATACGACTCTCATGTGTGATTCGTACGGTACGAATATTTACTGATTCGTATAATCCTATACGAATTACTTACTTTATACGAATCCGTATCATTTAGGAGTCATACCGCCGCTTGATATGAATCGGAATCGGAGTCAAGTAGTATACTGGTAGCAATTGATTGTAGTCGTATGAATCGTACCATTGTACGAATCTGTATAATTACACGTAACTTATATGAATCATTTACTTCATACGAATTCCTATATCTTAGAGTTAGTCTATTGATACGAAACTAAATCGAAGTCAAACAGTATATTTGTTTCATACTGGTAAATTGTAGGTATGTTACGAACAGTCGTATAGTATGAATCAGTAGCATGAATATGAATCGTTACTATTTATACTACAGTGGTGTATTATGATTTCATAAACATATTCATTCGCTAGCTTTTATATTTTAGTTAGTAGTTCGTGTCCCTAAAAGCACCAATAAGAAATAACTCGTATCGTATTTTTAGCAAGGTAGACTATTTTCATGAATGTATCTGTGTATTTAGGTTTGTTTATTTTACTGAAATATAAATCTTAATTAATACCATTTCGTAAGATCATTAGAATAAAGTCTAAACTCGAATCTCTAATACGACGAGTCATTAATGAATTGGCCTGAATCTATTACGATCTTTCGGTACGAATCATACGAATCGCTTATAATAATTAGTAGGTATACGGATCACCAGAACGATTCGAATCTTGTCGCTAGTACGGGGAGTCATGAATCATCACGAGTCGATATGAATCCTTTTGGTACGAATCACATTATACGGATCTTTTATTTTAGGAGTTATTTGGCTTCGAATCACCAAAAAGATTCTAAGCGCCCATCGCTACTGAGCACTACTGAATATATCATATGCTCTAACACACTAACACTAACAAAGCATTTCAAACTAAGAAATAGTGTTATTTTAACATCTGTTTATGTAGTTTAGTTCATTATACCCTAAAAAAGATTTAATCTAGAAGAAAGGAGTTCACAAACCAACAGGGATACGTATTACAAAAATGATATGCATCTCTAGCAAAAACACAATTTTCATTGAACAAATAAATAGTGTATTTTATACATTACTAGCTTCCGATTCACGGTTTCACTCACGTAGACTATAAAATTGATCAAATCTGAAACAACTGACTGCCATTTTAAATCCTTTACAAAATCGATATCTATGAGGTTGAACTGTTTTCATTACGGACTGATCACTTTCAAAATCAATATCTACAGGGCCCCTTAAGTTTGGAGGTCAAACTTAATTCTATAGACACTATTCAAATGGGCAAACAAAAATGAATCACAGCTTGTTGGATCAGGAGATCTGAGTGGCCACAATTCCCGAGCAATAATCCTGCCTGGAAAGAATTGCTCCAAATATGCTACCTATTGCCTCTCTAGACGTATGTGCAGTTGCCACATCTTGTTGAAAGAAACCTGTAGTCAATTTTATGTCATCCAGTTCATTTAGAAATACATCTAAAATTTGCGTTTTATAACGTTGTGTATACATATATTGTTGTACCAAAAAATCTCGGAACAATAATACGTGCTCTGGAAATCGCAACCCAAATACTTGTTTTTAAAGGTTGCATATGCTTTTCGCTATTGCATGGGGATTTTCCGTAGCATATGGTCGATAGCTTTGGTTATTAAGATGGAACCAACCTGCATCGGTAAAAAATGTTTTATGCAAAGTAGCATTGTCATTTAGGTGCTAGTAACGTGGTCTACCATTAACCAGAGATATCTAGCTATGTAGGGTTTCATATGTAGTTTATTTCTTAAAACCTTGCGACAAGTACTGTAAGAGACACATGTCAAGACTGTTAGCAGGATATTGCACTGCTGCGGGAACCGTGGATATACTGTGGGAAATTTGTCGGCCTAAAGACACAACGAGATAAGGTCCTATACCATCTCTCAGATGCAAGGCTAAGAACATGTATTTTATAGAGCAATAAAATCACATGTACGTTGATACCCGTGCTTAGCATCGGCGACTTTGTTACGGGGCTCCTAGCAGCCAATTCTGAAGATGGACCAAGCAGCTGGATAATTTGCTCCGCCTACTTGCCGAAAGAGCAGAAGAAATGTCTACCTCACATGCTAGGCAACATAACCACATACTGTGAGAATAGGGGCCTCCAACTCAGTCTAGGATGTGACACCAACTCACATCATGTGACCTGGGGGAGCACAAACACAACCCGAGAGGTGAGTCTCTCCTAAATTTTATTGTATCCAAAGAACTTGTAGTAAATAGGAGGAATAAACCTGCCCTTGTCACTAAAATCTGCAAGGAAGTGTTAAATGTAAGCTGTAGTACGGGGAAAATTTGTGACACACTTATTGGCACGTGTCTGATGAACCGTCGTGTGCGGATCACAAACACATCACCTTCAGATTATTGCCATGAAGACACAGATTGTCACATTCTCAGAAAAGAGAAACCTCAGGGGGCTCAAACCAGTAAGGCTAAGGGATATAGAAATCCCAATGGCCAAGGAAGCAAAATACTTGGGAGTTACCTTTAACCAAAAACTCACTTGGAACACACACACATACAAAAGACATATAATAAAGCATCTATGGCCATTGGGAGATGCAGAAAACTGTGTGGGAACACGAAACCCAAAACCTTATGATTATACACAAAAGTAATCAGACCTATGTATATCACTAATTGTTTCGAATATATTACGGTGTTACACTTTAAATGGACCACCCTGTATATATACAAAGAAAAACAAGGTCTGCCACGAACAGAGTGATACAAAATGAAACACCTATGGGAGAATGGGAGAATTTATCAGAAATTGATTAAAGAACTAAAAACCGGGGGAGGTAATTTGTTTACCTATAGACGTAATGGTTCCAAAATACAACTTCAATAAAAAATATAAAACCATAATACCAGAACGAGAACAATGGAAAGACGGTTCTCCCGTCAAAGGCTCGCTGCACTGGTATACAGACGGCTCGAAAACGGAACAAGGTGTGGGAGCCGGCATATTCGCACTTAAACCAAGAACGAAGTCAGCCTAAATCTATCGAAGAAAACCGAAGATTTTCAAGCAGAAACAGTTGCTATTCACCACTGTGTCAGAGAAATATTAAGGCAAGGGACAGAACAAAAGCCCATAGCTATCTTCACTGATAATCAAGCCGTGATGAAAGCGATTGATGCCACAAAGATCACATCAAAGCTGATATGGGACTGCACAAATGTATTAAACATATTAGGAGTGCACAGCAAAGTGACGCTAGCTTGGGTACTGGCACACGAAGGTATTAAAGGAAATGAGAAGGCAGATGCCCTGACGAAAAGAGGAGCATCCAGGCCACTCATTGGACCTATAGCACCGTGTGGAACCACGAAAAGGAAAATAGCCAAAACCATAAAGAAATTGTCGGCGGATAAATCCCTTGAATGGTGGAAAAGCTCCCTAGGACAGAGGCAGGCTAAAGTATTCATCAAAGAATACACGTCTAAATACACTGACCTTTTGAACAAAAGCAGGACAACGGTCAGGTTGGTAGAAAGTCTACTAACAGGACATAACAGACTCAATAAGCATATGACCAACCTTAGTCTGGCGGAAAACGCTATATGCAGAACCTGCCAGGCAGAAGAATCACAGCAGATCTTGTGCCAATGCAAGGAACTAGACCGATTAAGGCTAGAGTGTATTGGCGAACCATATCCAGATATGCCGAGCTATATGAAGACAAACCCGGCAAAGCTAGAAAGCCTCATGAAAAATCTCCTCATTAAAAATAAAGCTGTTTTCTGTGGAGAGGAAATGGAACAGCCTGTATAATCAGCATTATTTTAGGTTTATAGATCTTGAGAAAACTAGATACATGCAAGAAAAAAGATTCGATTATCGCTCTTATTAACCAAGATACAAGGTACTACGTACTAGGTGACATCCTGTATACCATTCTTGTATCTATTTTAAAGCATACAGCATCTGCTTAAATAAACGCAAATTAGTGCTATATAAAATTCGGTTATAAAAACGTTATCAAATAGTACGCAAAATAAAATATAGCCAAGTAATGTCTGTCTATCTAATTTATATTTATTGAATGTCTATCCCGAACAGCACTAACTGTACATTTACTTCAATATACTCCTATATTCGCGAGAAAACGTTTACTGCGGCCATTAATATCACTGACAACGAATTACAGACTATTTATTTACGTTAAGACATCTCCAGCTTTTGACTTTTACATTTCACGAGAAATATTCTATTTTCGCAACCAACGTGAAGCAATACGACCTGATATATTTAATCAATTCCCCAAAGTTATTTCTATTTAACTAATTCTATATGGCTACGTACAATACAGAAACTTCAGGCAAACGTTTAATTAACATTTACATCATTTTATACGCCTCGTGTATTCCTCAGTCGTTTATTAAGTCATTTTAGGAGAAGATTTAACGCGTAATTTCATGAGCAGTTACTGACTTACTATAAAATAAATTACCATTGTCTACCCAGTAGATGTGGTTAAGTTATTAAATAAAAGTTACAACATTATTTTCACACAGCCACCTTACAGTACACTCAGTATTACTGAAATATGTGCCTTTATAAATATGGGTTCCAATAATTTTATCTAAACCAGATTTTTCGTGATCTATCTAGGATGTAGACTATAAATGATTAACTATTGCTTATTATGAGAAGGTTCTGGTTTTGACCACGTCATAGTAGTATAAATATGTATATACAATACGAAAATAAAACAAAACCAAATAAGACAAAAGTACTTATAAAAAATACAAAATCTAGCGAGGATAAGGGACGCCAAAAGGTCACGGTAACTCGACGCGTCAACTTCTAAGGGCCTGTAAACTATTAGGGACGAAAACCTTCAGATATACAAATATTACAAACTCTGATAGAGACGTGTACCTGGTCGGCAACGTGAATCGATATTCAGAAAAAGAGCCCTGTAAATTGACAATATTGTTAGAGTCTCAAATAAAGAAGCCAAGGTAGGGTATTCACATTCTATGAATTGAGTATAAAATTATCACTATTCAGTTGGCAACAAAGCCAGCTAACCCTGTCCTCAAACTGAATCGAATGTAGAAAAAAAGCACTACAATCTTCGTACTCAGAAGATCTTAAACAATATCCTACTATTTAGTAGAGATGAGATATCTAAAATTTACTACAGAAACGTACCTTGATGTCGTCATAGTAATAGTAATAATTTGTTCCATTATGTAATGACCATTACAATAATTCGTCAATAAAAATAATAATAATATCTATGGTAGAAACAATAACAATAATAACAATAATTGACGAGCACAATACTATCAAGTACTATCAAGTAAAGGAGATATGCACATACAAGAACATATATAATATACAAACACCACAAACAAATATATAGACAAGCGAAGAGCCATCAAAATATATTGCAGGTCAAGAATTCATCAATTGTATAAAAGGCGTTATTCACTAGATGTCTTTTCAGTCTGTTGGAAAATCTATGATTTGGAAGGCACTTCACATTTTCCGGTAGATGGTTATATATTTTTGTATCCCAATAGTCCGCATATCTCTGTGTTTTTTTCGCTCTGTGAAACGGCACTCTTAAACGTTCTTTAAGACGCGTGTCATAATTGTGCGTATCCCCATTTCTGTCGTATATCACTAAGTTTTTGTGTACATATTTAGTGACGGTAAGTATATATACACATGTTATAGTTAGTACCCCTTCGTTTATAAATGCCTGTCTGCATGATTCCCTTCCTCGCAGGTTACACATTGATCTCACAGCTCGCTTCTGAAGAAGAAGAACGCGCTCAGCCTCCGACGATAACCCCCAGAATTGTATGCCATAAACAGCAACACCGTGGAAGTTCGCATAGTATGCCATTCTTGCAGCCCGATGAGTTGATACGGCTCTTATTCGTCGTATACTATAAACCAGCGGCAGTGAGCTTCTTCGCAAGTTCGCCTACATGTACACTCCACGATAACTTACTATCAAGATGGGGACCCAGTATTTTAATGTTGGTAGCAACGTCCTTTTTGTTTAGTGAAAAATCGAGATGTTGTGTTTTGTTAGAGTTTAGTTTAAGCTTGTTCGAAGCAAACCACTCCTCTGATTCTTTTATCACTATTTTTGTCTTGCTAACAGTTCGTTCTTAGTTTGCGCTCTAGATACAAGTGAAGTGTCATCAGCGTATAAACAAATGGTGTCCGCTGACACGTTAGCATCTATATCGTTAATATATATTATAAATAGGAGCGGTCCTAGTATCGATCCTTGTGGGACGCCGCGATCTGTAATTGCCAGTGAGGATTTATGGCTGTCTATTTCTACATACTGATATCTATCCACCAGATACGACGCCAGTGGTTGGTAAGCATTTCCACGAATCCCGTAGTAGTACAGTTTATCAAGAAGCAATTTATGATCTACCGTATCAAATGCGCAGCTGAGATCACAGCACGTCAATCGCACGCACTCCTCCTTATCCAGTGCAGCCAGTATTGCATCCATCACCGTCGTTAACCCCGTCATGGTGGACTTGTCTTTACAGAATCCGTGTTGAGCGTTAGATATGGCATCGCTCTTGTTTAAAAAGGGTATTAGTCTTTTCATTATTACCAACTCAAAAATCTTTGAAATCGCCGGTAGTATCGATATTGGTCTATAATTACCAGGATCGTTGATATCTTTTTTGTGCACCGGCATGACCTTTGCGATTTACAGGATTATTACATATACAGGAGGTGAATGACAGCAGTTCAGGTACTAATAACATCAAGATGTAACTCCTATAGAACTACTGACTCCAGAAAACAATAAAATCTACGAAAAAAGATTTAGGAGCGTAAAAAGCAAAGGCACAAGCTAAAGCCTCTACAGGAATAATTGACAAGAACTCTGATAATACGAGATAAAAAAGAAGTAAACGACGTTCTACAGATCGAGTATGTACCTTGTATGTATGATTGTTTTAATAGTGTTAAGAGCTTGGTACGATTTAGTTAAATACTATCCCAATTACAACCGCACACCACACAACAACAATTAGAATTGACTTTAATTACGTGCAATCCACCGTTTTATTAATTGGATAATCAGTCACTTTGCTATATTTGGAATAAGTATTCGAATTATCTAGTCGGACAACTTTGCGGAACAAATTGGCTTTCCTAAACTTCTTGATGGTTATCCTTATGAAAATAATCCCCCACTCCTTCATTATTGAGTATTCGGAATAAAAATAAGCATCAACAATATTTTTCCAGCACTGTAAAAACCATTACTTATCAAAAGGCAAATGTAGAATACATTTCTATATGTTTATACAACTATTGCTTGTCTAAAAATGTAATGCTTAAAGAGAGAAGTGGCATGGGACGTATTATGACGTACATACATATATGAAACTCTATATATTAACCAACCTACGAATAGCTGTGACACATTGAGCTATAACATGAGTAATTTCGGGTGAGATGGTGAGCTGGGTGAGACGGTGAATTGGCTTAAATCGGATATTTGAAGCCATCTATAATTTTAGTCACCATCTCCCCGGAATTACCCTATATTTTTTATATGCTAATTTAAGTTCATTCCCCAAAATATAGGTCATATAACTGTACAGTTAAAATAAAATAATATTGTAACTTGTACCTGTATAGTTTTACTTCTCACTGCATTATAAACATTATAGTAATTTATAAATTATTTTCACGTGTATATGTATCTATACCGAACTAGATTTTCTATGTAGAACTATAAAATTTAAGCAGTAAATTCGTTTACAATGTTGTAAATGCAGGAATCCGTTTGATTCCACTTTTTAAATCGTTCCAAATTTGAACGGTTACAAATTACAAATAATTTCGTTGGTTTATCAATATGCTAGCATTAGCAAAACGATTTATTAGCAATATCTGAATGCATTTCAGAGACCGTATATATGTATAACGTATTGACCTATCGTCCCTTGTGTATTATATATATGCATGCCACATGACTGACCCAATCTGTCCAATAAGCCGATTCAGTGAAGTAGTAAACGGAGCGATACCTGAGAATTCGTATTCCTTAAAGGGACGGATTTGTGCCTCCCCTTCATGGTTTAATACACAGAGGAGGCTGTTTTATTAGTTATCTACCTTAGTCGACAAATTTCCATTCCGTAGTCGAGAAAGCAAGAGACTACACAGTACCAAATAGAGATAAATAAATTGCCGCGATGCCAAATGTTTGTTTTGTAACAGGGAATGGAAAAGTATGCCCGTTCCCGACGATGTATTATCTAGCTTATCGACAGTGAATCTTTAGTAGGTAGGAAGAGTACTATTCAATTACCATAATGCCACTTTATGATTTGGATCTTTTGTTAACGAACACCTTACAAGCAATTGCAACATGCAACATAATGAGAATTTAACAATTTTGACAGTGAGGCATTGCGGTTCCATCTGTCTATCGAGCCTTGAAAATCTTTCCTAATTAGAAATGGCCATGTTTTTATAACAACTAGCAACAATGCATGCATGCTGCATCACTAACAGTTTGTATGTCACCAAAATGTGTTGAGTTTAAAGGATAATATTAGTAAAGGTGATGCTGAAAATGTTGGAGGCAAAGTCGAACTCTACGTTTCATGTTTTCAAAACCATTTATCAAGAGTTGTGAGGATATGGCAACACAGGAATTCCTAATAACATTATGAAGGTCTGGGATTGTGAAATCTTTGATCTGAAATATGGTGTTAGTTAAGTATGAAAAAATAAAATAATCTGTAACTGTCGATCCGGAGAGGTAAAACAAGATATAAGTAATGTTATATCTTACTGATTATAATGCTCTTTTGCCGTTTACATTGTTTATTATGTGATCTTTAATTGATTTTTTGCGAATAAATTTACTCGCTCTCATGGAAATTTAAACACTGAATTCATAGAGAGTTGCTTATTATTTCGCTAGTGCCCATTAGATATTTTGAATTAATACCTACATATCTATAAATTAAAACCATGTACACAATACAACACTCAATTGGAGACGATAAAGTCATTCTCCTTTAATTTGTGATTTGAATTTATGATTATTTTATGTCGTTTAAATGCATGTTTATTTTATTGTTTGAATTTGTTTACATGGAAATAAAATTTATCTGACTAAGACTTATTTAATTTTGCGCAATAATTAACTTAAAATATCAAACAAAGCTTAGTTTTATTGCTTTACAATAAGCCCTACAATTTTTATGTTTCTTTTCCATTTCAACAAGGGTAAATATCCAACCAAACTTGTTTTTAACTTAAAATGTTTGGTTGATCAAGATATCGCCAAGTAACTTTTAAAGTTAATCGCCATCGTTCGATTTTTTTTTGTTTTTCCTTAAAATATAGTAGTAATAGTAATCGAAATGGGTTCACATTTTCAAGTGTGATGGAAGTACTTAAAATTTGAATTACAATATTTTTACAACTAAATTGTGTTAACTAAAAAGTGATTTTAACATGAAATTCACAAATTAGTTAAAACAGCTAAATCGACCGTAAAGGAGGCTTGTTAATTTGTAGCATAGTATGCAATCTTCAATTGAGCATACAGAAATAAGTAGCCAGAACGATTTGTGCTACAATAACTACAGGGAATTTAAAGTGATAATCTTTGAAATATAGTACATGATAAAATAATGTTATGGCTAAGGTGTATAAGTGAAAGTTGAAGCAATTGTGTGTTTAACAGTTAGGAAACAGTGCTATTGGTAACATACAATTTACCAGCATCATATAAGCCTAAACAGACAAAAACGCAGATCCAATTAATGATTTATATGTAATGGTCAAGTATTCTGTAATATATCTTCGACTGAAAGGGCTACCATTGTTGAATCTAAATTTTATCTGGTTAATTTAAAAATTGTAAAGCAAATATCTTAACTAATAAACTGCATTGAACGTTGAGACTGTAAAACAAATTCAATTCTCTATCCTGCAAAACTAGTATCGTTCACTATTATCAACCGCCCTATCAAAATTCTAAATAAACCTGATTTAAAGATAAAATAAAATGCCAGCGTTAAGAACACGTACTGTCGCTTCATTAATATTCCTGAGGTACCTGCATATTTCTTTGAAGTTTTATGAAATTAATGTTGGGTTTGTTTGCAATAGCAGGGAGTACTTACTCCTATAATCACATACCATTCTTTTCGTTTCATCCTAATGTTTCTAACAAATGCTCTTATCATATTCAAAATTGTGTGCTAAATTTACATAAGCTTTAAAAAGACTGGAAGTAACTGCACGAATAGAATTAGTATATGACAGAGATTAAAGTAGAAAGAGAATAAAGTAAAGTATTTATGTAACATAATATCAGGGGAAGAAAAAAAGAGGATTTAGTTGAAAAATGTTTATGGACAAGTAATGGTTTTACTTTAAATGAATTTATATTGTGTTAAAGTTGTCTTTTACAGTTATAAATCACTTGATGATAGTTGTGCCAGTGCCTATGCACATTCGGTAATTATTCTTACAACTTATTGTTTAACAAATAATACAAAAATTAATCAGTTTTATAGAATACATTTCGCTTATATGAATCATGGAATTAGACAGATACCTATGTATACATTGCTATGTATGTGGTAGATGAAGTATTGATCTGAATGCGGATAGAGCGGAACTTAATGCATTCCGTGACCGCCAATTAGAAAAGCCAATAATCATTTACAAGAGCAAACAAATATGTTACTTGATCAATTAAAGGAATCGATAAAGAAAAACGTATTATTAAATTCATAAAATGTATGCTGATTTAAATATGGAGAATTAATTTCGTAACTTTTAATACTGTAATTTATTTACTTGCATAGTACCCACATATATTTCTCAATTATCACGCTTGTTATAAACAAATAATTATGACAGTTATTATCTATTACTAAAAGACGGTTAGAGACTTTATCAATTACTTTTGAGAATTTGTATAAATAAACATAATAAATTAATAAAGAAAATTCGTTTATTACTTAAACACTGTGTGATTTTCAATGAATATGGATTCGTAAGATCGGTAACATGTTTGGAAGCCTCGTAAGCATTCAATGATATAGCAGAGATTTCGTCTAAATTTTAAGTTGATACGGTGAAATATAGCAGGTAAGAATGGTGATGCTTTTTAGTTAAAAAAATTATTAATAATCCACATACTGATTTGATTGAACAAATATGGCTCAAATTTGCAGTCATCCATAAAATACATTTACTTCAAGCGATTTATAGAAAGCCAAGCTCAAGATATCAGGAGTTCCTTGAAGTTGTAATATATTTATTTGTACGCCTTGTGTCATAAGCGTGTTCATGAACCAACAAGTATTACAGATAAATAGTTCTTTTTCATGATTTACATAACTTGATATTAATAAATAATTATATTACCAGAAATATTCTAGTACAGTCCAGTCATAGTTTTTCTGATCATTTCTTGTATAACGTCAGCTACTATAAATTTAAATACACAGCTTTATTATCTTCTATTTAATGCAGAGAGTATAAATAACTTCCTTATTCGCTCTTCTGATCTAGAAGTTATTAGTTTTCTAACGGTTTCCGTCTTTTTTACCTCAAGCAACCGTATTTCTAATCCAACAACATATCTTCTGCCTTAGATAATATATCAACTAACTGCAACCAACACCCACCACAGATTAAAAAAATACATCGGCAAGAATAGTGCTTAGATTGAATTATACTGCCCGCATGTTTTGCCAGTTGTCATATATTTAAAAGTAAAAAAATTCGTAATTACGTTACTTGTCACATCATTCTACCCATATTCTAATCTGAATCTTCTTCAAACCGATGATATTCTTTCCGCGAGCGACTTGAGAAAGCTTACGTCTTGTGCCCTTGGACTTTGATACGCTAAACCTAACACCACTGTATTATCACAAATAGAATAAATACCAATTGCATCAAGACATTTCCATCTTTCTAAGACGTAACGCACAGATATTCAAATAACCTATTAATGCCATTAGGTTTGACAATATTATATGCAGATTGTCGCAACCGAAGGTAAACATTTGTCTATTTTCCACTGTTTGAACTCCATGAATATGTTGCGATTCATGTTAACAAATCATAAACTCACTGATAAAAAAATCCGCAATATCTTGCTCTTGTCGAAAGCTTAATCAATTTCGCAATGATCTAGGACAGTAAAATTAACAGCTACTACAATTTAGTAACTTTTTTTCTTGCTAATATCACTTTGTTTTTAATCACAAGTAATTAATAAAAACGAATATAAAAATCATCATTACAATAACCGCTAAATGACAATTTGAAATCTATGTTTGCCTGTTGCAATATTATAATTTCTCAGGTTATTTGCAGTTTCAAACTTGTTGTATGAGGAGAAAAAATATCCACAAAGTATCTAATAATTTATAACGTAATGCTTATTCTCCACTTTGTGAGGTAGGACTTGTGTCTCTGTAATAAAGGTAATAGACACATAAACATTTTAAATAATAGGTACATGCCTACATTTTCCGCAGAAACAGAACTGACTATAGTAGTTGACAAAAGGACATTTAGGTGCAATGTGCTTGTATATCCTTATAAATATTTCGTTCCTTTACTAGATTATTATGGTTTTACACGTGGTTTTTCACATTGTCTGCATTTAGACTATATTATTTCGAGTTCCTAAAATTAGATATTGCCTTTTATAGAAATTTTTATATCTATGGTATATTTCCAATTTATTTCTATTTGAAGTTTGTTTTATGAAAATTTTGCTAATCTAAAATTGCTTTTTTATTTGAAAATACGTTACGCTATAGTTTTACAAAGGTTCTATGATGTTGTACCGACACTCTATTGTCTAAGGAACTTACAGCAACTCGAAAATCTTCTTGTTAGTCAAAACATCATTGACGGAAGTAGAGGATTAACAGGTCACAAGATATACCGCTACAAATAAAACTGAATACTAAAAACATCCAAAGCGAAACAAAAAGAAATTAAACGGCGCACACACCAGGCCGAACCATTAAAAGTAAGAATGCTATTACGAGGATATAAACCTAGAAAACGTCAGATGTTTCATTGAATGTAAATAAGTCTAAAGTTTGCGCTAAATTTATTGGATATCCTGTTAGATTACCGTGGTATTACTGTATAAAAGCGCCATTAAAAGTTGTACATAAAGTTTATAGAAATTTTATCATACAATGATAACGATACTACTAAGACGCAGATGTTACACTACAATTATTTAAAACAATTGGTTATAGTTTTCATGTATGTATTTTAATCCAATAGTATTTCCATTAGCACTGCAAGAAGCTTTTACAAAGCTAATGATTAATATAATACAATCAACCGCATTTATATTTGAATATATATTTGGTGGAGGCGCTGGGTATTTTACTAGCCTAAAATGTTGTTGCACTCATAAAAGGGACTTGCTTGACAAATACCAGCAACTTATATTGAAAAGCAATCAAAAGAGTAATATATATTTATGTTTAAATATCCGTGGATTCACAAGCCCTATTGCCGTCAAGCAAAAACTTTAGCTTTCAATAGAATTGCTTAATTTTGAATCTTTCAATTCCTGAAGTATTTCCACCTGTAGATCAATAAAACAGCAAATTAATTAAATACTAATTTATTCCAGAACATATAAAATTATTAGTATTTTGATACATATTAAATGTCAATTTCTTCTACTGAACGAAAACAAAATTTTATATGTTCTGGAATAAATTGTTATTTAATTAATTTACTGTTTCATTGACCTACGGGTGGAAATACTTCAAGAATTGAAAGATAAGTACATAAAGGTCATAACATAGATATATTAATTGTTAACTTTGTATTAAATTCTTATGGTTATGCATGTAATCCATCTATGTTAGTTCCGTTTTTTTATTTTTATATTGGATTTCTTCCAACTATTAAGTCTGAACAGCTTTTAGAAAGAAGAAATCAACGCTTATGTTAGTTTTATAAAATATTTTAATGGAATAGTATCATATAACAGTAATATTTTTGCAACGATTTTTCGTATAACTTACCTCGATATAAGTGTGACTCACTATCATATCAATTATATTTATACGTCGCTTGAGAGTATATTATCGCTATTTTTAGTTGTATTTAATGTTAAAAATATTTTTTACATACATAGTTCGCCAAAACACGTCTCTTTCTTACAAATAAACATTATTTAAGTATTCAGAAATATTTTATCTGCAGTATGTCATTTACTACCAACAATACAAACTTTATATTCAGTTACCGAAGCTAAACGAGGACAAACTCTATTAACAACGTGTAGTAACTCCAGTGTAAAAATAATTATTTAACAAATTAAAATATAAACAAGTAGCAATCAATTTCGTCTTCTTCAGCTTAGATCAATATCGACGAAACATGATAAGGAACCAATTAAAGTATGCATTACTAGCTATAATGAATAATTGAATAATAGCTTTCATGTTCGACAATTCGTGTCAAAAAGTTAATTATCAGAAATAACCGAATTGTAGCCATACTAACCTTAATAGTAATATTTTATCAGACCAAAAATACAATTCAGGTCATTTCGTATTGACTCGTTGCGTACTATATTTTTTATTAACTATCGATTCACTATACAATTTCATGTTAATACACTACAACGCTTTTTCTGTAACTACTTCGAGGAAGAAATTATCGTACCCTAACCCCTCATTTATATTAATAATTTAAACCTGATACAAAAATGCAATATCACAAAAAATGTCTAGCTATTGAAACTATCCACAAGTTTTACGGAAATTAGACCCGATTTATATTTAACTAAATGCATTTTACTTGTACATTATGTATATCATACCCGAATATGCTCTTTTGCTATCTTATTCATTGAATGTTCAAGACTGTAATTCTGCTTCCACATGTGATACACGTATATTTTTCTACTCTCATAAATTGTCTGTTTTCTTGGTTTCTTGTAACACTATATAATCTACTAGCAACGTCAGTCCAATTTAAATTCCCTACGCGTGTTTATGAAATTCCAAACCGCTAGGTAAAATGTTGTTTTTCAGCTTTGTACTTCTTTTCTTCGATCTTATTTGATCCTATTTTATTTATTCACGTTTGTAATACATGTAGAGTATATTTTTATCGAACTTCTAGAATACACTCCTTTTACCAGAAAATATCTATACTTATAAAACAACACAAAACTATTCTTTTATATCAGTATATGCAACAAATTTATTGTGCCTACAGTTTATTATCAAACTCTGTATTATTGAAATCAGGAAACTCATCAGTATTTACCATTAGAGCAATAGCAACTTTAGTGTTACAGTTGATAGAGCAAGTAAGAAAGTACATACACACCAAATATGACTCAAAATCTATAGATTATTCAACAAAATCTGTCTTAATCATTATTCAAATTACAGTCTTGCGTGTGTCTTATACTGTAGATCAGTTTCTGAGAATTTGCAATATTATAATTGATGAAAATGTACTACAGAACATAGTAAACCAAATATCTCAAATACCGCCAATTTTTTTTTATGAATCCCATACGTAAAGTCCCTTTTATTTTTCATGTACATTCAAAATAAACGATAAAAAATATAGGCTTGTATTTAAAAAACCAAAGTTGCTTTCTGTACGCAGGAAATTGAAGATATCAACCAAGATATTGGACTTCCGCGTACTAGGTGGACAGCTTGCATAATATGAGGTTTTAATAAAATTGTAAGATTTCCTTTTAAATTCATACTGTCGTCCATGTCATATCCAAGTGTTATTACAATCTACGTGATGTTTTCGAGCAGAATAACTAAGAATAAACTTTATGTTATTAAATTATAATATGAAATATTTAGGCAAAATATTTCATTTGGTACTTAGTTAATTAGACAAGCGTACTTAATTAGCCTTACTGAACTTTTTTGGAGTAAAAATAAAAATCCGGTAAATTAGAATATTACCTTAATTATCGACAGAAATTGCTTTGCAGAGTAAACTTATAATTCTATGCAATTTAGTAATTCATAAAGAAATAAACTATTCCAAACTACGCTCTAGCAGTGCTAACATTTTAGTTATATATCCACTACTCTTATTTTAATCCCTTTCAGCAGCACTTCTACATTCCCTAGCTGTCGTGCCCTTTCAGATACTTTTCTTAGTAAATACTTCCATTCTATTTCAATTGCGATCCGGAAATGTAGATAGCAAGTCAAGAATACTTACGTCGCGTCGTCTGCTTGTTACCGACGATAATTGAATTATCGTCGTATATGTCTAATTTTCACGTCCCTTGATACTTGCAGTTCTACTTTGAATGTTGTGATTCCTGCATACTGCAATTATAAAATTGCCGTTCTGTAGTTTTAATATTCCCAAATATAATGAAAATTAAATAAATATTCATTAAAAACTATCCAATTCGATCTTTAGATCTGTAGCATGACTCTTATTATTACTTTAAAGTACTGATATTGTAAAATAATAAAACACGATAACTGAAATACACATGTTACGCATTTATGCAGGTTGAATTAAGGTAAAAGGAAGTGTTTTTTTTATTGTTGACAAAAATCATAAATTATGAAAGTGTTTAATATCTATAATTTATAATTTATATTTAACTCTAATTATGGAACATTAATTTATGTATCTATAAACAAACATATTTCCAAGTATGATATCATTCAAAACTAATTCATTTCGAACTTTTAGAAGAACGACAAACATTGATATCTCATTAAATATTTAACGAAACAATTATTCCTGTATACAAAATGTTTCCCTAATCTGCAGCTAAGAACGCTTTAATTCAAGTTTTAATTTTTAAAACACAACAGTCTAGTTGAGTACGAAAAAACACCATAAATAATTTACACAAATAGCTACAGTCACAATTAAGGACTACGAGGCAGAAGGCCAAACAATAGAAAATAATTAAATGATCCCAACTCATTCCTAGAAAACAAGGACAGTGAATGAATTTTTAACACAAAAGCGCTGGAAATAACGAAGAATTATTTACTTAAATGATTAAATGGAGATCGCTCACGAATGTTAGTATGAGATCGTACTCAACCTGCAAGAGTATTCCTATACACAATATAACTAATTTTAATTAGAATATCGTAAATAAATAGACGTAAATATACAAATAGCTGCTGCAAAATCTTTCTCTCTGAATTTTATTATTCTCTTAACTCGGCTTAAAACCTGAATTTCGCGATTTCTTCATGTTTGTGTTACACTCCACTGTAATGTTTAGTTGAATTTCAACAAAGAAGAAGCAGCTGCTGATCCCAAACATAAACAGTCAAAACCAAACTCAACGAAGCCGCAAATGGTTGATAGGAAAAGCGCACTCCTCAGAAGAAGTCCTTAATCTAGTATTACAGCCAACTACTTCCTTCTTTGGAAAACGACCGAAAAGGAACAGATTTATTGATTTTTCGCCTACCAGAGAAGTGACAAAATCTAAATTGACTAAGAGGATGAAGCAACATCTTTAACCGATCGTCACCTGTAACCAGATTGCCCAAAATGTGAAAATCGAATTTTAGCTAAAACCTTTCCTGAAACTCTTTTGTTATAGCGTTCAATCGCATATTTCCAAAAAAATCGCTTGCAAAGGAAAGGACTATCAAAACATAGTTTCTTGGTTCGATTTCTAAATCAGGCTTTATGGTAATTACCTGTGGCAACAAAGCCACTGCAGACTAGCTAGAGGACACGGTAAGCAGTCTCCAACCAGCCTCCAGCCAGAGATGCTCGTAGTCGTCCTCCCAAATATAGTTGAAAGTTCGAACGAAAAGATTAGGCAAGTCTTAGATATCCAGAACGAAGTACTAAAAGTATCAGAATGGTGAATTCTGAGCTGGATTGACAAGCCAATTGGCCAATCAACAATCACTGAGAAGTCTAAAAAATGAGATCAACTTAGTCAGTTACAAATTTGGCCTAGTCCAATTAAAACTAGACGGAACAGTGATGCCTTAGGGCCGGTAAGTAGAAAACTTCAAATGAAGAGAGTAAGTATTCAGACTCTATCTCAAAAAAGTTGGTTGCGCCAAAACCAAGCTGACCTCCAAGGAAAAAGATCTTCAACGAGTCTCATCAGGGAGAAACTAAACAGAACCTCCAAAAAACGCCCACAGTGAGCCGTGAAAAACATGCACTTCATCTAAGTAAATCTTCATCATGCAGAACTGCTTCAGAGGTGGTTAGTGAAAGATTTGTCAAGGAAGAATTAAATCAGGAGCTAATTCAAGAGCCTTGGTTCTTTGAAAACTAAATAAAAAGTTTACTCTTATGAAAATTAATGTATTCCAAGAAATATGACCACACATGGGCAGAAATACTGCTTAATAAAAATATCAAATTTCTTCCAATTCCAGAGTTAATCAACAGAGACCTGGTTACAGTAATGATAAAGGTACCGACAAAGGAAGTTAGGTAATGGGTGAGTATCGCCGCGACCTACATGGCTGAAAACGTAGAAGTAGTATTTCCAACTGAAATTCAACTTTTTCTGAATAACAAAACGAAGAAAAAGCAGGAAATGATCATAGGCTGCCCATCATATTATCTGGGACACAATAAACACTAACAAGAACTTGATAATTTCTTTAAATTTTTAGATAGTAGTAACGTAGCTATAATCATCAGATGAAATACACCTACATTTATGAACAGAATCAGGCAAGAGATACTTGAGTAACCCTTACCTATCCGTTCATAAGCACAAAAAGGCAAAATTGGTAAGTTTCTGGCAAAATTACGACATACTTTCACTTACTGGCCCTGCTCCTTATTCCAAGGATATTCAGACTAGTTAAAAGGACCGACTACGAATTACACCGTGAGCTTCTCAGAATAATGGCAACCCACGATATGTCCACTTCCGACAATAGAAAGAAGCTGTATATTTAATTCAACAAAAACTTCAGGAATTGCCGCGTAACTACACTAAAACATTTAGAAGAAAGTTAAATGTTTCATTTCAACTAAATATTTTTACAAATGCGTTAGTGATTAATTTAACAATAGTAGATTACATTTCGCATTAGAAGCTATTACACTTTAAAGGATTACAATCTCTGTAGAGCCTTTCCAATGTTTTACCTATAATATTACAACACCCTACAATCAGATTATGACGCTGGATCAGGAACTCTTGAACCTTCACGTTCTAGGCCAGTTGTAACTGCCATACGAGCCCATATAAAACTTCTGAATACAATCCAACTGACAGAGAGGTAAATAATATTTCATTTCATATTGTGTTAATGTGTTTTGTAGGATTTATTACAACATTACGTCGCCGTAAATAATATTGCGCTGTTAATTGTTTCCCAATAGCGAATGGTGCTCAGACGGGGCACCGATCTTATTGAGACGCGCCACAGCGCCACGGTCAGGATTCGATCTCCGCAATACCGGTCTGCGACTACCAGAGAACAACCACTATGCCACTGCAACCACCGAGACTGTATGGATGTATGGATGCCGTGCAAATCCTGTGTATTTTAATGCGGGTAGTGTGCTTTAATGGTCTTGCTACAGTATTATCTCGTTGTAAGTAATGTTAATTCTAAATCTTATCTATATTTTAATCCCTGATATTTCCACTTGTAGGTTACTAGAAATAAATTGAATTTTAGTGTATTATTTTATTGACCTAGAACTGAAAATATCAGGGATTAACATATAAGTGCTTAAAGATCATAATATACATTCATATTAATTCGTTGTAATTCCATCCAACAGCTCTGCTCGTATGCATACTGTACATAAACACAACTTATCTATTATACAAATAAATATCATAATCGTACTAATAATGATTTAATTTCATTAATATGAATTTCAGTTACCTTGCCACTTCATATACATACAATACAAGGTAGCGAAGATTCGATATCTAATTTCCGAAGTAAACTTTGTAAATGGTTTCAGAAAGGCAATTAGTGAAATTGCGAAACCATCGATTGGATCCTTGAACGGTCTAAAATAAACTAAACAAGCTGTAATTCGAAATGAAATCAATACGAGTTACCAATATATACGTAGTTGGTCAAATTATTAACCAAACATTAACGAAGATTGATCTTCTTTACAAAATCAAAAGTTACAAATAATTCGTTATCTTACCAACGCAACGTACGTGGACTCAGTATATAACATACATAAAAGCTTCGTGAACTCTTATAATGTGACTCCTGTGCAGATGAATAGTCGAAGTTCTCGTATTAATAAGTATGAGACGGAACATATTTTACACTTTGAAACTACTATCAACAATTTACACAAAAAGGCAACTTGTGGAACGTGATTTAGCTGGCCCAAGTTTACATTGTACCTTAATTAATGCACAAAATGTTAATTAACATTCAAGTTAGTGGAACAGTGATACATGATAATTGCATAAAATCTCATTTAAATTTTCATTACCATTAAAACGCATTCAAAGTTCATCAAATGATACATTACTTGAGAAACTGTGCAAGCTAAATTAAAATGTTTAATTATCTGACATTGTTACATGACGAAATATAATAGATCGATAACCCCAATGAAGATGGACTAAGAAATGTAATAGCAGCTGTTTTCATTGGTTTTGTTATGCCAAATGCATGCATACTAGAAAATAAAGTATTTATATGCAGAGGAAAGTTACGCCCGCCATATGTTAAATTCGACAATAGGACGACTGTAACGGCGACACCATCTTACTGAAGCACCAGAAATACATTTATAAATACAGAGTTTGCGATAAATAAGGTGTATAATTTTATTGTAGGACTAACAGTTCCACTCTAATTTTTCTTTAAACTGGACTGTATACCTAAGTTACGAGGTTGTATTGAACACCGTATTAATGTAAAATAAAGTGTTTGAGCGATGTCTAGAAAATCAACTACGCGAATTCATAGTTAAACATAATGTACTCCCAGAATGTCAATCAGGCTTTCGATCTCACTATAGCTGTACTACGGCACTTACACATATCACTGATGATATCTTCCGTGCGCGGGATGATGGCAATGTTACGGTACTTCTTTTACTCGACTTCAGTAAAGCCTTTGATACGGTTCATCATGATATATTGTTGGATGTGTTGAGGGAGAAGGGTTTGGCTTTGTCTGCTGTAAATCTGTTTGAATCCTACTTGAAAGAAAGAACACAACAGGTTAAGATAGGTAATAGCATATCGAGTGAAGCAGATGTTCAGTGTGGAGACCCCGAAGGAGCAATTTTTATTTCCTTAGTGTTTAGCCTATATACATCTAATCTGCCTACGGACATTAACTACTGCAAATACCATCTATATGCCGATGATGGATTGTAGTGGTGGAGCATTAAGCGTACAAAAAAAAATCGATGCAGACCATTAAGAATCTCTCATAAAAAGATCTAAAACATAGCTAGCAGCAGTAAAATATACGACTGGACCGGTCGTTTAGTAGTCATTAATTAGCCAATGATTTTAAAAGTAAACCAAGCGCACAAAAGTGAAGTATATGTACATACTATTCTGAAACCGTTAGTTTACCATAAACATAAATTCATTGTAAGAATCTCAAACACGTCGTCGTTGGCTTTGCAGAAACCTATAAGAATCCCGACAACTTACCGGGTTCTGGAATACATGTATATCATCTGCATAATCCTCAAGTACAACAAGTATGCGAATCAACAAAATTATGTATACTGCCAACAATAATTGACTGTTGAAAAGGATAAGTACAAGTAACGACTCGAACAAAAGAAACTTCCAAGTAGACTTCCAAGATCTGATCTCAATATTTTCTGTTATTTTCTTAATTATGTCACCCACTACCACCGTAATGGAGAGACAGCTGGTAACTGCTCCGTATGTCGGGCTAGGCTAGAGTATTCTGTCCAAAATTTTTTTTTATTGTTAATGCCCTCTTCTTCCACAATTAGTGAATATTGAATTTTTCGGTGATGCCGTTAACAAACTCCTCAAACTCGCCCCATAAACTTCTCCCGGCACCTAAAAGCGTTTCCTATATCCAAAGACCAAAATGTTCCTTGTAGTTCCTCCTATTGTGAGTGTGTTCTACCTCTCGCATGTAATTATTTTATGGATCTTTCATGCAATATTGAACATGACGATTCTTCCATGCTTAAAGCATTCTTTCTCTTCTTGTTTGAATCATGGACTATTCCGATTTCCCATTCTTCTGGTATTTTACCTCATACGAATATGTATTAGACAATACTCTTAATACTTCTTTTTTTCTATTTTTTTTAATTTTAACATTTTAAATTCTTTTATAATTCCTATTACAATTTATTTAATCCCTCTTCCACTTTTTTCACTGTTATTTATATTACTTTGCGGACCTAAATTTACAATATTTCTCCTATGTATATTCTATATTTAAGTATTCTATAAATATTATTTCCAACGTCCTATAATTTGCTTCATTTTTTAATGGAACCTCCATTACTAGTTGTGTTTTATTGGCATATATTTTTCAATCTCCCTCGGTTTATTTATTCGGTCGCCGGTCGTCGTGGGTTTTTGCGGTCGCTATCGTTAAATGTGACGCATCTTCCTGGTTTCGCCGGTTAGCTCCAGTAATCGAGAACATGAGACGCCTTTACAGATTCACTCCAATCCAAGTAATTGAACACCGTTGCAACCATAAGTGATAGCACTAGTGACTAGAACGCACAATTCAAAGTCAATGAACTAGAGATTGGAACGACAGATTAGAAAACGTCAAAACCATGTATTTTTTTACACAGGGTGCATTCCGAAATCTGCTGAGAGTACTGACAGTACAGAATTAGCGTTCCGTAATCAGTTTATACATGCTGAGGAAACTACAAAGCGCCATGTCAGTAAAGAGTGACGTCATAAGTTACTGCTGAAACTGCTGTTGGTTACGAGGTGACGTCAAGGCCATATAAACGGGCTGGCAACTATTTGAAAGAAAACATCCTATTATCTAATTAGATTCTTCACATTTTGATATTGGTTGGGCTAGGTGTGCCATGTGTAATGTGTACGCTTTTGACTGTGTATTGTAGTGATTGTAGTAGAGTTTATATGATATCAAGCACTGATAGATCAACCGAACTGGTGAATGGCTGAAATCGTTCCGAAATTGTGTGACGGCACAGGCTCAATTACTTTACTGAATTATTGCGATCTCTGCTTTTCGATCTCAGTAAAGCAGTAACAGCTATTTCAGCAGATTTCGGAATGCACCCACAATATTGTCGTGTTATTACGTGCCGAAATGAACAGACTTACTGCGCGCTTCATGCGCGCGTCAGATGTCGCTGTTGTACATCGGCTACTGCCTCGCTAGGAGGAAGTATACTGCAGTATACTCACTCGGTTACAAACCCTCGCTTTAGTTAATACCAATTTCCGTGATTTGCATCTCAACGATTATTTGCCATTTAGGCTTCCTAACTAGGAATATATTAACGTATGAGGGTTTAATTGGAAGGGTTATTACGATGAGGTCAATAGCCGCAGCGGTTAAGCGGCTGACTATCCTAGTGGCGTAACGGTAGGAGCCGGGCTTTAATTCTTCGGAAAGACGGTAACATTTTTCTCGGAGAATTGAAATCCGATCGACTTACCATTCACTGTTGGGAGCAAAGTGATCAATAGCGCGACGTCATAAAATGCGATATGATGCTGTCACAAAGCCATTAAAACTACATCGCGAGAGTTGCATGGTAGACAGACAAGCGATACAGCTTACGGAGTCACTGCAACTAAGCTTCACCACACATTACATTTCTGAATGCATTATGGGTGGTTATTGCTGCTAACTTTTACACATTACTAGTGTTATAACTAAATTTTCTATTTTTTTCTTTTTAAGGTATGTTACGTTGTTACGTCTAAATGTTCCGTTTGATTGGAACCTTTATAAACATACCGGTTTGACTATGAAAATTGCCGCGCTATTTTTCATCTGCTTTAACAACCTGAAGTTTTTCCAGCTAGAAATTGTGGTAGTGAAGATATTTCAGTGCATTTAAAAGAAAAAGGATAGTTGAATCTATCCAGCTCTTTGTACTCACTAGAATACCTATCCATTATTAACGTCTAAGATACAATTTGGCCTTTCGCCTCGACAGCGCAAAATTTATATCTGTAAATTTAGCAATCGATAGGTCGCAGAAAAGAAAGACACTGAATGCCTGGTCGTCCCACTAACAATCTAATCTAATCTAGTGATCGGGTAGCCTCATTAGTCAGTCGGGTAGATACGCCCAACTGCCTAGCCGGCCTGAGCAGCGCACGTCAGGTAGATTCCTGGTGGTTAAAGAGCACTTAGACTTAGTTTCTCTTGGGTTAACTTTATTTTTTATTATTATTCGTCGCTTAATGTTGGCCAGTGCTATATAGCGGCTGTATATAGCGGTATCATGTATTTTTGTAAAAACTTCAAAAAAGCTTAATATAATTTGCGTTAACACTTCAAAGTGTTATTCGCTAACAATAAATATAGTCACAGCTGCCTTTACACGGACATTTCTTCGCGTGGAAAACTTTTCATTTACACACACAGTTTATCACACATAATTAAAACGAGCATTATTTAAACCACACCCATGGCTTCCTGGTCAGTCAATAATAATTTTTTGACTTTTCCAGCAGCTTTATGTCTTCAAAGTTTCCTTGTGTTCACTGTTATATGGTGCCATTGATGTGCTTACGTCTTTTGTCCACAAATCTGTGTAGTCTGTTCTATATAGCTCAACCTCATACGCAAGCTATTCTGTAGATTAATAATAGTATTTCATCGACGCTATGATTTTTCATTCGTAAATTATTCTTTGTCAATATCTTTAAAGTCTTTTTGGTAACGCCTGCGTTCTAGGTTCTCTGGTTACGCCCTGATTCTTAAAGCTTGAGTAACTCTCTGTGTATCCCTGCTTCCATTGTGCTTGCTTGACATGTTGTATCAAGTAATTTAAGTATTACTGTACGCCTAAAAGTATGAATAAGAACCCTCTACTATTAGGGATCTAAACCTAATCTAGACCAGTGTCTATCTTTTCCTGTCTATGTCTCTCCATAACCATGCGCAGCACTTATCCTCTTCCTTGATGATCTATAGTAAACTTAATTACATGATACTATGTGTTAATGTAGTAGCACTTGCTATTACCTATGTGGCGAAATGATAGATATATCGTAACCAATGCCCCTGTATGCGCAGTAAAGTTTTTTCTCACACATGATGAAATCCGAAAGAAGTTTCAACGTTATATGATATTCTTCCCAATATACGTGTCTTTGACAATCTACAATGTTTAAAGAAATTTCTCATCAACACGTATAAACAAAGGAGACAAATTCCCAGTATTGAGAGCTTTGTGGTATTCTGCAAGTGTTCGTCAATTTCCTTTTCTGCGAAATTGGTTTTGGTCATTTTTAAGGTGAAAATCACCTTCAAAACGTCGTTAGTTTTCAGTTAATTGAGATTGATCTACAGAATTATTATATAAAATAGAAAATTAAACATATCACTGAAATCCCCGTGAATAAGTGTATGAAATTGCGCTAAATTTACTTGTTTGCACCTTGGTAAAATCCACTACTCCATTCAATAATAGGGAAACGGAGATAAATATGAATGAAAATAAACCAGGGTTTGAATTATACGATTAGTAACTTACTGAAGTAGCAATTTAATATTTCATGAACAAACAAAAATTCAGTGATCTCATGAGTTCATCGTATGTAATTTCAAACAGAAAAATTGATAGAAAAAGATCTTCAGGGAGTTTAAATGCTATAGAGACAGACTCACTAACGGTCAACTAAAAGCAGATCAAGCCTAGCAACTTATTGAAATCTGTAAGAACCATAAAACCGACGACAACATTTTCATCGTTATCCTGCAAAAAATGGTTAATAAGTCGTCGTGTTGTCCAGTTGCTGTACCTAATGTTTAAACACCATCACTTTATCAAAGCATTGTGTATTCCATCGCTTGCGTAGTTCGTTACAGTTCCCCCACAGTTGGATAAAAGAGTCTAAAAGTATTCTATTCTCTGAACAGAAAAGTACAGAATCTGATGATACCAATGTGTCTTTTCGAAATATATTTGACACATATGAGTACAAAAAAAAAACTTTTCAGTACAAAGAAATATTCAAACGTATTCCGTAATACGAAAATATATAATAGAAATATATACATACTATATATGTATACTGAAATGAGAACGTTGGCTAATATGGCTACCTACGGAGGCTAAATAATTCAACTTGGCAGTGTAAATTTTCTATTAGCTTGGCAGTCACGTCAAAGGTAGATTAGTTTCAGAAAACGCCAAGCTAAGCGAGTACAAGTAACATAGAAATTCTCTCCGTCAACTTCTGATTGAGTTAATAAAGCGACCCCGTTCGTTAAAATCAAGCCTTAATGAGAAAAGTAGGAAGGCTGTATGAAGATACATGAACAGGATATCTGCAGCAACGTGGAAAGGTCAATTGTCGACTTGAATAAAGAAACTTACGTGCAGTATATTTTCAGTTTACTTCAATTGTGGTGTATGCGTGAATTATACTTTCTATCTTGGAATTCTATTTACACAACCACAATAAACAAATAACTTTAGCTAATAAGATACACCAACTTACAATAATGAACATTTATCTCCAGTGGTAGCATTGTTTTCTTTATATCTAAATGCATATTTTAAAGTTTTCTAGAAGACTATTTGACAGTCTTAAATCTTCATCTTCATAATTATTAGCTTGTTTATTATCACCGTTGCCAGAGACTCTTGGTGTTTATTGTGTATATTAATAACGAATTTGTTCAATTATAGAACGTGAATAATGGACTGCAGTATAAATCTTTCTTTCTTTGAAAATTGACATTCAAGTCGACCTACTTCTCTATAAAATTATCCATATTTTTCTCAGTTCACTTCATATGCCATTTTTGCGGAATACATATATCAACATCTTTGTGCATATACTAGCGAAATCTGAAGCGTGGAAATATTTGGAAATATGATTGGACTATCTTTGCAATGAAATCTGACTGCTAACGGAGTTCATTTCCAATTTAGAGTTAAATGTTCGTTTAAGTTGCTTCCATTTTAGGTATAGGAACACCCAAGACTGATTAAAACAGAATCTTTTGTAGAATTAAAACATCTAAGAAAATATATACCTTTCCATTAAAAAAAATCTTCTTTCCGCAGATTGAACTTATTTATAAGCAACTAAGTTTTGAATCACCCTGTATAACGTTACAGAGAAGAACTTCAAATGTTGTGTAACTACACAATATCAGCTTTACGTATGCAAAGTTTCATCGTCTCTCTCACTCCTACGTGACGTAATATCACTATAAAGTAAGATCGATATCTGTCACTTTTTTTTTAATTGCGAATGACTCAGAAGGAGTGGTGTTTTGGTATAGGGTATGGGTAAGAGGAATTTGTAGTTTATTTTATAGCATGCTATTTAAAAAATCGAAGTTGATCTCCACTACGCCATACTCACCAATCACCCTGTATATACAGCGTGTCCCAGGATTGATGTTATAAGGGGTGTGCGGAACTCAAAATCTTTGAATCCCAATTTGATCTCTTGTAAGTAAGCTCTGCTTGGTTTGAAACTTATTTTTAGTATACTTTCGACTTTGTAAAATCACGTAGGCCTTGACAGTTGAACAAGATCTATTTCCGTTTCAGGTAAAGTACCTTTCTCGTTGACAGTATGCTAAAATATTTCTGAGAAAAGTTGTTTAGAATGACAAACTATGGACCTATACAAAATTTTAGGAAGATCTACCTACTTTGATTAAATCGTTATTTTTTAGATTAGACTAAAAATTGAGATATTCGCAGCTAATGCTGGCAGTTATTGTTACTGAATTTATTGTAGATCAGTTTCGTAAGTTAAACGTGTTATAAATACTTTTTCTGTCGTTCAATGTTCTATGAATAATTTTTTTTATGAAAACACTTGAATCTAAGAAATAACGATTTAATCAAAGTAGGTAGATCTTCCTAAAATTTTGTATAGGTCCATAGTTTGTCATTCTAAACAACTTTTCTCAGAAATATTTTAGCATATTGCAAACGAAAAACGTACTTTACCTGAGATTCAAATATTTTTAGTTCCGTACACCCCTTGTAACATCAATCCCTGGACACGCTGTATATATACAGGGTGTTATTTTTAGAGAAATCAGCGGCGTCCTATTTTTTTCTTGAAAAATAGCCTGTGACGTGCCAATACGCGCGCCACTGGTACGACTAAAACATCGTGTTGTATTGCAAAGTGTGTCTCCCATAGCTATTAACACGCCTAAAATTTAATTATGATATCTCGTCATTTTCGAAAAATCTCATTTTTACTGTTTTTTTTTAAATTAAACTTCAACACGCTGTAGATCGGTAACGAAGCGTTTGCGAAGCTATGTTTATCGGAACTTTTTTGTATAAAATGACCTGGGCAATCACCCCCTTTAATATTGCCGCATCTTTTTTAAACATCCTGTATATTGCCTTATTTTTAAAACATATTAATAGTAAAAAATTCATTCATTTTACAATTTTAATAACTTCACTTAATTTCTAATTATAATTTCTTAAAATACCTTTACCACAAAAACTATGAGCTAGCTATCAAAGTAGAGTAGCCAGAAGGGTAATTAATTATCTTACTAGATAAGAGAGTCAACTAAATTATGCATTAAAAGTAAAGTACACCTTATAAAAGAGTAAAGATCTGAATGGCCTACGAAATGTCGGGTTTATAATCTACAGTAAGTATCATTTTTATTCATTTCCTCTTTATGTACATTTTCACATTACATTCTTATTTCGCACAAAACATAAAATCAAAGCCTAATTCATTAGTCTACAACGAAAAGCTCCAGAAAGGATTTTTTTCTACAAAGGAAAAACAAGCGACGCAATTTATTAACGTAGTTAGGCCTAAAAACGAAATGCTAAAACCTTTTGTAGAATTTTATATATGAACAAAAAAATCCTTAATTAAAGCTATAGTCGATAAAGAACTTCTGCAAAATGTGTTTATTATTATATATGGAGACTAGATACGACTAGACTAGAAGAGAATAAATACACGGAATCAAACAAGTCATTGCACTTAATAGAAATATAAACACATACAAGATGTACATCGTTAGATGATATCGTAGTTACGTTATTTTAACTATTTGACATTTTATTATCTTCATTTATACTAAAAATATCTCATTAAAATCAAACGATATGTTTGTAAAAATCGTACAATCTTTCTTAAGTGCTCATGCATACAACTTTCGCTATAACATTAACCAATCATATTGTATCTGTAACAACTAGCAATATTAAATGACGCATGTTAGGGTAGGATAGGGAAGGCGGCAAGATCCTATTAACTGTTTGTGTATACAGGGTGATTCATTGGACCTCCCAATGTTAATAAATTTCTGTCATTTCACATTGAACATTTTCTGGTTATTGATGAATAATCAATATTTAGGGAATGCTAAAGAATTTAATTCTTTAAATCTGGTTTTAATAATCTAAAGTTGATCTATTAGTTCAACTTTAAATTTTGGATAGCCTCTACATAATGCACTAATTCTAAATGTAAAAACGATGCTGTTGAAAGTTTAATACAGACAGTAATGGAAAAAGTGTTATCTAACAAACAATTCTTGAATAAACGTATCGAAAGCATAAAAGATACACGAAACACGTCTAACAAGTCTGGAAGATGGTATCGTATCTACAAATAATAAAATTAGTAATATATCAGGAACAGTATTTCAGGTCTAACAATCTCCGTTTGTTTGGTCTACCTGAAACGCCTGCCGAAAACGTTGAAAATATAATAGTCGAATTATGTAAAAAAAAGCTGGGTGTTAAATTTACTGCAAACGATAGTGATTGTTGTCATCGATTATCTAGCAAAGAAGGATCTTACCGTCCTATCGTAGTGAGATTTTGTGGACGATCTGTAAGAAATATTATATTCAAATCCAGGCGCAAGTTAAAAGGATCTAAAATCATCATTAGAGAAGATTTGCAGTTTTACTGGATTTAGTTAAGAAGTTTGGCAGAAAATCTGTTTTTACAATTTGTGGATATATGTATGTATGTGTTGTTATCTCTGTTGTTGTCAAGAAAATAAAATATTTTAGCGACTTGGAACAAGTCATGGTAAATTCCTCGAAGAAACGGTGAGACATCAAAGTATATTTATATTACATCTAATAGTTTTTCTTTCTTTACATTTTTCTTATACAGTGCTTTTTAAATTTTTTTGTTTACTTGACTTTTTACATTGAATATAGTTTCGCTATTTCTTTCACTTCTTGTATTTTAATGTATTACTCCTGATATTTGTTTTTATCTATTTAGTCCAAAATGAATTACATAATTGGTTTTTCAAAATATTAAACTAGCACATCTCAATATAAGATCTTTATGTCCAAAGCTTAATGACCTAGTTGCTTATTTAGCATTGAATGAAATAGGTCATTTAAAATTGTCAGAAATTTGGCTTAATAGTAATATTAGCGATTGATACCATCGAACAATTGTGGTTAAATCTTCAGGTCATTCATTTTGGATTCATTGTTGGAGTTGTTTATAGACCTCCTTATAAAAGTATAGGATAGCTTTTCATTCAGTTTCTCTTTATCTCACCGGATTTTCTGTTGTAGTGATTTTAATATCGATCTCCTGAAAACTGACGATCATGTCGTTGTTCATTTCAACAAATTTTTAGATACTTTAGAACTGCACCAATTGATACATCGATCCACCCGATTTTTTGGCTGACTGGATTTGATAATAACTTCGGTTTCTGAGGATGTGGTAGCTGCGGGCGTGGAGATTTGTGGCTGCTCGGATCACGATATGTCGTATTGTTTTTTATCTTGCAAATCATATTTTGTTATCCCTCGTATAATCTCGTATCGTGACTTAAAGCATATCGATGCTTCCTTGTTCCAAGAAGACTTACGGACTCTGCCGTTTAATAATATTATTGCTTTGGCGGACGTGGACGAGAAAGTCATAGTTTTTAACGAATGCCTTAACCTCATATTTAACGTACATGCGTCAATCATTAACAAACTAATTACTGAGCAATATACATATGCCGTGGCTGACGGACCATTTGAAATTATTATTTAAACTGAGAGATGAGGCTAGGATAAGGTTTCAAAAAACTAGATTGCCATCACATTGGGACTATTATAAGTCTCTTCGTAATTTCGCCACTGCGTGCCATAGAAGGGAGAAAAATCTATTATGAAACAATTTTAAGCAATATTTCCATTACTCACTTGTGAAAACACTTGAATTACTTGAACTTTTCATCTCCGAACTTACAGATAGAACTTCCATCTACTCTCTCTGACGTAAACCGTATAAATGGTTATTTTGTTAATAGTATACTTCATTTACAACCTAATCCTACGTTTGTTCTTACCTGGCAATAGTCTTCCTGAGTTTGACTTTAATTTAACTGATAAGAAAACTATTATTGATATAATAAATGGGATAACTAGCAATAGTTCCGGTGTTGACGAATTAAGTATAAAAATGATCAAATTGTGCTGTCCACATATTGTACCATACATAACACATATTTATATGGTGTGGGCCAAACTTTAGTGGGCGAACCGCGTTTAAAAGTGGTGCATTTGAAAGTAGTGTTCATCATTCTTAGCGATAGATATCAGATATCAGGTTTTTCAAAATGTCTCGCGGACCGGATCAAATCTTACAGCGGGCCGATTGTTGTCCACATGTGGTACAGAGCATTCCCTCTTCCCTTTATAGTGGAAACATGCCATTGTAATGCCTCTGCCTAAGATCAAGAATCCGACGGGTTTCAGTCATTTACGTCGAATAAATATTTTACCTCTTATATCCAAGATGTTTGAAAGAGTAATTTTGGATCAAGTGAACGGGTTTGTTAGAGAATATAATATTCTTCCTGAAACACAATCCGGATTTAGAGCAGGATATAGATGCGAGACGACTCTGCTTAAAGTATCTGATGATATTTTGCGTGCTATTGAGAGACGTTGAATAATTGTACTTGTTTTGCTTGACTTAAGTAAACCTTTTGATACCGTTGATCATCAGCTTCTAGTTTCTTTACTACGACAGATCGGTATGGTTAAGCGATCTGCTGTACTAATTAAGAACTTTTTGTCGGGCAGACTCCAGTTTGTTAAATTAGGCTCGCGTTTGTCTGATCCTTTGAGTGTTCGTTGCTGTGTTTCACAAGGATCTATTCTAGGACCTATTTTATTTTCTATTTATTCGTCCCAGTTGTTCAAAGATGTTAGATGTTTTTTTCATGCTTATGCTGACGATGTTCAGTTGTATTTATCTTTTGAGCCCCGTGATTGTGCAGTTGCAATTAAAAAGTTGAATAGCAGAATAGCATAAATTCTATTTTTCGATCTGGGTTGGATTATAACTGACATTTGAATCCGAACAAATTTCAGGCTCTATTGTTTGGTAAGGCAGCGATATGTGATTTACTTCATAATACGATAACTATTAGAGTAAATGCTACTGCTATACCTATTGTTAACTCTGCAAAGAACCTTGGTTTAATTCTGGACAAAAGTTTTAGGTACAAGGAGCAAATTAATAAATACATTAAATGTGCATATTCCAACCTTAAAAACTCTACACACATAGAGCAGTCTTAAATTCTACAACAAAGGCTAGATTTCGCAAAGCTTTTGTTATATCCCAATTTACCTACTGTGCTTCGGCGTTCCATTTATCGATCGACAAAATAACTTCGACTAGAATTCAGAAGGTTCAGAATTCTTGTATTTGCTATATATATGGCATTAGAAAATTTAAGCATGTTTCTCATAGATTTGTTGATTTGAAGTGGCAAATAAGCACGAACTTCAGATGTGCACGCTATTTCATAGGATAATATTGAATAAAACCCCACCATAACTTTACCACAAAATATTTATTATTTGCTCTTATTCTGGCATTATATACATATAGTACTCAAACAGAGCGTATATTAGTTTTCTTTTGCTTTTGGGTTATATGTAGTATTAGGCATATAGTAGACTTAGTTATTGCATATACTGTAGGTTCGATAAAACAGCTATAGCTGGATCACACCTACTGGTTCTACCTAATATAATTTTCATTATTGTTTTATCTTTTTTTACTTTTTGCTTCGCTCGACTTTTGTGTTCTTTTATAATTTTATGGTACAATCAAGACATTTACTATTATTATTAATGACTAATGTTGGAATTGTTAAATTACATTAGATGATTTTTAAATACTTTGGAATGTAAAAATATATAGTATATTTGCAGGTTAGATGGTGAGAAGGTAGATTACAACCACGGTATTATCGAATATTCCAAACCAATTTGTTGCCAACGACTAGTTTTACTAGTTTACTTTATTTATTGTATCTTGTTTGAAAAGTGCATTTTTTTGTTAATTTTGAGGCGCTAAACACAAAAATGACGATTAAATTAAAATCTTAGTTACAATTTTCAATAGTTACTGTTACACTTTTAAAGTCACTAAATGAGCCGTCTTTTTGCTATTCCTTTGAAAATTGTTTCTGGAGCATCTGTAACAAGAGCCCAACAGTAGTCGGCAAGCATGGAAGCATTCCATCTTGCTTGATACCTTTTCTCCATTGCCGATGTGTCCTGGTGAAAGCATTAGCCGTTAGAGCTTACACCTCCTCAGTTTCCAGGTTAAACTGGTGACTGTAGGAAATAGATATTTAGAGACATATTGCAACCTATTTTTTGTTACGATGAAAGCATGTTTTCAATAAGAGTAGCGTAATTGTAAGCTTTTTTGTTTCCCAAGAAATTATCGACCACCACTCGTTGCCAGCATTTTTTTCAATATCTGTTGATTGCTGTTAAAATATTCGTCTTTCAGAACATTTCGAATTTGTTGCTCAAGTGAAATATCTTCTTTAATTCTTGCTTCACATAACCTTGGGAGTCTAACGCAGATACCGGGAAACCCGCCCATCTCTATTCAGTGCCATAGCAAAGTTTTTCATTAGGCCCAAATTGATATGCTGTGATGGCAGCAAAATCTTTTTAGTGTACATTCTTTTGACCTGGCTCTAATGATTATCGAACAAGTCAGTATTGTCTTTTGCAAATGAAGTACCTTTACCCGACTGTCGCATTCACCCAAAAAAAAACAGCAAAATTTGGTATAGCCTGGCTGTATTCCAAGTAAAAGTGCATCAATCTTTAAGTCGCCGCACATCTGCCATTGGTGCTCATCGTATTTTATGCTTATCAATAGGCATTTCATATTATCGTATGATTCTTTCATACGAACGGCATACTCAACAGGAATAGACTGTAGAATATTTCCAATATGTAATAGTGTTGCCTTTGAACACAATACTGTCTATAAAGAATCTCCATTTCTCTGACTTATAGTTTGTATTTAAAGCCACTTATAAAATCCTAATGTTATTGAAGAAACTCAAGTTATTTGGCATGTCAAAAAATGATGATTTATAGCGTTTACGAAAAACACATACCGAAATTCCGACTCCGAATAGGTTCCACTGCCGCAGTCTTGATCCTAGTAACGCTGCCTTACTTTTTGGATGATCTAGATTTCTCACGGGACTGTTTGTGACTGGGTTATTGTGTGCGGTTAACGGTATAACGTGCTTGGTGTGAAATCAGAATCTCTTGATATTGATGGCATATCTTCTTCTTGACAAGTCTCTGTATCGCTGTTATTTAATTCGTAAATGAATGTGTCTGCGGATTCTAGAATAGGATGTTCGTCACTATAAAGCACAGGTCGCATGACATTTGGATAGTTAATAACCGTTTTTTCTTGCATATACCTTGAATATACCTTGTCCAAGGTGAAATATCATGCAGAAATAACAATCATTAACATGATTTGTAGACTGTCTCCAGACCATTGAGAGAGCAAACCGCATAGATCCTTTTTTTATGATTTAGTCAATTCACAAACTTGAAGTGCATATATTACGGCAAATATGTGGCGCCCAATGTTTGTTCTTATCCTCTATTTTGCAACCAAAATAAAGCTGATGTTCTTGTTTCGTCAATAGAGTGATAGACCGCTTCTGATACGCAAAAGTAACCTCACCACAAACATAACAGAAGTGATCTGGATTATTTACACATTTTCGAGACATCTTACAATGTCAACTATTCGATCACTGATTTCGACTGACTAATCTCTCAGCTTTGTGCTAATTATATAGCCAAATTCTTCTAAGTTTATAAAGAAGATTCGAGAAGTTTCTGTTCAATTCCGTAGTATTCGCAACAGTGGCGTTTATTGTTTCTTTGTATACAGGGGGCTGTTCAGTATAAAGTAGACATGCTGTTACAGTGCTACTATACCTATAGAAACACATAACATTACGCATCTTTAAAACTTGAACTAATATTAAAAAGGTTAATTTAGTTTCAGTACCAGCGCACTAAAAATAATACGATTTTGTCGATTTTATTTTAAATACATTTTGGCTGTTGTCAAGTATAATCAACAACGTTTTGAAGTAAACGTATAAGCCGGAATATATGGTTGGACTACGACCGATGGCAATTTAACTAATTTTTTGCAAAATAAGTTAGATATGATACTAATAAATATTCTCCAGATGTTATTGATCGACATTGGTTTCAATATGATAGTACTCCTTCGCTTTCTTGATTATTGGTAATATTGTTCATAACGCATTGTTTATTCTTCAACATTATTATTACTATAATTAACGGGTCGATAGCCGCAGTGGTTAGGCGGTTGACTATCGTTGTGGCGGAACGATACGAGCCGGGTTTCAATTCTCCGGGGAGGCGGTGACATTTTTTCGGAGAATTGAAGATCTGGATCGACTTACCATTCGCTATTGGGAGCGAAGTGATTAACAGTGCGGCATTATAAAAGGCCGTCACAAAGCCATTAGAACACAATTAGACACACACACAAACTACACTGCGAGAGTTGCAGTGATAGACAGACAAGCGATACTGCTTACGGAGTCATTGCAACTAAGCGCCCACCACACATTAAAAAAAATTAAAATCAAAAATAAAGGCTTCCAATTCTGTAATTTACTCGAAATGATGTCTCAAGAGCCATGTTAAAGCTGATTAAAGCTGATAAGAAAGAAGGAACGCTGCAGAGTTTGTTATCTGGCAATTTTGTGTTAAAATACTCGACAGGTTTATTCTTGTACTTTTAATATTTTATTTTAAGGTGTCTATAAAGAAATAGTGGTTTTAAATTGCTATTATCTAGGACTTATTACAGATTTAGGTTCTCGCTCTGACACAGGTAAACAATATTACTACTGCGAACTCTCTCTGTAAACTTCGCGAATACTCAGAGGATCAGTTTAGGACCGTTGATTTACAAGAATTTCACAAATTTCAGGGAAGTTGACCAATAAAAATAAACAGCAGCCCGACGGATACATGTCAAGCAACACTTGTATTTATAACGACACGTCCGTTGTTCATTCGATTGTTTCTAGCGATTATAAAAAACCGTAGTCCTTATACCGAGAAAAAGAGCTTTGCTTTCCATTTAACAGTGGAACGCACCATTAGCGCAACCACGTATTCAATAAGAAAAAAAATTGCGGTTTCAAAATAAAATACGTAAAGTGAAACAAACCTAACGCTTCTAATTGCAATTGTTAGAACAAAAGGAGTAAATACTCTAACTAGAAAACACCAGTAATGACTTGATATATCCGGGATGGTGTTCAAATACAATGTAACAAATAAGCGCTTAATAAAATATTTGATCTATGGCCTATTTCGCTGTTTACTTGAATATATACCAAAAGCTGCCGGTAATCGTGTTTACAAACTAAAGTAGAAGCTAAGTCACGAACGTTTAGAGCTTCGGTATACAATATACATATGTATGTATATGTGTACGTACACATGTACTATATACCAACTGCATATATACGCAATAAGTTGCGGTGCGCCCCCAAATTTGCAAAACATTATTATAATCAGAGTTTCTGTAGATTAATTAATTCAGCAAAATGGACCTATACTTTACATCATGAAGTTTGTCAATCAAATTATAAATATCACGGAAACCAAATCTTTTTCGCACGATAATGCTATTGTACGTGTATGTAGCGCTATCATATAGGTCATAAATTTTCACGTATTTCATCGTTATTTGTGTATTTCCTGGTGGTACACAGTATAATCTACACACTGCAGTTCATAAAACACCAAGCTGCATTAAAGCTTGAGTCGCTCAATTCTCTTTTCAACTCATTTATTAAAGTGACTGCAATTTCAACATATGCAATATAATAATTACAATCAATACATTTCAATGTCTTGATTTGCGTGGGGGTATCATTCCCGGAAAATACGATGCAAACCGAAACAACGCAAGTCGAGTCACAATTTTACTTATGCACACAGAGAAAAATGTTCTTGAATTAAGAAAATATACTGTTTTACCCAAATATTTTTAATGCTAGAATATTTCTGTTTTGATTCAAACACATTTTCTTGGAATAAGTAAATGCGTTTAGTACAATCTAGACTATATTTGTTGTAAAATACGTATTTGATCTGAATAACTTCCCTATTTGTGAAATAGCTGAATTGCAAATTTCGAGCAGCTGCATGCGAGATTATAGCTTTGTTCGCGGACGACATTCTGAACGTATTCGGGGATGAAAGACCTGCGCACTACAAATATGATCGTTCGCGGTAACAGAATTTTCTCACCGGTGCAGAATATTCTTTGTTCGCGCAACACATTTTACAAATTCCGAAGTAGTCCGTCACATGTTCTGTAGATCCTGAATCAAGGGCAAGAATTTTATATCCTACGTATGCGCTCTAAATTTTGATGTGAAAATACCACATGTTCTTGCTTTCTTGCTATGGTTAACAGAGTTAAGTTGGAAACAAATTGATTAAAATTGTTATTAAAGTAAAAACGAAATTTTTTTATGTATCGAAATACACATGTTATGTACATATGTACGAGCTTTAAATCAATTCTAATTGAGTAAAAATTTAGATGTCTGAATATTTCACATCAAGTGATGATGAAAGAAGAACTTCTTCAGATATTAGAGGTTACAAAAACTACCAATTTTTTTGAAGAAATTGTACCACAACTCTCAGATCAACATTATTTTGAACATTTGAAAATACACATAAACAGTATCCGTTTATAAGTCACCAAGGTTAACTTGGCGTATATCAAAATTTAATTTGTTACAGTGGTGCCAACGTTAACTAATGAATATATCAGAAATTCGTTCGAGTAGTGTTCGCGGATGAGAAAATTCGCTCTCGTGTTCCAAGAGTCGCATGCGCAATACAAAAGTACTGAACATCTTCCAAGTATATCCTGTATCTATTCGGGATCTCTTCCGCGAACAAAGCTTATACAGGGTCCGGCAACGAAGCGGGGACGGAAGATTACACGCTTATTTGAAAGTTTGTCAAATATTTAGTCATCGGATATTCTTCCGCATCATCAAGTGCACGTTTTAAAAATATTTTGTTTTATACAGGGTGTTCCAGATGGAAATGCCAGACTAAAGTTGCATTTTTTTTAATGGAACACCCTGTATATTAATAGAGAAACTGATCCGCGCTTGAAAGCTGGTTACAACGATATAATGTTGTATATGTCTAAAGTTGATAGTTTCTATGTAAACAATGATTTTACTTGATAAATTGATACATTTCAGTAGGCTGTTCTGCATAGGAAAAAACAAAAGATTCGAAACTAACAGAGTAGAATATTTTTTACTGGTATGGACTGTGGTTACTATATGAAATAAATTCTGCAACTGCTCGCTTTATACAGGGTGTTCACAATTTTGCAAAATCGAAGAAATCTCGAAATTTTTAAATGGAACACCCTGTATATTTTTTGCTCATTGGAAAGCCCTTTTACTACCCTTTCTATTGATACCTCATTTGATACATCTAGGATAGATCATTTTCTAATTATTTCTTTTTAAAGTTGAATTAATGAGAAATGCTTGTATTTTTAGAAGCTAATTTGCATTTCAAACCTACTGTAAGATCGGATATTCGACAAATAATCCATAAATGGTCTATAACAAGAAGAAACTCCATTTAGTATGAGAAACAATTGATTTTCATTCAGCGGTGAAAGGTAACATTAATCTAATATAAAGTACAGGTGTCAGTTTTAAGCTTGTATACTAATAACCAAGTTGTACAAAATTTCGTTTTGCGTTATACAATATTTCGTTCAATCTTTAAAATAAATTATTATAATGACTAATTTTAGTAGATACTCAACAAACACGAGCTCCTACCTTCAATAGCTGTTACCTTTGAAATACCATCTATACCTACATCTCTCCACATACAGAACATTTAGAGCGACTAAGGCCAGCTAGAAAGAGATAGATCTAGAGTGGAGCGGTTGTAAAACATATACGGAATAGCACGCTCGCCAATGCGTTAATTCCGTATATGTTTAACAACCGCCCCACTCTAGATCTATCTCTTTTCTAGCTGGCCTTACTCGCTCTAAATGTTCTGTATGTGGATTTTCCTGTATTGTTAATAATACGGCCAGTTCGCTTTGTTTATTGATTACCAGTTTATATGTTTCTCCCTTCTTGTAGGTTACACCATCAGTTTCTATAAATTTCTCTAATAATCTTTCAAATGCTTCCGGTCTTCTTTCAAGGTTTGGAAATCTCTCTGCATATACTCTACTTGCTAGGAGACAATTTCTTGTACACTCCTCAAGAATAAATATCATATTTACCATTTCTTGAGTAGGTACCTACCAAATTAGTCAATATAACAATTGCTTTTAAAGATTGAACGAAATACTGTATAACACAAAACGAAATTTTTTACAACTTGGTTATTAAGTACACCAGATAACTTGATCAGCAGTGAATCTATTGAAAATGCTATATATTACATTATATTAATTTAATGTTTGCTTTCACCGCTGAATGAAAATCAATTGTTTCTCATACTAAATGGAGTTTCTTCTTGTTATAGACCATTTATGGATTATTTATTGAATATCTAATCTTACAGTAGGTTTGAAGTGCAAATTAGCTACTAAAAATATAAGCATTTCTCATTAATCCAACTTTAAGAAGAAATAATTAGAAAATAGTCCATCCTAGGTGCATCAAATGAGGTATCAATAGAAAGCGTAGTAAAAGGGCTTTGCAATGTGCAAAAAATATACAGGGTGTTCCATTTAAAAATTTCGAGATTTCTTCGATTTTGCAAAATTGTGAACACCCTGTATAAAGCGAGCAGTTGCAGAATTTATTTCACGTAGTAACGACGGTCCATACTAGTAAAAAATATTCTACTCTGTAGGTTTCGAATCTTTTGTTTTTCCCTATGCAGAATAGCCTACTGAAATGTATCAATTTATCTAGTAAAATCATTGTTTACACAGAAACTATCAACTTTAGACCTATACAACATTACATCGTTGTAACCAGCTTTCAAGCGCGCATCATTTTCTCTATTAATATACAGAGTGTTCCATTTAAAAAAATGCAACTTTAGTCTAGCATTTCCATCTGGAACACCCTGTATGAAACAAAATATTTTTAAAACGTGCACTTGATGGTGCGGAAGAATATCCGATGACTAAATATTTGACAAACTTTCAAATAAGCGTGTAATCTTCCGTCCCCGCTTCGTTGCCGGACCCTGTATGTGTATATGAAGCGTTTATACGTGCATTTTTATCTGCGTGCACGATTTTGCAAGAATTAGATACGTATAAGTTTTTTTATAGTTAAGGCGTGGACATTTGCAGTAATAAAAGTACATATTTAATAATGCATTATGTGACGTATATTTTAGCTTCATGGGAATTGGAGGAATAATTTCGCCCAAACGTTGTACTTGAAGTAAATCCATTGGCTAAACTTCCGAATGTCGACCACTGAATTGGCAATTTATAAGCAATTTAACGGAAAGTACAGCTTTTACTGAGTCGAAAACAGACCCCCGTTTCTTGCGAAGATCAGTCTAAGATACCTAAAAATCGTTCTAAAAAGTGTTATTCCTAGGTTATGTTTCGCTAGTGTTTTGACATTTCTGCGAGGATTTTCACATTAGCGAAACATAACCTAGAAATAACACTTTTTAGAACGATTTTTAGGTATCTTAGACTAATCTCCGCAAGAAAAGGGGGGCCGTTTTGGACTCAGTAAAACCTGTACTTTCCGTTAAATTGCCTATAAATTGTCAATTCAGTAGTCGACATACGGAAGTCTTACAAATACATTTTATTCTCACATTAAAACAATGTTGTTTTGCGTCAAAACAATTTTCTTAGAAAATAATATTCTTGTGATAACACAATATAGTTTTGCGGATATACAAATACGGGATTGTTTTGAAGTGAAACAGTCTGTTTTAACTCAAGATAATATTTCTCTGCGTGTGGTGTCTTAATATACTTCTCATACTTATGAAATTCGTTCTGCGAAATCCCGATGTGATCAAGTTGTGAAATGCTAATAATGTCATTCATATTTATACACATTACAAAAAATCATTTCTAAGATCAACCTCACCTCTCCTGAAGGCTGAAATAGTAAATAAGGAAAATGTTATTCTGCCAAGATGAACAATAATTCGTGGTATGGGGCTAAGTTATAATTTGAGACGGCAAATTCGATACACATACAACGTTAGAACTATAACTGCTCTTGTATTAATCGTATGCAGCAAGTATGGTCAGAAGGTCTGAAAGCACATTAAAACGTATATATTTTGATGCACGGTATACGTATATATTATCACGTTTTTATTTTTCCACGACTTTTTATTCTACTAGCATATTTATTTTATATAGTTTCTTAAACATACTGATACAGAGGAGAAAAATATATTTACACACACCAAGGCATGATTTAAAGGAATGATTTTAAAGTTAGAGACAAGTAGGTACATATAAACAATTATGTGACCCACGCGAAAATAGTTTATTTTAAAATAAGAAAATAAATACCAATTTATTCTAGAACATACAAAATTATGTTTTCGTTAATAAAACTTCTTCAGTGGAAGCAATTTTATATGGTCTGGAATTAATTGGTATTTAATTAATTTGCTGTTTCATTGACCTATAAGTAGAAATAATTCAGCAATTGAAAGATAAGTACATAAAGGTCATAACATACATATATATATATCGGTTCTGCCATCTTTATTATATTTGATATTAATTATTTCCAGAAATTCTCTAGTTTATAAATTTTTTCATTACGTAATATTTTTGTATTTCCAAAATTAAACCTATGATTGGTATCTATACTATGTTTTTTTAATGGAGTTAAATTATCACCTTGGGTATTGTGCCGATTGAATCTATCCTGAAGGTATTGTCGTGTCCTCGCTATACAAACTTTTGGACATTCAACACAGGAAACTTCATACACTATTTGTGACCGTTTAGTTTCCGGAGTAATAGAATTTAATTTTGAGAATAAATGACCAATATTGTTACAATTTTTATAAACAATTATGAAATTGTGAGGTTAAAAAAAATTATTTGTTCAGAGAAATTTCTTATATAGAAGAGTGCAATAAATTTTGTTGATTATTGATATGTTGTTCGGGTCTAATAGCATTATAAAATTTATATAATCTTTTTTTTAAATCGACTAGGTGTATAGGGTATCATTATTATTTAATGTTTGTTTCGCTATTTTAATGACTTCAGGTCTATATACAGGATGTCCCAGCTGACGCGGTTTTTTTGATAATTTGTTTAGAGAAAAAGAATAAAAGTTAACCCTATTTAAACGACACTGGCGCCAACATTTGGAAACATTTAAATGCCAATATCTCTGTTTTTTAAATGGGACACTCTATATCTATTTACAGAGTTGGATCTAACCCATCATACATATTTACATTTGCACTGTTGAATTACGTACATTTGTATATATGCTTGTTACGGCGGGCTAGATTAGTGGTACTGGTGGGCGGTCTAGAGTCGCATGCCGTAGTTTGGAGAGCGTTGTTTTAAGACAACTAAATTTTTTAACAACCATACCATACTTGTTACACTGCACAGTACAGTCTAACACAACCAAATACATTTATTTATCATTTAACTCTATTTAGAAAAAAAACTAACAAGTAAACGTTTTTACATTTTATCTTAATCTTATATTGCATTATATTTTAATCTAAAAAAACAAACATTGTCTAAACGAATTGCAACAACGTCCTCCAGAATGTATGACGACGTTTTGAGCAGAATTTATTCTATTGTGTCGATGATGATCAATTCGAGCATTTACTACAAGCAGTACTATTTTCTAATATTCTTAATGTTTTTCTTATTAAAATAAGAGGTTTTAAAAACACATTCGGACTACAAGGTTTGTTTCTTTGTTACCGTGTAACCCAATATTATATATATGGTATCGTTGTAAAGAGAATTAAATTGCCGTTAAAATAACATATCACTCAATCTCCAGTCACTACTATAGGGAAATGGATAAAGGGAGTTAAATTTATTAAACCCACATTTTTTATTCGATACAGTACCGCTTCAATGATAAATAGACTCGGTAAAGAGAAGCAAGTTACAGTGCAGTGCGGAGAACAATATGAAGGAGCTGAGCAGCCGTATCAAGGCGAGCGTTTACTAACGTTTTACGTAGTCGCATCATTTATGTTCATGACTCATGAGTGAGCATAGGCGATACGGACGCATGAATGTTTGTTTACACATAAAATAATGACAAAAAATATATAACGTGCTGAAACATTTACTGTTTTAAGAAGCTTCCTTGAAATCGCAAATTGGGTGGCGTCTATTAAATACATATTTGAATCATTAAATACATTTCCATACTCGTTTCAGTCAATGAGTACGGCGTGCAGAATAAAAAATTTTTAATAATCAAATCGGCCGTTCCTCTACGAGTGACGTTATACTTGCAAATTTAAAATAATCCTTGTGACAACTTAGTGGATCTTTCTTCATAAATTGGTCTTAGTATGAGAAAATCTGAATCCTTGTTAATAACACTTTCAAATAACCATATTTTTATTTTTCAATTCTGCTTTAATTCTTCTTTCAACATAGTCACGAGCAGATGGCATAAGGTTTCTTATCGACGTCCGACTTGGTAATCTATTATCCGAATACTTGCTTCAGAAGAAAACAAATGCTTCTTGGTGTAACAAAGTGAACGGTAGATTACATAAAATAAAACAAACAGCTATACGAAATGTTATATGAAATTGTTCGCTGTATCGTTTGCACGGATTGCAGAACAGTGCTTTATACTGTTTAGGTGGCCTTTACAGTTTCACCTGATAGTACACGTCAAATAGTTGTGTCACTTTGCACATTTTTAATTCTATCACCTTCGTATTCTAAATCCAGCATACTCGCTATGGTGTTCTAGTTCCTTCAAAATATGCCGTTTCCAAACGTATCTAACTGTGACAGTTTCTAAGTATGTGTGTACTGATAAGCACTTACAACGACCAGTGGAATAATACTGAACATGTGTGCTTTGATGTGGATGCTCAAATTTCTGGGCCACATAGTTTGCTACTCCACTTCTTTTCGCACTGCACCTTTTTGGCAAGTTTATGATAAGTCGTCTGTTTTGTTTTCGATACGTTACCCTGTGTATTATTAAATATATAGGTTTTATGTACAATCATCCAAAATATAACGTCTTTCCTATTAAAACCAGAGAATCAGTTTCTCTATTCTTAGATAGCTTGTAGGATAAATGATATCGAAGGCTTCCACCGTCCAAGTCCCGTATAATATAGTACCTACAGTATACTATACTATAGTATCGTAGAACATAACGCTAACAATATATGTTAATACAACACTTTAGTAATAACTACTTCGAAAATAGAAACTTTGAAATGACTGACAAACTAAAACAATACGGCATTTTAGTGTAACTAAAATAATAAAATATTTATAGGAAACATATTATCATGAGAATAAATATGAGAAGGACGCAGAGTGTGATAAATAACACTGAAAACTGTAAATAAAGAGAGCAAGAGATACAAATACTAGGATTAGATTTTAATAAACGAAAGGAGTTCCTGCACGCAATAAAGCGTTTCGCTTTTAATTTGGCGATTTCATACACACAAATAAATGCTTTCTGAAAATTTGATGTAGCATTCGTGCTTTTAATTGTCAAAAACACGTGTCTGTTTGATAGATAAAATCCAGTAAATTAAAAAGTTATTGCATATTGAAGAGTAATCAAATACGCTATTACTTAATTTGGGTATATCATTATCTATCAACACAAAATATTGTATATAGGTAGTCTTTATAAAAATTAATCAAGCTACAGTCTTTAGAATTTATTTATTTTAAGTATACACGGTGTAGCACGAAGATTTTAAAGTTAGACGTTTTTAGGGATGCAGATATAGTCGAAATGTCACATTTTGGCACATTAAATTGTCGATAATAATAAATACATACCAAGTCACTTATTTTAAATAGAACATGGCATTTTAATTTTATTTTAAAATTTTTCATAATTGCGTAAATTGTATGTACCATGTCCTATATCAAAATTCAATTTTCGAGAAAAACCCACTACGAAATAAATCACGATATTGCTGTGAACAAAAATGCTATTTATCACAAGTGACTATGTCAACTTCAGTATGATCAGATAGCAATAAATACGCAAAAATACACGATAGGGGTGTTTTCAGGGTGTTTTTAAATTGAAGCACTGAGAAGTAGAGCTGGATTTAATTAGTTTTCGAATTTTGAAAGTTACGCTAACAAAATTCGACTTGTTGCCGCCATACATATTATTACAAAAGCTGTGTATCTTTGAAAGTGCGTTTGTGTTCAATTTTTCTCATTAAACTAATAGTAAAATAGTTCTTTTAAGAACCAATTGGCTAATATACTCTCAGTGAAAACATTTTTCTTGAATATGGAGGAAGAAATACTTCTGAAACGCAAATATCGCCACCAAGAAGGTGAACATTTCTGAATTTGGCACATCTATCTGTGATAGTGAAGCAGATATTAAATATATTCAAAAAACTATGAGGTGATAACCCCAGAATAAGGATTACTGCTATTTTCGCAATAATATTGACTAGTAGTTAGTATTATAATATATTACCATCATTAGCTACATTTTGTTGTAATAATATTTAATATATGTAGGTATGGCACAGTCTACTGTCTGTCGTACCATAAAGGAATATAAGGAGAAAGGATAAGTTACTGCACCAAAGGCAACCCAAGGAGAACAAATACAATGGTCCCAAATCGGGCGTATATAAATACATTGGGCCAGTATTAAATTTATTTTACCAATATTGGGTCAATATTTTTTAATGTAACAGACGCCAATATTATTATATCAACATTGCTACAATATTATGCCACGATAAATTTTCAAATGTTCGTCAAATTGACAAAACAAATAATACACCAATATTTTGTAGGTTACCAAATGCCAATATTGTCAAAACAATATAGACCCAATGTATCACCATTGTCAGTTTCACTATATTGGCTGGACTTGAAAATGTAATATTGGATCAATATTTTCTTACGTTACTTACATTGACAAAATAACAACCCAGATAGCAAAAATAGTTTGGATTTTTTGATCAAGCTGGAATAAAGGTTGCCATGACAACGGTGACAGCTTGCTTCCAGTTTGTTGCGGCAAGCTACAAGCTGGTATCCAACTTGAATTAAGCATCCTACTTTACACGTGACAAGCTTAAAGTATACTTGCTTTGCAACCTCATTGTAAACTTGCAGAATGGTTGAATTAAGCTTGTTTTCCAGCTTCAACTATGCTAGCCTAAGTATGTATCATGCTTTATTCCAACTTTATTATTTAGCGACAAACATGAATTGTGCTTAATTTTACCAATTTAGATAAAACTTACTTTACCAGCTCACATAATGTTTGTTGTTTCAACAGCAATGGCAGCTATCGTCTTCTATCTATCTCGAATCATATTTACTTAAAATTACACAATTACTTGAAACTAATACTTATCAATTGTTTCTAAATTAAATTAATATCAAGACTACAAAACAGTAGTCTTAAATTAATACCCATTCTTTTAATTTTAAGTAAATGTAATTCTATTGAAGATGTTAGCTTGCTACTGAAAAGTACAAATAATAATATCAAGTGATCATTAGTTTTTACACGATTCATGTTATCGAAAATAAAACAGGTTATGATCACTGAACGTTTTTACCTATGCTAAACTAATAATGATAATAACAAATTATAAGGTTAACTATACTATAACAAATAAATAATGACAAACAACAAATCACTATATTCTAGTAAAAATCAAAGTTCAAAAACGAACACAATAAACGATAACTTAGAAAGCACTCGGAAGTCGGAATACTAAGTTGTACTAAATTACGGTACAGGGAATACGGTATGCTTACGCGCATCTACCCGTTACGTCACCGAGGAACAGAGATTGCGCCAAATATAAGATAATGAATGATAGATACACATAAATAAACAAACCTTTACAGAAATGTGATTTTGTTTGGGAATCTCAAGGTTTCTACACTGTATATATTTTATTAATTTAAAAAACTCCTTTAAGACTGATGTAATGGGACAAAAGTGTTGCGGTTCGATACAAATGTTTAGATGGAAATAAATCTGCAGTTCTTAGAAGAACTGATTTAAAAATAATGGTAATATAAATTCAAAAATAAAATTTAAAACCAACAGAAAAACGGAATACAAACATACGCAAATGACAAAAATACTATAATCGCTCAAGTTCGATAGTCGCACTAACAGAAAACTAATCAGCTGACAGAAATAAACAACATGCTTTCTAAACCATGTGGTCGGCTGTTATTGGCTGCTTTTGATTTGTTCATCGGTAACGTCATCTGACCGGCCTTGACGAATTTGAGAGTGGTGGCGAGCATACCATATTCCCTGTACCGTGTACATGCTTGCCAACTCATATAAAAGCTTGCGAATAAGGAAATGGGTTTGTTTAAACTTTAAACTTCTATTCTGCTTGACTCATCTTTGCTACTTAAGCGATTGCGATATGCTAGAATTTCAAGCGTAGAGTAAACTTGATTTAAACTAACCACGTTAAGCTGGATAAACAAGTCAAAATCGAATCAAAATGCAGGTTGCTGTAGAAATAACGAATTCGCAAAATATTGGACTATTATTATTCCAGCCAATATAGTCATAATCCTAAAAGTCGAATATTATGTTCATGAATATAACTCTAGTCTCTGGATTTCAAAATACAGTGTTCTTTTAATATTTTCTGATGCAGCCTATAACAATACTGTTAAAACAGAAGTACCCTAATGCCTACATTCTATAAGTTTTTGAAATTGGGCGAATGATATACAAATAGCATTTAGGCCACCCGTATAAATGTGCCATTACTTGTCAGATTTTAAAATCTAATATTGTACAAACATTCCATAATATAATTAGCGTTACTATTATTTAACTTACAGTAAACAAATATTTCAACATTATACTCGTTTTACTATACTTTAAATGCACAAAATAACTGTTCTATACATAAAGAAACCGCTTCAGTCACATATTCTGCAGAAATGCCTTTTTTGATTTATTAAATCGTATTTTACAGCAATATTATATTTTTCGTTAACGAAGTAGAGCTAAATTAAACCATATTAAGAGAATCGGTGTGGTATTCTTTGTTTTAAATTTGCCGCTTTTGAAACAGGTAGTATAGATATACAGGGCGAGCAACCGGATGTGACCACCACGTGACTGCAAACGTCACAGAAAAAGTGTATTTTTTGTTTTACTGTTTACTATCCTGCTTATTGTAGTGTTTACGTTTTGTCATCTGACATTTAACATGTTTGAAAACGCTAGTTTTTACGTTTCCGGCGATTTTCTTGTAAGTTTTCGCCTGTAATTTTTTGTAAATATAGCATTTATTGCACAGTAACTGTCTTTTTAAAGACTACTGAACGGAACGTTCAATATTTACCTAGTGAGAATGGCATTCTCGGATGAACAAGACAGGTTTATTTTAATGGCGCATTTTCGAAGTGCTACACAGGTACAAGACGGATCTTAATCATATTCTCTTCAGTCCTGCATTGAACAATTTACTTTGGAATATTCAAATGAGGGCCTTAAATATGATCGATTTGCTCGACATCGTAGCAGGCTGGTATAGCGATTTATGGAGACTGGTAGTGTTGCAGAGCGTAAAGCAGTAGGCGCGCCACAAATGTTAACTGAGGAAGCAGTAAATGATATTTCTGAGCGTATGACGACTAGTCCCAATAAATCAGTTAAAAAATTATCTTCATAACACTAATTGTTTGGAAAATATTACAGTGTTACAATTTAAATGGACCAGCCTGTATATTATATACTCGCATTTCAGTCTCCCTTTCAGTTTTGACGAAATATACTGGCTGATGTTAAATCGGAAAAAATGAAATAATAATACGTAAGAAAACGAGTTATGGGGCTACACTGGTTTTTGCCAAACTTCAGAAACGCCCCATAATTCGTAAACGTAAGAGATAAAGGAATTCGTTTTGCGTTATTATTATTTTTACGAAAAAAGCGCTCTGGAACCGTGTCTTAGTTTTTTTCCTATCTCCCACAGGTTCTCTGGATTCCTCGAAAACATACGTAAATGGGTCAGTCTGTATGCACACCATATAGATAAGAATTTAATTGCACTGCAATTAAATACAGCTACTATACAAAGCGAGTCACGAATATTCACTCGGTTTCTTGTGCCTAAACACGAAAATATATCAGTTTGAGATTTCAGTCAGATATACAGAGCGATAAAGAGCACATTTTAAACTTATTTTCAATTATAGAGAGTGACTCCAAAACGTACAACATACCAAAGTTGAGTTATTTTTAAAGGAACATCCTGTATTATATGTCATTTTCAGATTATAAGTTCGGATAACTTTGTTTATTAGTTCTCTGTGCCTACTAATTGCCAATTTAGAGAAAATTTGGTTTTTACGATAATGCAGGCGGTCTTCCAATAAACCAGCAAAACAGTTCGTACTCGTACTTGATATTTATTCAAACATAAATAACTCATTTAAGTTTAACGTAAAATTTAGATGATCCTAAATTAAACCTAAAGCTCACGTAATGGCAGCCGTTACTTCCCCTTAATATTATCATTCCAGATGGGGTGTTACGTAGACATCACGAGACAATACGGTCATGAAACGACCTACTGTTAAAGAAGTGGTTCAAACTTAACAACAAGCCAACAAATTGTATTGACAAGAAAACGTACCTGGCCCGATGTAGTCTTAAACTAACGTAGTAACAGCCGTTACTTTACCCTAACATTATAACTCGTTTCATTTAAATGGAACATTCTGTGTTTATCTGTCATACGTGAAAGCCTATTAAACGCCCTGCCAAAAGCAAACATATGTAAACATTTAGGACATAATATGTAAACATATGTCCTAAAATGGCTCGTTACTGAGTTATAGCCACTTGAAATTTTTCATTTTTTTATTTTAAAAAGGTTACAGAAAACGGGAGTTTTTAATGTAAATCATACTAGATGTTCAAAATGACCTCCAGGGGAAGCAACACACTGCTGAGCTCGTCGTATCATTGACTGCCTCACGCGCTCAAAAATTCCTGGTGTATTTCGAATTTGGTGGCATCCATCTTCTACTCTGCGTTGAATATCTTTAATATTTTCAATTGGAGTAGAATATACCATAGATTTTAAATGTCCCCCTACGTAAAAATTGGGAGGATTTAAATCGGGAGACCGTGCAGGCCACGCTACAGGTCTGGTGTTTTATTGTGTCGCTTAAATTGTTTATGTATGGTATAGTGTGGTATATGTTATGATTTGATTTTGTACCTGTCTTATATATTTAAATATTTAAATTTTTTTTGTTATTAATTTATTACAAAACTCTTTAGGATAACTATTTTTTCCAGTATTGTTCTAACTTTGCTTGAATTTTCTTTTCTAAAATCAGGGTGACCTAACTTAATACCCTGATCTACTAAACTGTTGATTACGCTTTTCTTTTAATTTACCGAAGTGTTTGAAAAATAATTGAAATGTTTACTACTACCAGTGTCTTTAATGTGCCAGTTTGTTTTGATATGCGTGTTATGGTGTATTATCTTTACATTTTAAAAATTTATAGAATTTTGGTATGTCTTAAATATACGTAAAACATATGATCACCTACATATCGCTTATAAATAATTATATATAATTAGAAAACATGGCCCATTTGGATGAAAAGAGCACCAGTTGTACAGTGTTTTTGGAGAATATCGCCAATAAATTTAGACATAGATGTTTTTGGTAGGAGATTTAATGTGCTTTTGCATACAGTATGTTCGAAAAGATATAAAATGTGAAATGTTGGGCCTATATCAAAATACATTTTTGTAAAAATCAAATTTTCTCAAAATTGGCAATAGATAAGTATAGGGAACTATAGACAAAGTTATCTTATTTTACCTCGTAAATTCTGAAAATAATTGCCTTTAGCTAAATACTCAATAATAATAAACAAACAGTACAAATATTAGACATCCGCTCACTGCTATGTGCTGTAAGTGTCGCAAACAATGATGGTATAACGTTTAACCCGTTGGCATAATCTGGGTTCGATATATTTCACACATTTTCTGCCTTAGGTAATGGTAATGGAAAGGTCATTGTTGCGCCTTCTTACTTACTAAACTAGAGCTGCTTTCGATTTGCCACAATTCTCACCTCACTTCACTTTTCTCACTAATAAGCATTTGCAAGTGAGTAAGTGATTTGTTTTGCTGAAGTGAGAATCATGTGAGAATGAAGTGACAAGTGAGGTGAGGAAAAGTGAGAATTGTAGCAAATCGAAAGCAGCTTAGGTGGTGGACAGCAGTTCTAGAACTGATACACCTCGGGCTGCAAGTTAATTTACAAGTCTAATTGCAGAATGTTGTTAGTTCTATCAAATTTAAGCGTTGGCAAATTTTTATTGTGTCACATAAATTACATTTAAACTGATATCACCTGTGTTTATAGTATTGAGAGCGACTGAAAGTTAATTTTACCCAAGAGTCCACAAACTGTTATTTCAGATTGATAGTGATATTTTTCAAAATTTATACCGTAAATATAATATTTTGTTTTTTAGGTGTTAGATGTTCAGGTTGAGGCTTCCACATCAGGACAACTAACAAGCGTGTTACTTATAAAATGGTTTATGGGGACATATTTCTACACCAAATACATTTTGGATAACAAACGACCTTGTTGCTTGACTCTTGAGGTGGTCATTGTCCGGCAGAATTAGAGCAGTATATAGGTATACCTACCGATAAAATTACGCATATTTAGAATAACTCGCAACACGCAAAAGTCTATAAATTGCCGATTTTGAAGGTCGTTTTTATCATCTAAAAGTCCATTTCCGCAAAAAACGTAGGACGGCGTTTTACAAGACTTGATGAGTTCTTTCAAATAACCAAGTTTTATTCAGATCGGCGTTTGAGACTTAGGATACTTTCCTTGTAGGTAATCAAAGCTAAAAAATAGTTTGGGCGAAAAAATGAACAACGTTGTCAAAGGAATTATACTATTAGAAAAACATCATGCACCTGCGATTCTGCTCATTAGTATCTACTTCTATTATCTGTTGATTTCCTTAATTTAGTATTGAATTTTTCCTGTAAGGGATTTCTGCCATTATCATTTGTATGACTATGTTAATTTACAAAGATTGTGTACCGAATTTTCACACATTATATAACTCGATAATGCACACGCAGATGATAAATATAATCCAGTTCCTAGCTCCGACAAGATAGATAACAAGAAAGCCTGGAATTCTACATATACAATATATATTTAATAAACGTCAACATACATATGTAACAGAAAGTAATTTACATTACTCACATTATATAAAGTATCTTAAGTTATTTTGTTTCTAAATACTAGTTAAACACAAAGGCTGCCACCGTAGATGTATATAACTATTACTAATTTTCATCTACACTGCATAAACATACTCGTATTTAATACAAAAATGATAAAACTACTTAAGTAATAAACATCTGCATGTTCACCCGGTTGATTTAGAATCGACTCAAACTACCATAAAAGCCGTTAAAAGTATGCTTTATTGCGGTCCCCGAATGCAAAGCAGTAATAGTATGGATGGTCAACTGTATGTAAATTACTACGTATGTAAATTACTATCTATGTATATACAATATATTTTTCTATTAAATCCAGTTTCATATGCAAGGGATCATTTATAAATTCCTAAACCGATAATTTCTTAATGCGAGCTTAACATATGTATATATAATTAAATCACTATCGCATACAATTTCACTATTATTCTATTTATGTAATTAAGAAATTACATGAATAAGAATATGTATGGGGGCAAGATATAAAAGTCTATTACATATTAGAGTGGATCGAAAAACGCGTTTTTTTCTGCAATACAATTCTAATAACGCGGAAAACTTGCGCATAGGCGTCATTATAAATGAAAAAATATTAAAAAAATTTTTTCAAAATTTGCAAAATTACAAAAAATACATTTTTTGTTGTAATAGTGAAAAAAGTGTTTTTAAGAGTGTCCTTAACGCATACAAAAAATAATTAAACCCATACTTGTTTTACTGAATTCGCGCAAAAGGTCTAAAATTGCGGGTTGTATCGCAAAAGAACGATATTTCATGATTTTCGACGATTTTTAAAAATGTGCCAAAACCAATAAAAGTTTTATTTTTAATTTGTAATAGTGTAAAAACCATTCAAAATAGTTTTCCCAATCCAGAAAAAATACTTTCAGACCTGTAATTCCTTAACTGTATATATTCGTGCAAAAGGTCTAAATTATAGTATAAGTTAAGTTAAGTATAATCCCATAAAAACGCCGTTTTCCATATCTGATGAGTGTTTATTTAATACATTAGGTTTGTAATAACACTCTAACAAGTGATTTCCACATCCACCCTACGCAACCAACCAACCAGGGCGAATTTTATTTACAATATTTACAGTAACTATTTACTTTGAACAATGCATATGTTCGTTGTAGGAAAAAGATTATTTACATAGAAGCCCCTTTGAGTTCTGACTTTTAATTAAATGTGGGCATCAGCTGTCTTGATTTTAAAGTAGCTCTAATATAACTATCTCGATTTTCATGCTCGCACACTTTTTCTGCTGCTTCTGTAACCAGTTTTACATACCTCTCAAATGACTGGGTGTGGCATGGGAATTTGAGGTAGTTAAACGCTGATAGCGCTTTGTCTTTCAACAAAGAAGCAGTTCAGTTGGCATCTTGGACAGTAGTGGCGGCGGTGTTAACTTGCAGATTGACCAATCAATTACTTCGGTATAGTCGTTTGCACTAAAATTTATTGAAGGTATTTTGAAGTCTCTTAACCTTCAGCCGATGGCTCATTTCTGGATTTAAGGATGCTCCTGTAGCCAAGTTCTCTAATGTGTGGTCTCTCATCCATTATCATAGCCAACATAACATTTTCAGGGCGGCAATCCTGCCCGCAACTTTACGTCTTTTGCGCGAGTTCAGTAAAACAAGAATGGGTCTAATTACTTTTTGTATGCATTAAGGACACTCTTAAAACATTTTTTTCACTATTACAACAAAAAATGTATTTTTTTTGTAATTTTTGCATTTTTTTTTAATTTACCGGGATTTTGACTTTTTTAGGCCTTCTGCCCGATTTCAAATTTTGAAAAAAAATTTTTTTTTATTTATAATGACGCCTATGCGCAAGTTTTCCATGCTATTAGAATTGTATTGCAGAAAAAAAAACGCGTTTTTCGATTCACCCTATTACATATACTTTAGAGAATGAATGTTCGCATGATGGTGCAGAAAATGTCCTTCAGAACCAACCAATAATTAAAAAGTTTTTTCTGTGTATTAATTTGTTTTCAGTTTGACTGCCTTTTCGTTTACCTTCTCTATTATTTGAAATAAATTTTTATGTGTTTACTGTGTGTTTTGTTATTAATTCTCGAATAAAATCAGTGTTTTTAACGAAACAAAGTTAAGATGAACATAGATTCCTGTCTATCTGCTTTGATAAATAATTTTTCTTATGGTTCTAAAATTGATTTGTATTATTATTTTATTTGCGTTTATATGTCATTAATGGTAATGGGTGTTGGCAAATGCTACACTACGTAATAACGCAGGTATTAAAAGTATCTGAAAAAGAATATATTTCTGCAGCGATCTTCCTATTCATTTCACATTACGTTGCTATTTTACCTGCTCATAAGCAAATCGCTTTATTACTACAAACATCCAGTTTAATGTTGAAAGTTTCTGTGTGCGACGTTAGGTCTACTTCGCTTTTGGGTGAGTCGATTTTAAATCAACCGAGTGTACATACATATATACTATTAAATAGTGCATAAAAAATAGCAATAACATGCTAAACTAAAAATTAAAAAAAACATTACGACATAACAAAATATATTTTGACAGATGAACACCAACAAAAACCTTTAGCAGCGATAACATATTTACAAAATAAATGAATAGTCTCAAGACACCACCTGTGCTGACGAGAATATTTTAAGCAATTGACACAAAAGTGGCATATAAACATGGACCGCTTACTTTCTTTCCCGTTCCTTCTTTTGTAATTTTTTTCTTCTTGAAAGCTTTTTTAACACGTAGTAGTAAAAAAGCCGCCCTGTCGATAGTTAGCGCTGTATACTGTTTCTTTTCCTCCATTCTTCCGCTATTAATATATTCTACTATATTTCATCCGAGTAGTACGCACATCCGCAAATTGTTCGATTATTAGGTCTATATTTCTATTAAGCATTAATAAAAAATGGTCCGAATTCGGTTAGCTAGATTTCGAATATTAATAGGCAAAAATCGATCGCGTTAAATATTAATGAGTGTTTTTCCACCAATCACTGGCCGCTGGAACATCGAAGCAAACACTAGAGCGGGAGACTACTGTTCTGCTCCTACCACCCTTTACACTTCGCTAAGCTTGAAAAGGGTTGATTGGACACAAAAAACGCAATCAAACAACCCGAAAAGTCCTGGTGAATTGGATTCCCATCGCTACAATCGGTACAGTGCCTGAAAAAAAAAAAAATGAGTCAATTTATGATTTCCTTAGCTTTTTGAAAAAAGATATTTGATTACGCTAATGTAATACAGACACATACTGTTGTTTTCTGTAGAAGCTTATTTGATTTAAAGTAAGATTTGGAATACAATATTCGTATAACTATTGATGATTACATAACATATTTAGAATAATAAAATCATAACAGATATAAAACGATACCAATTTTCATAAATTTCTGAAAGACAGGTCAACTTACTGTTTTTAAAAAGGTATTCTTACCAGAAAAACACAATAAGGATAAATCCGAATTAAATAATTTGTTACCTTGATTAGCCACTCTATAGTGCAGATATCTTATACATATACAAAAACTTTGTTGAAAAATTAATTTTATTCTTTGATTCTGAATTAACTTGTTCTCAAAACAAGCATAATACTTGTTTCAAGATTAAAGTTACGTTCTCATGTTTTCATTATAAAAGACCTGTTGCAGCAACAATATTACTCGTTAATAATAATCCATATCATTCTTTGATTTAAGAACGTATGAACGTTGTAGTAAAAATCAAGGATTTATTTCCCAGATCTAAACAGAATAACCTTAACATATTAGAATTTATAGCTTCGTTCACAACTTATGTCATATAGGTATGTACAATTTGTAATGTATGCTAGCTACTATGTATGCTCACTATATTGGACAAATTACTCTAGTATTATCACTACCATTAATTATTGTATATACCTTTGCCGAAGATAGATACCTCTTTGACAAGGGTCATGTAATACCGTAATTTTGGGTGCACTATACCTGCTAGAAACTTCAAGTTGTTGGAAAACAAAGTTTGTTAAGTTGAAATAGATTTAATATTGTAATAATTATACTGGTTTATATGGTATCTGGGGTATATATAGAAGCATGTGCCAGTGTTATACATGTAACTAACGTTTATTGCTATGACGTAAAGCTTATTTTAAAGAAACGACATTGAGGATACTGTCCAGAAATTCTATATGTGGGATATTTTAGAAAGCAGTTTTGTAGCGCTGAATGGTACGTATTTGGTTACTTATTTGGTACGTATATTATGAATACCAAATCAAACTGGCATATTATAGCTTACTCTGTACTAGAGCAAAATATAGAATTCTCATAGGTACAACGCTGCTAAAATCACTACATTACCGTATCAGAAAAGTAAAAGACTTAGGGGCTAAGCTACACATAGCAAAAATATGTTCAGGCAAAGTTAGGACCGAATAGAAAAGTATACCCCTGTTCAGGCAGGTAACAAAGTGCGTCGACGAATTGGTGGAACTTTCGAACTGGAACAAGGTCTGCTTGGCTTGGATACCGGGTTATCAAGGGATCGATGGCAAAGTAAGTGCTGACGCACTCGCAAAGAGAGGGTCAGAGATAGAAATGTACAGCCCAGAACCTTTCTTCGGGGTTGCAAGGCAAACGGCCTGGAGATACATAGGCGACGGGGTCCGTACGAAACAGCAAAAGTACTATACCCGGTATAATACATGGTAAAACCTTTATAGGGAAACCTTGCAGCAAGAGAGCTGAACTGAGAGCATGACTGCAGGGCACTAGATCGCATGAACATAACCTATTTGGGAGAACGAAAGGAGACCCAGAGACATACCTTACCCACTCGTTTAAGGACCTGTACAGATTAGTGGAGGGGACTACCATGTTAAAGTGTATGACTTGAATACACAGACGTGGCACGATAAGCCTGAAAGCTGCGGTACCTACCCGGTAGCCATTGATTGGACAGGTCTGGCATAAAGGAAAAAATACCCAAGTCTCTAATTTTATACTTTCTCTCAATTGAATCAGACGCAACAGTGTAGTTGAAACTAAGCATTTTATATAAAACACAACTTAGCATTTCTTGAGATTTAAGACGATGTTATATAATGATATCTCCTTGTTGAATTAATAATTATTCTAGTATTATATACTTACTATTTTCTTAAGGAATTGAATAATACGAATATAAAATTATTGTTAATAATTCACTTCACATTTTGAATGCAATAACAGGTAAGTTTAGCCCCTAGAATCATTCATGCTAAAACATTATTAAATCATAATGGGTAAGTGATCATATAACGTCGACTTTTTATCAAGCGCTCGTTATATCTCGGGTAGACTGGCTTCGAGCCTTTATCATGCCAGCCAAAATCGCTAAAGTAATTTCAAGGATTATGTTATTGCCACCAGCCCTTGAAAGAAAAGGAGCAGAAATAACGCTATACACTATTTGATTATTTGTTAAATAAAAATGTCATGGTCCAGTCCTAATTGTTCTCTTGATCTGGCTTTTACCGTTACTCAAAAAACGTATGTTCTCGTTCTTTATTTTGTCTCTTACTGTCAACGTAACGATTTTTTTATTTGGTTCTTTAGTTCGTTAAAATTCTTTTAAATTCCGTTAGTAAGTCTAGCATCCGATTATGTAGAACTTCAGTTAAGTAAATTTCAGTGTAACCAAATTGTTGATCTCAACGAAACTGAAATATCTTCACTTAAAAATATTAGCTTCAACAGATATTTTTTACCTACCAAATCTATTGCTAATGTTTGGTTCAGTGGAAAAGACCATTCAGTAACTCCTCCATCAGTTTTCCACAGAAAAAAATCTTACCAACTGTATCGTGTGTTACCATTTCTGGTGAACACAAACAACAATATTTAAACTGATGAACGGAAAGAATATAATGGAGTGGCATACAATTGTTTTCAGTGGCGATATAGGATTTAAGATTGCATGATATTTCTCAGATGAATATATGAAGACGTGGTAAAGACACTATTTTCAATTTCCTATTGCAAGGTGTGTAATTTACACGAATTTTACATGTTTAATGTGGTATTATTTCTTAGCAAGTTTTAACTACTAAAAATTCTATATGCCGTATTTAATTTCTATTGATGTCTAATAGGTGTACAGTACTATTTTTTAAACACCCCAATTCAACATAAAATATTGGAAAATTGTGATTGTAACTAATTGTACGAGTAAATAATTTTCCAGTATACTTTGTCCCTATCTTTAGGCTACAGCGTTACTAATTGACCACTACTCGTATACTATTGTACTGCCACCCATCTGAGCAAACCCCGGTCTTAGAACAATTCCAATATTCAGATGCTGGCGCCACCGAATTATAAACGCCCGGCGCTCTGGTCGTTTATAATTCTGTCGAGCATATCATATGTTCCTCCCATAAATAATTTCTTTATAATTAGGGTTTTCGGAATATTATCCTGGGAGAAAGCTCTTCAGGTTATAACTACAATATTTTATAAAGTAATGTCTTTCCTGACCCTCACTCTACTTCCATATATTTTAAACCATAAAGAAAAAGTATTACATCACACGAAACTCATTTTCATTTATTGGAATAACTACTACATATTCATGCAAGCTAAATTTAGGTGAATGCAGTACCACCATTTTCTGGTGAAATTAAATTTGCATTCGTTGCAACACTTAGTTTTATTACATGCAAAGCGAAGACACGAGGATTCACAAGGTCACAAAATCTAAATTTCGTGCATGAAGATCTTAAACTATTGAATATTTGACGCTGCTTTTAAATAAGTTCGTGATATGACTTTATTTTTGTATAATATAAAAGGTATGTCATATGCAAGTTAAACCGTATGATTAAACTACTTTCAAAGCAGTAATATATTCAGAGGGTGTTTCATTCCGGAAATTTTACTCAAGGATAAACTGTTCTTAACTAAATGCTCCTATGTCTGCATTAACATTTTATCGATAGTTACTTCATTTATTATAATTTGAGGTTCTTTAAGATGTCGTGTCCAACCAAATAATTCATCAGATCTGTTTACCTCACATAAATTCCAAAGCGAACTATTAAAGTACCTATCTGTTGAATCATGAACATATTTCTAATTTGACACAATTTATTTCACAAAACTTTACACAACGCATCATTTATTTGTTGTTTTGTTGTAGAGTAGATAGGAGCAATATAAAAAATTATAACTTAGCGCTACACCATCATAAATTACAAAACAAAAAATGGTGTTACATCATTTCAATTTTGTCTCTTAAAGTTTGTAATTACGCTATGCCAAATAAGATGTTTCTTTATTGAATCTATCTAACCCACGTGAGTCAGCATAATTCCATAGATAGCTTTTAATACAAAGAAAATTGCATCACTACAGTGCATGTTGGTTTCTTATTTATCTTACACTTGTGCTACTGATCTTGTTTGTATTTTTAGCTTCTAAATAAAGTATTTTATGCAACCCTTCAGTTAAAAGTTTTACAGATTTTGTTCGTCATAATGAAATACTAGCAAATATTTCAAAAACTACTAAGTTCGAGTTCAATCATAAATGTTACAGAAACAATAGAAAAAATATCTAATCTGTGCGTGTGTGTTAATATGAAAATGTTTATATTGTACATATAGTTAGTAAGCTAGTCGTGTGCTCAGTAGAAATATGCTGGCAGCTAATAAGTAAATAAATAGCTTAGCAAGTTGGCTAGTTCCATTGAAATTTAATCAATGATTAAAAGTAAATTTTTACGACAACCTAAATAAATATTTAGTTTCTATAAAATAAGTAATTTCATTATTTTATATAATTTACGGTAACTATGCAGAACTATTTCTGCTAAATTTACTATTAATGTGAATGTACAGTTTGTGTACCCTTTGACACGCTTATGAAACTTTCTGCCGCTCATACTCGTTCGATAGTTTTCGTAAATGGCCGAAAGCGACCGAATTGGCGTGAGCGGAAGAAAGTTTGATATGCTCTTCAAAGGAGAAGACATTACTTAATACACAAACTGTACATACCACCCTTATCTTTATTATACAGATTACTAAATTCGGCAAAGAAAAAGAATGTTCAGTGCAGTACGGAGAACAACGTGGAGCGCCGAACTGCGTGGCAAGGAAACTCGAGTGTCCGTGTCAAAGTAAACTTGTTCAGTACTATTCCACTGATCGTTGTAAGTGTTTATCAGTACACACATACTTAGAAAATTTCGCATTTATAAGTACGTTTCGGAAACGGCCTATTTTGAAGAAACTAGAAAACGCAAGTATTCACGTAATAGTGGGTATGCTGGATTTAGAATGCGAAGGCGATAGAATTACATGTGTAAGATACGACAACTATTGACCTGCTGGTAGGTGGAAGTATGAACGCCACATAAAAAGTATAAAACACTGCTTTGCAATCCATGGCCAACGATACAGCGATCTATTAACATTTCATATAGCTGTTTGCTTTATACTATGTAATCGACCGTTCACTTTACTAGACCAATAACTATGTTTCCTTCTGGAACAAGTATTCGGATTATAGATTACCAAGTCGAACATCGATACGAAACGTTATGCCATCTGCCAAAATTGTGGTTATGTGTTATTTGAAAGTGTTATTGATACTAAATACTAAAGAAAGATCCATTAAGTCGTCACAAAGATTACTTTATGTACTATATTGTATAAACTTCAAAGGTGTTTATTAACAATCTTTATTAATACATAATAATATACACGTGATATACACTAATTTCCAAAGCGTGGCCATATTGCTGCTTCCACGCTACTATCTATTTCTATAGATGGCGCTAGTTGTTCAATATATTACACTTTAAATTTGCAAATATAACCACTGGGTGTGGAACAGTCGTTTTCATCATTAAAAATATGTATTCTGCACGCCGTACTCATTTGACTGGAACAAGCGTGGAAACATATTTAATGGTTCAAATATTTAATAGATGGCACCCAGTTTCCGAGTTCATGGAAGCTTCTTAAAACATGTTTCAACGCGATATATTTTTATCATTATTTTATGTGTAAACGCTCATGCGTCCGTATCGCCTATGCGCACTTGTGAAAGTCACGACCATAAATTATACTAGTACGTAAACGTTACTGAACGCTTGCCGTGATACAGCTGCGAGGCCCCTCCACGTCTTTTTCCGCACTGCACTGAAACTTTCTCCGCTTTGCCGAGTTAGATTACTGCATAACTGTCGAAATTACATTTTGTCCAAAACCTCTGTAAAATTAGTCATGAAATTCCTTTACAACTAAATTGAATTCGGAAATTCTCTTATTGATGTATTACTCTACGACTGGTATTCGTAGCGAAGGAGGCGAGATGAGTATCCATTACAATGAAGAAGTGAGTTTAAAAACACATTTTATTTGTATAAGTGAATAATTCGGCTAACTATTCACCATCTTGTCCGAGTGATAGTATAAATTCTTTTTCGGTGTGATTATTGAATTAAAGTAAATTAAAGCTTGCCAATTAATGCCGCAAATAAGTAGTCCTCTTAATGTATCAATAAAAACAGTATTACATTATTACTCACAGTTGACATATAAATTCAAGAAGTAACTAGCACACTTGGGTTATACATATATTAATTTTTGTTAGTAAAGGTTTTATGTTTAATAGATAGTAGTAACAACTATCATCAATGATTTTTACAAGTAGCACAACCGAAAACGTCGATGATAATAATATTAATAATTAATACAACATTGTGCATTAGCTTATCGTGCATGGAAAAGGCAAAATGCCGGGTATATAATTTTGATAGACACTATTATTTTGTGTTTATGAACAAATGCTATTGGCACAACATTTAAACAACTTTTACGTATAGTTATTTATACTTAATAAGTTGTTGAAAGTCACATTTAAGACGTCTAATTTAAACATTATTGGAAAACAATATGTGTAATTAAGAAGGTTAATGCCGCAGTGAAAAAGTGTATATTGGAGAAACACACTTGAGCAACTGTGAGCCAAGATTTGAATATAGTAAAAAAAAACTTTTGGTGGTGTTTTCCTTTTCTACTAGTATTGAACATGAGAATACTGATTGTGATTGTCCGTAATTGTGCGAAAGAGCATATAGAAGTGACAGTTGTAAAGGCTTATTGCAGTGAATTGTGGTATATTTGCTGTATTAAAGATGTTTCATGTTCCAATACATATTTAACAACTATTGGACTAAAACAACATATCTAGGAGTGATACTACTTTTAATACTAAATATAGATCTTGATATTCTGAATTAATTTTGTTTGCGCTGTTAACCACTTTGGCCCCAACAACGAATGGTAGATAGATCGGGCGAAAATTGTCCACGAAAAATGTCTCCTTGGAGAATTATACCCCGACCTCAGCTACTTAAACATTGCGACTAACGATCCTTTATTAAGAAATTTTGCAAAATATTTACATGATGATATGGGCGCGATAAATCCCATGAATATTATACCTATGTATAACCAAAATCAGCCCAATCTGGTGATTCTATTTGGAAAAAAATGCTTATTCCGTGTCCACTGATGTAATTTTTAACAGAAATTTTTAACAGCAATTTTTAATAGCAAATGTAAAAATATTACATTTTATAACATATGTATGTAATTCCATTTGCATATAACTACAATAGCATGCATAGTTGACTAACTGCATAGCAAACTAATTGCTATATCATAAAAGCGTAGGATATTTTGACGAAAAATTGATAAAATATTCGAACAAATAAAATGAACAAACCACCTTAATAATAAAATTTATTGCAAATAAATACTTATATTTAAAAGCACAAATAAATATAAAACTAAGCATATTAAAACTGAGAGCAGTATAGTAAAAACGTTTTTACAATACCCAATTTTATTTCTTTGAGACAGTTTTACCATTTCAACGAAGCAGGAATGTTGTGCTAAATTTCTAAATTATCAATGTAGATTATGTTTGAGCAATGTCGATTTGTCCCTAAGACTATACGATGGCTATCCATCTATTTCATACATAGAATTAGTACTGGTATTTCACATTATATAACGCAAGAATTGTAAAGACATCCTACTACTATATTGTAGGTAAAACAAAGATACAAGAAGGACACCGGACGTAAATGAATCAGCCGCCTCTCCTTTTAATTAATCCGTCAAATTGAAGGCAATTCACGCTTTATAAATTCCCATCATGAGGACGTACGATGACAAGGCTAAAACAAAATGAATAATGTACAGCAACGCCCTACCATGGTATTATGGTGTGTAAATAAATAGCGCTGCCAACAATTTTACGCTTCTCGTAGCTGACTTTGCTGTAAAACTAATTGAACTGGTTTACTACCGAAATATATTCATCACTTATTGATCAAACCTCTTAGTTATTAATACCTAAAATATGTATTATCTTGTATTATAGTGACATCACGTATATTACTATACAATATGTATATACTGCAGGAGAAAAATTTATTTTCAAGTTTATATACTAATAAAATATAAATGTAACATCAACAGTTAAGGTAATGCATCTACAATCAAAAATATAATCAACATTGAGTTAAATTTTTATCTATTCATATCAGATATTTTACCAGAATGCAATAAAATTCTTTTAAAATGCATTTATAATATACTGTTCAACTTCATATTAAAGAGGAAATGAGGTTCCCGGTTGGTGCTTTGCACTTACCGGGGGTTTGGGGAGAGGGAGCTCTTGGCTTAATTGCCTAGGCCGAGAGGAGACAACTTCATAAAAAACCTAAATCCTAAGCTTGTGGTCGAGCTGATGGGATGCGTGGCTGAATAGAAGATCAGTCCCTATCGGCTACTTACTCGTGGGAGTCATATGATGGAACCGCAAGATAAAATACATAAACCTAAATCCGGGGACTCTGAAAAGAGACACCCAAGTAAACCTGTAAAGGCACCTACTATGGATGCAAGGGCAGGAGGCTCGTGAACCGACAGTCCAAAACCGAGATCCAAACTCTCCGCCACCGAAAGGCACAAACACAAGGCTAGCCACTTTGGCGCAGCCGGGCAGCACTACGCCCAAAATAGAAAAGGCCGGCAGGGAAGCGACTATCGGTAAACCCAGCACCAGTCACGCTGTGACTTCGGGGTGAAACGAAACCTCTCTGAGGGCAGCACACCGAAAGCAGCCACAAAACGAGTAAAGACAGGAAATCATGCACCTAAAACCGACAAGGAGGCACTGACGACAATCCGGATGGCCATTGTGCCTGAGGATTATCCTCGCAGGAGCGGGCGAACCAGATCCGAAACTGCTTGCTGCTAGAAATGGATAAGATAGAAGTCGGAGGACCGGAACCAGGATTTAGCGAGGTCCGACACCGTAGGGGTGTGCTGCGGGCAGGCTGCCTAGACACGAGCACCTGCTTGTGGCTTGCGGGCGCTGTCCGAAGCTGTACCCCTGGGAAGGTGCCAAGCTGAAACTGGTGAGGGAGGAAGACTCGCCAAAATCCGTCAGGGGCATGGCTTGGGTCGCAGCCCTACTCTGTCCTCCTCTCCCCACTCTTTCTGCCAATTCTGCCAGGAGCTGGAGGGAGTTCCTGAATGCTCCAGAATTCGTAAAGTCCTCGCCAAAGAAGGGCCCTGCATAATAGGAACACTGAACAAGCCAAACAGTGATAAGGCCGAAACAGAAGAGCAAGTTCACAAACACCTCCTAGAGGTGCACTTCCCCGCCTCCAAGACCATTCAGACCCAGACTGGGGGCAATGTGTGGAACTGAGCTATGATACCTAACTTAAGAGCGCGGAAAGAAGACTGGAACGTCGCACGAAAAATAATTCAAGTATCTAAAATTCGATGGGCCATCGAATCTTTCAAACCCTTTAAATCGGTGGGTACGGACGGCATTTTCCCGGCACTGCTACAACAGGGCCGAGAGCCGCTGTCCCCAATTCTATGTATCCTACTAAGGAATACTTTAGCTACGCGTTACATATCTAATAGCTGGAGAGAGGCTCGAGTGGTCTTCATTCCTAAACAGGGCAAGGCGTTCTACACGGGAGCGAAGTCGTACGAGCCCATCAGCTTTACTCTATTCTTCTGAAAACTTTAGAGAAGAAAAATAATAAAACTGCCTCTAAACGAGAACCAATATGCCTATCAACCTGGAAAATTCTGTGAGCAGGCTATTCATGAGCTTGCCCGGCGAGCAGAAATTGCCTTAAGCAACAAAGAAATCGCGCTAGGCACCTTCCTTGATATAGAGGGCGCCTTCGACAGGCTGGCTTTTCTGTCGATGGGTAGGAAACTGCAAAGATGTGGAGTCGAGCCAACGGTGACAAGATGGATCGACGCCATGATAAGAAACAGAACAGTTCATGTGCCACAGAACCTCTGCACTATAAAAGCGACCGTGGCAGCTGGCTGCCTACAGGGCGGAGTGCTATTACCCTTGCTGTGGTGCCTGGTGGTGGATGCCCTGCTTTCTGATCATCGGACGGCGGGCTTCCATGCACAGGGCTATGCCGATGATATCACCATCATGATCTGCGGTAAGTTCGAGAGCGTGATATCCAAGAAGATGCAAGTCGCACTCGGGCTCGTGGAAAGGTGCTGTAAAAAAGGGTTCGACTCAAAGATACTCATATCTTCTGAGATCAAATACCTGGGGGTGACTTTGGACGCCAAATTGGCGTAGAAACCACACCTAGAACGGGTAACAAACAAAGTCACGAGAGCTTGTAGAGGAGGGCTTTTGGGCTTGTAGAGGAATATTTGGTAAAACGTGGGGGCTGAAACCTACGATGGTACACTGGCTGTGCACGAAAGTTATAGTACCTTCTATAACTTATGCATCGTTGGTCTGGTGGCCCAAAGCTAGTTTGGGCTATGCGACCAACGCACTCAGTAAAGTCCAGAGAATTGCCTGTTTAGGCATTACTGGAGCCATGTCCTCGACGCCGCGGCGAGGACATGGCGATGGAGGCGATCCTTGGGCTTCCTCCGTTGCAGAATGTTCTGTGATCGGAGGCAGTCAGTGGCTGCAGGAGTTTCTCCGGTAAAACGGGAGATCATATCAGCATCTTCACCTACATAGAGCAGACAGTACCACTATCCATGAGGGCGGACAAGTTTTCGCCTACTTAATTTCAGCTTCAGTGGGGGATACAATGTAAACATCTCCAATAGAGAGACTGCCAAAACCCTCGTTCACAAACCGAGACAGAAGGTATGTCGCTGGTTTATGAACGCCTCTAAAATACCTAGCGGCACGGGAATTGGAATTTGGAGAAATGATGAAACCGACAGTGAAGCTTGTAGCCTAGAGAGCTCTGCGTCCATCTTCCAAGCCGAAGTAATCGCAATCCAGACCTGCGCGGAAGGCATATTAAATTGCACGTAGGTTAATAGAGCAGTGGAAATTGTTTCTGACAGTCAGGCTGGCCTTAGAGCACTACAGGCTGTCAGGTTTGACTCCGAGGTAGTGCTTCACTGCCATAGGGCTCTCGTAAAACTGGCGGAACGTCACAACACCATGCTGAGATGGGTGCCAGGTCACTGGAATCAGAGGTAATGAAATGGCTGACAAATTAGCTAGAGGTACCAGCGAGGGACCACTCATGGGTCCAGAACCTACATGTGGAAACTCCTATGGCAGCATCAAAGCCGTTGTTAGATCCGGACTCGCTGCTAGGCATTGCTCCCATTCAAATGTAAAACTCTCGGGATTCGCCCGTATGAGAAAAGACTGCGTAAGTCAGTTTCTATGAGCAGGATCAGGCTGAGATTACTCACGGGAATCTTAACCGGTCACTGCGCACTGAACAAATACCTGCATCGCATGGGCATAGTAAACTCTCCCCTGTGTAGAAACTGTAGGAATGCAGAGCAAACTACGATCCATCTTCTTGTCGACTGCTCGACAGTGGACAGGAGAGGCAGAGTTACTTCAGGGTCGGGCGTCTGGACGATCCCGGATTAAAAAAACTAACTCTCGACCAGGATGCGGACTACTTTGTTCGAGTGCAACCTGGCTAAGAGGAGTAAAACAGCATGGAGGCACAATAGACCTTCCTTATGGCCGAGCTTGCCTTTACGGTTCTTCCGCCCGTGCAGTTACCGCTGGAAACATTGAAAGAGTGAGATGTATGATCGACGAAGATCCAAGATACACCTATCAAGCGATTGAGGCAACTCTTGGTGTTGGATCCGCAACAGTAGATTCAATTTTACATGATCATTTTCGGACAAAAAAATTGTTACTCGTTAGGTGTCACAGACTCTTAACGATATCCAAAAAGTAAAGAGAGTAAGAATCGCCCAGAAAACGTTAGGAATATTAAAAAATGGTGAACAATGATCGCATTCTATCAAAAATAGTAATAGGTGATGAAACTTACATTCCATTTTACGATATTCCTACCAGCCAGGAGAGGCGTGCGTGTATTCAAGATGCACCGACACGAACAATGTCCAAAAAACAAAGAGCTCTCAGGAAAGTTGTGCATGCAGTTTTCTTCCATAGTACTGGACTAATGTAAAACCAATCAAGCTGGAAAATCGACGTAGAATCACAGCAAACTGGTACACCACAAAATATTTACCTGTAGTTTTTGTTAATATTACATCACAAGAATGAATCGTCACACAGTGCAGAGCAGACAGTTTAATTTTTACGTGAAAATAAGGTAGAAGTCATTGAACATCCACCCTATTCGCTTCATTTGGCTATGTGTGAATTCTGGTTGTTCTTTAACCTAAAGAAACATGTACGTAGTCGACGTTTCACGATGAAAACTGAGATAGACGAAGCAACTCATCTATCTTTTGAGAGCATTCTAGAAGATGACTGACTTCGAGTTTTTACGTCGTGGAAACTTTGGTTACAAAAGTGCATTGATGCAAGGTGTGATTATTTTGAACATAAATAAAATCATTTTCGCAAAAAGACGTAATTTTCTTGTATGTCACAATACCTATCGTGCATGGTACTATGTCCTGATGCAGATATCTTTACGGAAATAACATTCGTTTGTTAGTTAGTAGTGTTGTTACTACCAGGAGGATACTATCAAAATTGTACACGTATTTATTTAACCGAAAAGTGTATACGCGAAAGTCGTTAAATAGTTACAAAACTATACTACACGTAATTAATACTTTTTCAAAAATATCCAAATATCTGAAGAAAAAAGAAATAGTCTAAACATTTGCTTTATGACACTTTATTTTTTTGCATAAACTAGACACTATCATAAACGAGATATGTGATGCTGCATAGTTGCCTAGATCTTGGGAAGATATAAATGACAAGCAATACAGAGAATTCAATTCGTTCATTCATGTGGTATACGTGTATTGTTTCAAGACAATCCATCAGATCACACAGAGACAATCCCAAAGCTCGTTATTCGTATTTTATGCATCATAGAAGATGTTCGACCTTAGTTCTGATAGAACTCCTAGCAAAAATCTGTTTCTTAAGTTAAAACTTTTGTTGAAAAAGGCTCCAATGAGTAACTTTAAAACATGGTTTTATCTATCGCATTTTGAAGGCAAAAGACCTGAAGACAATTTTTGTATAGAGAGGTTAATTTATAGATTTCATGAATATATTTCTATACAGAGATATTATGTTCAGAAGCAGTTACTCGTGTGTATCTAACATTCTTCATAAGGCAAAATGCGAACTATGCTTCGACCCTATCTGCATCTTTCCCAATTATTATAATTGTCTATTGGTTCTGTTCGAATCTGATGAGGTCACTGAATCAGATATACATATGTATGTAGTACTTGTATCGTTTTATTCAATAGCAGCTCAGTTGTAATGCCTTGTACACACCTCAAGCTGCAACATGTAATGCAACGTGTAACGTAACGTGTAATGCAACGTGGACGGTTTTAATTTTACAGTGCAACAAAGAACGCACATTTCGTTTACACAAATGTTCCATCGTGCTCGTCGAGCATGGGTGCGCGCGTGAACGAATTCTATCATATGGCTGTAGCGTCTGCAGCTTTTACACTTTTACAAGAATTAGTTACCGATAAAAAAACCACGAAGATGGTGGCGCACTAAATTATAGGAAAAACGAAGTGAAAACGAATTACTTCTTGACTTAAAATCGCAAGGTTGACTTGTCAATATAAGAATTTTTTGCGAATGTCCAGTACAGATTTCGAAAATTTGCTTCACGTATTTGATCCCAACTATCTAACTTTAAATTAGTTTTTTTTGTAATTTTATTTTTGGGTTCCATAAATTTTCTTTTTCCTCATAGAGCCGTATTAGCAAAAGTGTCTTTTTTCCGTCCCAATCTTCCATAATTATTTACTGTATTAGCAATAAATTAAGAGATAATTTGATTACACAGAATTAAGTAAGTAATATACTTTCCAAGCGCACCAGTAGAACTGCGTGATTCTGACTGTGAACGTTTAAACCCTTCAAATTTCTTTTCCTAAACAAACAATATATAGAAATCCAAACAGTCTAGGCGACCATAGAATTTATAAAATATTATTAATGACAGTGTTAAGTGGAAGAAAAACGAATAAATTTAAATGCCAGATAACATTTGTGCGCGTTCGTACATACGTACACACTATACGTCTAGCAAAATTTCCGTCCACACTGCAACCGAACATTCCTTTGATGGCGCGCTAAAAACCGACATCGCGCGGATCATCAGCGCGCGTTTGGTGCAACACCAACTGCAACGAGCAACATCCATCCACACTTGTTACATTACGCGTTGCGTTACACGTTGCATTACATGTTGCAGCTTAGGTGTGTACGAGGCATAAGAATAGACATCGCGTAGTATATATGTATATCTTTTGTTTATAGTAAATAAACATTTTAATTTATTTTAATGAAACAAAGACATCATTAATAATGTAGAATATATCGTAATAACATGTTATCAAATCATGTAAACAAGACAAGTACCTAAGAATAATGTATAATAATTTGATGTTTCACCTGCTGTTGCAGATTACGGAAAATATTTGAACCATAAATAATTTAGTGTGTTTATGCTATAATTTTACGTTAAATGTAACAACTCACACATTTTAAATTGATAGCATCGTTTATAGCAACACGCAATAAATAAGACTAGCAAACTGTCTTTATTACATGATCTGAATATAGACAAGGGTAGCTGTATATTTTGCAAATACTACCATCAACTTGCGTCAAACAAACAAACCCATCATTATTTGTCTATCAATGTTTGCTACAAGTTACAAATGGCTCACAATTTATTTCAATTTCAAGATTAGCCGTTTATTGACCCAATAAGTATTTATTTGTCTAGTAAGACATCTGAAATGAAGATGTTTCATTTCAAATATATAAATTCTACACTTAAATTTCTGATGTTTTAAATTTTATACTACTTATAAGGAAACACAGGCAAGTGGTGGTGACCGATTTAAATGAAATTTGGTGGGTTTGTAGACCGATGCAGTGTAAGAACAACGATAACTTCCATAGATGCTAAATCGCTCGTTTTCGAGGGTGGAGGCGACCAAGAGCCAACGCTACCTTCCGCTATTTGCTTTAATATCTCCAAAACTATGACATATCAAAACAAAGTTAGGACAAATATATAACTGTTTTATGAGTACTAAAAGATAGCGACAATAGTTTGCCTGTCATAGTTCTTCTTTTCCAGAAACAACTAAATTATAAATTTTAAAATATTTATTTGCTGGTAAAATACACAAAGTTATGCAGAATTCACCCATATATATATATATATATATATAGGTATATGTAAAGTTTAACAATTTTATCAGTTCTGACACTGACAGTAGACTTTAAAATGTGAAATTACTGCAACTAGTGCAGAATATGGGTTCCTTCTTTTAATTTAAATTAAAAGAAGGAACCCATATTCTGCACTAGTTGCAGTAATTTCACATTATATATATACAGTACCTGGCAACTGAATTAGAGCCACCCGTGCGTAAGAAGTAATTTATAAAATAAATCGCTCTTATTCAAATATTGGTTATAAACGGATTTATTTATTTAAAGAGACCTTAATCCTAGACAAAACAACCGTTTTATTTGTAAGAATATCCTTTTGTTATCGCTTATGGGTTAGGTACCTGCTTTTATGGTCTAAACACAGATAATAAAATATGCGAAACTAGTACAAGTAATATACAAATTCAGTTGAAATTTTTACGTTCTGGTGTTAAGACAATTATTTTACGAGTATTTTAATAATATAGTGCGAGTAGTATTAAGAAGTCGTAAAAGCTTGTATTGCTAGTATGCCAGATAGAGTAAGTGCTGTCATCAAAGCTAAAGGAGGTTTGACAAAATATTAATATTACATCTTGTAAAAAGTACCAATAAACATTTTCTATTAGTACTGTGTATCTGTTTTTGTTTTATTCCTAATAAACTTGACAAAATACCATAAACAGAAGGCGGCTCTAATTCAATTGCCAGGGACTGTATATATATATATATATATTAGACATGCTATAAAATAACTCAATTTAAACAAATCGTAAGTAAGTATCTATCTAACTAGGCAAGTAAATACTTGCAGTTTTCAATTTATTGATGACGAGTACCTACATTTCGAAATTGGTTTACACATATTTTCTTACCAAATACTAACGCTGAAAGTGTCTTGTTATTGAATTCGTAGAGTGGGCACTGTCCTAAAGAAGTAAGTAATTTAGTACCAAAGAACAAAAAAGTCGATATTTTTACAATACCTGAGAAAACAACTTCGATGCTACAGCCTCTAGACGTCTACGGTTTTAGAACATGGAAAAATTGTGTTAGAACATTTTCAGATGAAGTACTGCTTATGGGACACGATTTAATGCTACATCAAAGAAACACTATTATTCAGTTACAATCTTTGACACATTTCCAATTATCATCGCCGAAGTTCTTCAATCTATTTAAGTATGCGTGGTTCAAAAGTGGATACATCAAAGATCGGTTACGAAAGTTTGAGAATCCTGTACAATTCTGCTTCCCGAAGGATTTACAAAGTGCACCAATATGCGGTACTTATGGCAAACCTGCATTTCTTCGTTGTGCGTGGTGTAAGCAATTTCTTTGTTTTCAACATTTCTACACAGATTACCATTATTGTAAAGTAAAGTAAAGTTAAAGTAAAGTTTATTCCCAAAAAGATCTACAAAACAGATATAGGGGAAGTCACAGACAAACTCAAGACAATTCCTAAGTGCAGAAGTAATGATAATAATACTAATAATAAAGATAATAATGAAAGTATGAATAGCAATGCAGTGGTATTGGTAATAGCAATAGTAAAAGTAGTATAATAATTATAATAACAATATCTAGTAAAAGTAGTAGCAGTAATAACATTAAGAGCAAGAAACCTTAGACTTAGAATTACATAGAGGCTCAATTAATACTAAAATTGAAGTATCGCTGTAAGGAATAAATGGTGTTTAAAACGCAGACGAGTTAAACTTTTCCAATGTTTGGGAATTTTATTAAATATTTTAATAGCTAGAACCTATGGGGACTGCTGAAATAAAGTTAATCTAGACCGAGGTGTGGCTTTGTCATCTCTACATCTGGTATTGTAATCATGTTTGTCTTTATTATGTTGAAATCTATTGAAATTATCATAGGCATCGCAAGCTCGAGAATAAAAATACATGGCAAAGTTAATACTCCAAAGCTTGTAGGCCTGATATACAACGGATAATACGTTTCGCTAAGAAATACATCTTTAGACATGGTTGAATTTCCCCAAAATATGATTCCGTAAGAGAGTCTGCTATGAACATAAGCATAATATACACCAATCATCTGTTGACGCATTTACATCGTCCATAAGTTTCGGAATAAAAACAAATTGAGTTCAATTTAGGTAGGAGACTTTCACAGTGAACCTTCCAATTGAGATACTGATCTACCCACACTCCCAAAAATTTAGTAGAGCCCCCGCGTTGGTAAGCTGGTTGCCACCCAATGACAAATCCAAATAAAAATTCGGGGTGGGCTGAAGCTGATAGGGATGAAACCGTAAATAAATGCTTTTCTTATCATTAACAAGAAGTCTGTTCATAGAGAACCATTTAGATGCATTACTCAATAAGTTATGACAAGTCTCAGCTAAAATATCTTCGGTTTTATCTGTTGCTAGTAAAGCAACGTCATATGCATATAAAGTGAAACATTGTGCAATGCCAAAAGAAAATCGTTGATAAACAGTAAAAAAAGTACGGGACCTAAAATAGATCCTTGTGGTGCTCCAATGGTATTAGGCAGAGACTCAGAAGAAACACTCCCAGCAGCAGTACTCCTGTTGTACGAAATATTGATGTACCGAGTTCGGTTTCGCAAAAAAGATTCAATCCAATTTAGAGCATTCCTTCTGATCCCATACCCTTGTAGTTTGTTTAAAAGAAGGTCGTGTGAAACACAATCAAACGCCTTACTTAGATCCAAAAAAATTGCCACAGGATAGTTACCATTTTCAATAGAGGTCATGTTAAAAAAGTTAAGATTGGGATTATGGCAGTAAATACAGATTTCATGAAATAAGGTGGAATATCATCTGGTCCAGCTGAGAACGACTTTTTCAAATTAAAATTTAAAAGATTAGCAAGCTCCGAAAAAGAAAAAGGTTTCAGAAAAGTAGATTTGTTTACAGTAATAGGAAAGTGGGAGGTTGAAATGCCAGTAAATTGATTAAAAATCTTTACTATTTTTTGTACTAACTATGTAGCGTAGATTGTTATTTATTTTTGCCTTCCTTCGGATTATCTGATTGTGACGAGGAACCGAGGTCCAGGTCCCAACCTATTCGAATAATCGAGACTATACACTTAAAACTTAAATATTATTATTGTCATTAAAACTGTTTATAGGTACCAATTTCATTATCTTCATTTTCATTAGTTAGTTACTTTAGTTTAGGCACTATATTTTTATTGTATTCAATATTATTATACAAGGTGAAAGTAAAAGAATTGTATGAACATTAGCAACGTTGATTCTCATGATTTCAAGAAACACTTTTCGACAGCCAAATTGCGAAACGTACACGTTGTCAATAAACTGAAAACTGTAATATTATTTACATGTATACCTACACAATTTGTATCTTATTGTTTTATGTTAAAATGAGTTATTTTATAGCTTGTTTAATATATATGGGTGAATTCTGCATAACTTTGTGTATTTTTCCAGCAAATAAAAATTTTGAAATTTTGAAAAATATAGAGGGTGGGGGTTGTTTCTGGAAAACAAGATTGCTTTTAGTACTCATAAAATAGTTATATATTTGCCTTAACTTTTGTTAGATATGTCTTATAGTTTTGGAGATATTAAAGCAAATAGCGGAAGGTAGCGTTGGCTCTTGGTCGCCCTCACCCCCGAAAACGAGCGATTTAGCATCTATGAAAGTTACCGTTGTTCTTACACTGCATCAGTCTACAAATCCACCAAATTTCATTTAAATCGCTCACTACCACTTGCCTGTGTTTCCTTGTTAGTATGAATAGGTAAGTTTTTATGTCTTGTAAGTGATACAATTTCATTATACCTTCCTTCTTAAACACCCACTCTTTAATGTTAGATATTAACTGGAATTAGAGCGAGAGGATTAGAAAAAAGTGGTAGGTAATACAACTAAAAGTAACAATCTACTCGCAGTGTTACTGAATTGTCAGCAAACAATCAAATGCGTATATGTAGTCTTTGGCTAATTTAACAGAAAGCTCCAAGAGTGCTGTTCCTCAAAGTCTGAAAATATAGTTCAGTTTTGAAAGTAAATACAGTTCTTTTCAAAAAGCCTAAAGGATACAGAACACTATTTTCCATCATATTACCAGACAGATCTCTATCTGCCCAGAAAGCCGGACTGACTTGTACATTGTACATCAGTTTAAAATTGTTATTTAAACCACAATTAAGACGGTAGAATATCTTTTTTGTTGAATTAAGCGTCCTCTTTATGGTGTATAAATTCTAAACCTGCATTTCCGCCCTAAAATAAATATTGTCTGAATGACCTAGTTTTGCGTCGCGTCGCTTGCAGTCTAGCTGTAAAGAAATAAATAGCCTCGGTATCCCCGCAACGTATTGTGGTTAAATCATTATGCAACTACAACTTGTTAATTACATGGATTAAATATCGTTTGCTAAGTGTGCCTAAATCATTTACATAAGTAAATGTTATACGTTACCATTCACACAAATATGAACAGTTACTTCTTTATAAAAGTTGCCATACGTTTTAAATAGCACACATTTTTTGAGATATGATATATGGTTATTTATTCGTATTTTATTGCGGGATACGTGTTTCGCCTATATACGATGCCAATGGTAACAATACTTCCGCAGAAGATCCAAACTTTCATTTTTCATATGAACCAACCCGTAAAACTGACCATACCACGATATTTAGCCTGTGTTGTATATGAGTCTCATAAAACTTAATATGTTTAATTCTAAATAGCGTATTTGTCAATTTAAAACGGTTATGAATACAACAAGAAAGATATACCTGCTGATTACCTTTTCATATCCTTACTTAACACTTGTACAGCGTATATGCTACATGGTATGAATTTATTTGAAGACAAAAAATTCACAATCTCATCATCATATTTATCACAACGATAATTGATTTAATTCATATTTGACAAATAATTAATTTAAAGAAAATAAAAAGAAGTGACGAAGAAACTACGATAGTGTGAGTCTTTAAAGACCTTCCGGAGAAGCTGATGATCATCCAAACGTCAAGGTCAAACTTATCTACCCGAAAGACATCAATGCAAAAAATTGAATAAACTACGTAAGAAGAAAAAGTATATACTTGCGTCATTGCCATTTCTTCGACGATGCTGAGGATAGAATGTTGGACTACGTTTTATCAAGATACACCGCCTAAAAACTATAACGATTAAGAAAATAATTTGATGCACGAATGCTGCATTAATCAGAGAAAATGCCGAGCCGCACCATCTACACAACCAGCATAGAGTAAAGTCTGGACGAACACCTGTCAGAATCAGTTAAAGTCACTCAGAATGCTAACTCAACGTTACAATAGAGAAACATAAGAAATTTGATAAGCTCAACGGCAGCAAGGCAACTATACGTCCAGAATTACGTAAATAAACGTAGATACGTAACAGTAACTTAAGCTCATAAAACATTAACTAACACGGGAAGAAAAGAAAATACAAAGAAAATGATTAAATGTCACAATTGTTCCCACCAAAATATCTAAAGAACTCATCACCCAGATTAAATTTGCCATAAGAAATCTACCAACTGAGAGGCAGAAGAAATCAGATATAAAACGTATCAAATATTAGAAAAGGCTAAACTGTCGTCTAGGAACACTACCAAAGACAAACTAAAAGCCTTAGAGGTGATTCAGAAGGACAAAAACTTAATGGTTGTACGAGTCGATAAAACAAATGTAACTATAGTAATAGATAGAGAAGACTACCCAGCTAGCAGACTGACGTATTTATTACGTATTTTATACGGCAACATTCGTCAAAGACGTCATATTACTAAAAATAAACGTCTTATTTACGTAATTTGTTAAACCTATCTGAGACGTCATTGCTTTACGTAAACATTACGTCGCAAATACGTCCTTTTAGACTTCAATGCTAATATAATTTGATGATATTCGTGACTCGTCTTACACTGACATCTGTCCAGTTCTCACTGGTGTTGGTCAGTGTTACGGCAGTGTTGTTATTGCAGACACGTTGATATGAGTGTTCTGCAATATCGTTTCTATAATATATTTTTTAAAGCTTATTATTTCTTGTCTTTACTCTAATAATAAACTTTTTTTGAAATAAAAAAATTGTAACCATAATATAAATAAAATAAACTATAGTGTTAACCGTTAAAATTATAGTAGTATCATAAATAAGAATTCAAATTGTATTTCGCGGTTAAAGCGGGATGCTGCAGCGAATAGTGCCGAGTTGTTGGCGAGTGGTACCGAGTCTGGCTTGGTCTGGGCTTAAACCGTCATTTCATAGAGCGCGTGTCGATGCAGTAATGCAATATTTATTTGTATTTATCCTATTTATTAATGGCGTATCGTGAAAAAAACGTGCTAAAAGTGTGAGTGGAAAGTGCTATTTACAGCCTTTGCTGCACAGGTAATAACAACATAAACCAACTATGAAATATTTGCGGTTTCTGTAAATTTATTAGGTGGCTTTATAAAATGGCTTATATTGGAATAGAATTTGAAGACGAAGGTGGACTGGCTATCGTCCATTCTACATGGTAAACACCCCGTAAAAAAGAAGTATTTTGGCCTGCCTTCCGAAAGCAACACCAATTTGATAAAGTGTTATTAAACCACGAGCAACCTGAGGAGGAATGGAAATTTTATAAAGTTTCGCGTCTTTTTTTTGAAACAGGTACGTATACATTGTGACATTATTGTTATAAATTAATAAGGCGTCACTAACTGCAGATGATTATGAGAGGGCAAAGAAGAAATTAAAATTAGCAGAAATTACATCGGACGTGCAAAGTGAATGCGAAGAGATAATACAAACTAAACAGAAAGGAATACAAAAAAACCATTACAGCAAGTATGTAGACGTTTAAAAGAATTCGAATTTTCATTAAATAGTTGTGAAGGTGTGCAAGATTTTGTTACAGAACATTTTAAATGTAACGATGAACATAACACAGGACCTCTTATGTCACAAAATCATCAGTCTCATAAACAATTTAAGAAAATATATTATAGAAATTTTCTGCTAACTGCTGTATCTCTCTTCTGCCGATTGTTATTGTCTTATTGAAGAGGGTTCTCATAATGTTGTAGTTGAAGTTCATAATATTCTTTTAAATGTGGAAAGTGAAGACGTCATGCTTATTGGGAAAAATTTTTAGGCTACTCTTTTTTGTATAACTACCCTGTCAATTCTACGGATTTAAATATATTTAAATTATCAAATTTGCCAAAGGATCTTCAAATTTGGAATATCAATTGCATGATGGCAAAATGTATTGTATTACCAAATAACTTAGATCTTATTACTAGAATTTCTTTTCCTTTGTTACATACACTATAGTCTTTTTAAGAAACGTTGTAAGTTTTTTCAGATTTTTTAAATAAATATTATGTGTATATCTACAATTTTTATTAACCTCCTCTTTTACATTAATGTAACGTCTGATTTACGTAATAGTAAGATCATATACGTATACGTAACAATATTACGTAGTTTTTACGTAAAAATATGACGTCTTTGGGCTGTGACATTTTCCCGTCTTTACGACGTGATTATTACGTCACAACTTGGTCATTTATTACGTAATAAGTCACCAGCTATGTACGTAAAAATAACGTCACTCTGCTACCTGGGTAGATAATAATATTTAGTCGGTGGTCACAATTTTGCTAGTAGGATCTCTGATTAGTGTGTCAGAGATCCTACTAGCAAAATTGGACAATAAATTCTAAACGCCATCAAGAATTCAACTATAGCGAAACAAGACGACCACTTCTTTCGGAGCGTCGACCACCACGACTATACGGGTTACCAAAGACTCAGGAAATAAGAAACCTTCCTCTGAGACCGATCACTATTAGTTGTGGACCGCTTACCTTTGAATTGGCAAGATTGCCTACAGTACACACCAGACATACACTGTCGGCCCCGAGAGAGCTTGAATCCTACTAGTAATGTAAAATATCGACACAGTTGCCACAGCGTTATACTTATATATATATATATATGAACAGCTAGTACGACGTACGAGACAAGGAGCCAGTGTCTACTGGTATCGCTTTGATGTTTGACGAAGGTTGCATGTTGCCGAAGAAAAAGCATGGCGCATAAATTGCGTGAAAAATGCGACACATTAAGTAAAGGAATTACAATTGTGTATTTAATTAATCATTGCGCAATGTCTTAATAGGTTTTAAGATTGATATTCGCAAGTAAACGAAAGAATTATAAAGCAGATTAGAAAAAAGGACAATACTATATTCAGAGACAGCAATTTATTAGAATACGCTTTCAATAATGCAAAATCAAAGTAAAAAGCTTAATAATAGTAGCACACAAAACAAAAAAAAATGGATGTTTTATTACATTGTATTAAAAATACCAAGATAATGAGTCTAATAATAATAGATTTCAAAAATAGTAGAAAATAATACTGTAAATTAAATTTTAAATTCCAACAAAGGATATTTTTAAAGTAAGACTTGAATAGCGCCAACATAATATATTTTAATACGATATGAATATCCAACTAGCTCTAACTGCAAACCAACGATGTTACGAGCATACTAAGGCTAGTGCTAGTAACTGCTACGCCTGCTGTGGTATTCTCTTTACCCCACCAACGCACTTTTCCCACTTGCATTTGTCGTGCGTGATCTATGATACGGATATGTCATCGCTGATCGATGAAATGCATTACTTATAGACGCCTTTAAAGTTTCAAACGTGCCAGCAGTGTATATGGACTTGAAAACCATTGCGGTAAAAGTTACATCGGACAGAGAGAAAAGAGAATCGAGGGCGGAATTAAGGAACACTGACAGGACACCCGGCGTGGATATACTGAAAGATCTGCAGTCAAACACCTACTTCAAGACATAAGCCATCGCATAAATTATGACAATGTTAAAGTCCTGACCACAACTACACTGGCAAGAATCCAAATACATAACTTGAATAGAGAAGTTGGATACACACTGAACAACACCTAGTGAATAACTTTTTGAGATCGTCAATGCAACCACAATACCGAGACGGATGCAAGCCATCGAGCTAAAATAGTTATGAATCAACGAGATGAAGACAAAATATCAAATGAAAACTTATCTACGCTACAACATACAAAAGGCTTCAACACAATAAACGAAGGTCGTGAAAATCTACTTTGAATTGATTAATTATTTACAAAAAGTTGAATAATTATTAGTTAATAATATAAAAGTATCTAAAAATAGAAGATTGACTTTATTGGAGGTGATAGCAGAAATAGAATAAGCCCATTATCAGACTAACATACAGGTCATTAAAAATAGAAATGAACACACTTTAATATAGTGGTAAGACAAGATGATAGTTTAGAATCATATCCTGTAAAGAAACGTTAATAGATCAAATTACTTTTACCTCATGAAAACATAACACATAATCTATTATTTTACCAACTGCTAATGGTAACATAAATTAAGATTTATAAACTGCAGTGTGGCCGATATATACAGCAAATATAATAAATGTAGGAACACAAAAAATACAGCGATGACAAAATGAACGAAACATACGGTGGGGAAGTTAGGAATGGAGACAAAAAAGACAGGAAACGCTAATGATCAAGGATGTTATATTAATAATACATTAGAGGAAAAGATACCAAATAGAAAAAATTTACTTCACTTACACTAACATGAAAATATTTCTAACACCGATCGCTCATTCAAAGGCAAAACAATGTTCGAGATGAATTTCCCGATGTTACAATCGGAACTGTCTTTACAACAATTTACAATGTGGTTCTAAAGGATTCCCCCTTCTTTCCCGCCGCCCCTCTGCTGACTTATGATTGGTTTAATAGAGAGGTTCCAGTTTTGGGTCAGTAATATGAAATATACTACATTTCTGAAGTAAAATTTCTATTTAGTTTCAAAGATTGACGACAGGGGACGATACAGTATCAAAATTTTAAATAAAACGGACTCAAGTATGATATCAAGCTAAAATTTCATAAAAATTTATCCACTCATATGAACATAGTAATAAAACAAATTTTATTTCATTTCACATTTTATGTTTGCAGTTACATATCTACTCAACATAAATTTAAAAGTTTTAGGTAGCTACATATATATGAATCGTAAAACGTATATGAATTTTATTGAGACAAGTGCCATAATCAGCAATAATAAACGTCAATTTTCGGTTTACTTCCTCGGGTATAATGCTGAACTTTTGCAAAATGCTGTCTTCTAAAAAAAATTACAACAGAGCTAATACTTTACTAGTTTTCATACAATTAGATGTTCTAAATAAGTTTGTTATATTTTTTGGTACAAAAACATCTTATTTAGCGTTTCGTCCCACACTTTTCTACAGAATTCAACGTCAATATTTCTGCAACCATGTCCTACTTTTAAACGGAACTCTTGAAGAGAATAAATTTCGATTTCATAAACGTAGCACCTAAAGTGACAGCGAAGACATATTCAAATAATGCAAGTGTCAAACATAAATTCAGAGTCATCACATCCCAGGCAGCCATGGACGTTAAGGTGCGGTTAAAATATAGTAGATTCCTCAGTCGGTAACTGAATTAAACTTTTATAGCTTTTGGCCGATTTAGAAAGAATTAATTGTATATTTTGTATTAAACATGACGATATGATGCTTCCGGAGGGACTAAGCTATTTTGTTTGTAAAAATATCGTCAAAATTTATTTCAAACAACGAGTAAATAGCAATGAATTGGAATAATTTTGCATTTAGAATATAAGGAAAAAATCGTAGATGAATGCCAAATTGCGAAAATTGTAAATAAAGCATTCGTTTTTGCAAAAGCTATGTCAGTAGCTACAACAAGTTATATGATTAATATCTGTCAAATTAACTTTGGCACTTGTCTGTAAGATGTCGATAATTGATTGTGCGTATTAGGTTGCCTAATTTGATAAATTTAGGAAATAAGACAAAGAAAATATTTTAGTAATCGCTGCCAAAAACAATGTTTATAAGGGTAAGTTGAAAAAAATCATAACTCAAGTTATCAAATTGTACGTTTTCTATTTAGTGCAAACAAAATCTTATGAGAAAACACAAAAAGATTAAATCCAAAATTGTTTACATAATTTTATGCAAGGTTGTGTATGTATGTATTTGAAAGTTTACCTGTACTAAAAATAATTTATTTCGTTCTGCATAAATTATACATATAGTAAGAAATAAATATCAAATACAACAAACTTTTAAATGTATTATGGATGAAATAGAAAATTTGTTCATTTTTAAAAAACAAACGTTACAAAGAAATTAAAATGTTTGTGTATTTCGTTGAAAAATATATTTTTTTGTAGGAAAATAAGACAAGTTTGATATACACTATTATGTTTATTGAAACCAGGAAATATGCTGCAGATGTTAAGCAGTGAGGTAGCGTTCAAAATACCTTACACCCGCTACACCGAAGAATTGTATTATTATATGGGTACTTGATCTTCACAATATCCGAAATCAAACCGTGATAGCACTGTATGCAGCTGCATATCTATATCTTCGAGTATACCAAGGCTTCAATGCGCACGCGTCACCTTTCTTTCCAGATTTCTTGTTTACAAAAATGGTTTTTGACATGAATCCACCTTGATTTTTTACAGTTTTAGAATAAATATGTGAAAACGTGTGTATTTAATTTTTACCTTGGCTAAACTTCCGTATGTCGACCACTGAATTGACAATTTATATGCAGTTTAACGGAAAGTACACGTTTTACTGAGTTCAAAATGACCCCCCTTTTTTGCGGAGATCAGTCTAGGAAAAAGCGATGTAAAAAGTGCTATTTCTAAGTTATGTTTCACTGATGTTTTGACATTTCTGCGAGGATTTTCAGCTCATCCAGTCAGAATTATGAAAGATCGAGCGGTAATTTAAAACGTTTGGGAATGAAAAAATAGTCATTTATATTTTGTAGTATCTTTTAATACTGAAAGATTTCAGCAACTAAAAAACATATCTCCTCGTGTATTCTATTAAATTTAGTGCAAATACATTATATAAAATAGGAACGTATCTAAAGAATTAGTTTAGTTTTAATGGACCGGTTGCAATTAGGAAAAAATCGCTAATCGACATGCGCGGCGCGAACTAAATCACGCCCATTTTTTCAAATATTTAGTGGCTTGTCCAGTGCATGAACTACGAAAGTTCCCCATGTCCGCGTTGTTCCCAATACGTTGATAACTTGTTAAAATTGAAGTTTTTTAACTTCCTCAAATCTTTCGTCCACATTTTTAATAAGAGAAACGTTCGAAGATGATGACAAGTTCCAACAACCGCATGCGATATTCATATTTGATTCACATCGTCCGCGTCCAGACTGCTACCAACATTGTAACTTCAAATAATCTAGGTGCATAACAGTCACAGTCGCCATGGTTACCGGGCATAAGCAAAGAACATTTTTTTATAAATGAAATCGATGCATTGCAATTAATAACAATTAAGAGACATTTGACAAAATGTTAAATCTAATATTAAAAATATCTTCAAATTTAGCCAAAATAGTATGTAAATATTCATAATTTTTTTCTTAATATTAACTTACACATTTAATTGTGTATATGACACGTAAATAATTATTTTAAAAATAAATTTTATGCCTTAACATCAAATTTCGCTGTTTAAATTTAATAAAACACAAAAGAAGAAATGTTTTTTAGTCACTGAAATATACTTATTAATTGTATTAAAAGATACTGCAAAATCAAAAATGATTATTATTTTTATATTCCTCAACGACGTTTTTTAAAATTGCCGCTCGATATTTCGTAATTCTGACTGGATCAACTGAAAATCCTCACAGAAATGTCAAAACACTAGCGAAACAAAACCTAGAAATAGCACTTTTTAGATCGATTTTTAGGTATCTTAGACTGATTTCCGCAAACAAGGGGGTTCCTATTGAACTCAGTAAAACGTCTACATTCCGTTAAAGTGCATATAAATTGCCAATTCAATGGTCCACATACGGAAGTTAAGTAATCCTCTCTCTTCAAAGCAGGGCTGTGCCATCACTCAAGATATCAAAGAAAAATACGTTGAAAGTTTATTTTACATACATATGTGTTCGTCATTGTATGCCAGACTGACATATGTATAACCAATGTATGCTATTTAAATATAAAATAATAAATAAAATTTAATTTGGCAGAGTTATTTATTTTGTTCCTAATAAAAAAGTTTGTATTTATCGCGAATATCATACCCGTCTGCCCGTATCCGCGTACATTTGCTTTAGTAGGTCCATTGAGAGAAAGACAATACAGAATGTTGTATTTTCCTTCCTTTGATACTTTCGGTAAATTTTAACATAGGTGAAATATAAAATTATCCATATACCTATTTAGTAGTACTTTATGTACTTACATACATAGTATATGCATAATACACATTTCTTGTAAAACGTAGTCTAAACGAGATATTTGCATTTTTTTGCTGGAAGTACAAAACCGATCATTTCTTACAGCTTGAGAATAGTTTATATTCTACACTTACGTTATAGATCCATGTAATGAACATCTGAAATACAAATACTTATTGTAAAATAAAAGAAATAATACTTTGCTTTGTTAATTTAATTAAATTAAATGGTTTAACAGTATTTACAGTATCAAAGAAACGGCTAAAACCGTCGATTGTATTGTAGATATTTATAATTAATTGCAACAAGTTTATGGTATCTATAATACGCGAAGGCCATACACATCGTATGATTACATTCTCAACATTTTCTATTACCTGATAGGTAGGTACGCAACCGTGGAAGCGGAGATGTATATTTCGAAACTGATTTTAGCTAATTTAATATATTTGTTGAGATTGATATTAGTAGAGTCCTCTATATACTGCTAGATGTTTTAAATCGGCCATTTTTTTACGTGATCATCTGTTACGAATCGTCTATGGTATTGTGCCCACCTTAAACCTTAAATTAATGGAACGTCATTCAAAATAACAAAGAAAATTGACACTTATTATTTCTGATTATGGCACTTATGTATGTCACTAAAATTCTATTTTGTAACATTCATAAGGTAGTAAGCCTTAGTAAATACAATTTTACAATTCGTAACTAAAACTTTTAAATTTATGTTGAGCAGACAACTGTCAACACAAAATGTATACCGTAAAACGAGGTGACTTTGTGACACCCAGGCCACGTTGTGACAGCACCACACTCGGATCTAGGAAAATTCCCCGAAAACAATTCACGGACGGAAAATTCCCCAACTACAATTCACCGACAGGAAAATTCCCCCAAAGGAAAATTTCCTGACAAACAATTTAACGAATGGAAAATTCCCCGACTGATCTTAATTTCTAATTACATGGTTTTTGTTTTATAAAAAGACCTTAACTAAGCAAAACCTATGTGTACCTTAGAATTATGATCTAATGCTGATCTTGAGATCATCTCACCGCTACAGGTGCAATACGTTACTTATATTTTATTTAAAGAGCTTGGTATTCTTTTGAATCTTTTCGATTACTTGCGTGGTATAGCCCACAACCTTATTTATCAAAGACAATAAAAAGTAGTAGCCCTTGTACATAAGAGAAAACCCTTCTCGATTATTGTTGTTATTATTACTATTATCGGGTCGATGGCCGCAGTGGTTAGGCGGCTGACTATTGTTGTGAGAGGATGATAGGTGCCGGGGTTCAATTCTCTGGAGAGACGCTGAAATTTTTTCAGAGAGTTTAGTCCCGGATCGACTTGCCATTCGCTGTTGGGAGCAAAGTGATTAACAGCGCGGCATCATAAAAGGCGATATGATGCTGTCACAAAGCCATTTCAACACAACTTACACACACTAAACTACATCGCAAGAGTTGCAGTGATAGCCAGACAAGTAATACAGCTTACGGAGTCACTGCAACTAAGCACCCACCACACATTAAAAAGAGAAAAAAATAGAAAAACCAAAAAAAATTCTAAACACGCCAGTGTAATGCTGCTCGTTCTAAGCCGAGATAAAGTGGGAGAAGAAATTGTTATTTCGGGTAATTTTCCATTCGGTGAATTGTTTGTCGGGAAATTTTCCTTTCGGGGAATTTTCCTGTCGAGGAATTGTTTGTCGGTGAATTGTAGTCGGGGAATTTTCCGGTTCCCATGTTTTTGCATATGATAGTGTTATAGTACGATCTATTAAGAAGCAGTAAGTGCCATCACCTCTTTGTTCTTCGTAAAAATAAAGTACTTATGCTCTACGAAATGTAATATCAACAAATATCAAGGTGAGATTGTAACACTTTTGGGTACTAATAGGGGTGGTTTTAATGTAATTATTCGGTGTATATTTTAGAAATGCCACGGAAGTATAAAGGGCTACCGGGGAGTATCCCTTACAAAAACTGTTCATCTGAATCATTAGAAAAAGCTTTAAGTGAAATTAGAAAAAAAATTTACCCTCCGAGAAGCGCAAGAAAAGCAAGATACTTAGAAGTAATAAAGATCTGTCCTATGTGCTTCATAATTTCGATTTTTTTTAGGAATGGAATACATCACGATACTTTGTATTTAAAACTTAATTTACGTTGTTTTTTTACATTTTCTCTAAATAAATTGTGCCAAAACGATAATTTTTATTATTTGGGTTAACAATTAGTGACATACTGATGATTCAGTTAGGAGGTGATTTTGTGACAAATTCGGAGTCTGACATACATTTACGTGGTTATAATGTTCCAAAACCTCCTCACAGAAAGGTGACATTGTGTTCTAGTGAAAGCCCAATGCTGTCACAAAGTCACCCCGAGCGATGGGCTGAATGTGTGACAAGTATACATCAAAATTCTGGCTAAACTACTATTGTTTTTTTGTTTCACTTCGTCGTTGTTTAGTAGCTAAATGATGTGACTATTTCATACTATTTACTCGACCTTTCAGCTATAAAACTAGAACTCAAAATATTGTTAAAAGTGTCAAATCTGTCACAAAGTCACCGCGCTTTGCGGTAATGAAAAGAAATTTTGTTCTATTACACACTACGTTCGTATAGTGGATACATTTTTATGAAATTTTAGCCTGACTTCAACACTTTAAAATGGGGTGTTACTCGACCCCTTATTCCATTAAAATTTTGATACTATATCGCCCCCTGCGGTCAATCTTTGAAACGAAACACAAATTCTACTTCAGGAATGTAGTATACAATATTTCATATTAATGACCCAAAACTGGAACCTCTCTATTAAACCGATCATAATTTAGCACGGAGAGAAGATACTTTAGAACCGCGCTGCTGTATTTATATCATAAACTTTTGAAGATCAATATAATATGTAATTATGGCTATATATGTCTACTACAAAAGAAAAATGCCAAAACTAGGCAAATTGTAAGTTTGACCTGAACGAATTGCTAGCTACTAAGCTTCTCCTGCCATTACGTGCATATTCAACAATGTGGAAGAGAAACTTTTATCGATGTAATAAAAGTATCGGCTTTCATATAAGTTTTAAATCTATAATAAATTACGTTTTTCTTCAAAAAATATATTATGAAAACGCTACATCTGCGTACCCATGGAAACGTGAAAATTTTGTAAGGCTATAAAGATGATATTAAATAAATATCAAGTCTCTCGGGCTTATCGCGCCTCTTCGGGCGCCAAATGTTTCCACATCGACAACTCAAAACTTTTTCATGTCAGTAAACTTGTAAATTTCGATATTTATTACAAGAAAATCACTCCTATAAAAAAAAAACTTCAGAATAAACAGAAATTTGTAATTTCTCTCCGATAACTTTAAAAGTTGTAAGTCTTGTTTACAACTTTCCGGACAGCCGCAAAACAAAATACGGTATATGTCTACGCAAATGGAATACAAAGAAAGTGGAATGTAAACTTTCTTTCTTAATTTATAACTTCTGGTTTTATAATTATTCTATAATTTTAACTACAATGTTTAATAAATTAATAATTAAATGCAAATTTCGCACTTGGAAACATCTAATGCTTTGTCTGAAAAAGAAATTTATTTCGATGGAGAAAATTTCTTCGGAAAAATTATATTCGAGAGACACAATATATTAATACTACTGATTTATGTATACTTCCTTAATAATTAAATTCCGATTGAAGATATTGTATGCTGTGAGTATTATGGGTAATTTATTCTTTTCATATATTACGAGTATAGTTGATCATTTCTAAGCGTCTAATTTTGACTTAATTTCTCAATATCCACTGTATCTGTCAAAAATCGTTTCAAAAGTGGCAAGTAGATGCATTCTTCATCAGTGCAATTAAGATTTCTTTCCGGATTCTATCTATAGTTGAAATTAGAAAAAAAGAAGTTTTTCGTAATTAAGAGATTTGAAAATGATATTGCATCAACTTTATTTTTATGTTAAGAACTATGACACAATAATGAGCAATTTAAAAAGGAACTTGTTACCTAGAAGATTAAATCAAATTCTACTGGACATTTTTTAACACAATGCACGATGCAAAAAATATAACTCCAGCAGTCCCAAACTTTAATAGAAACTGAAAGCGATATGGATGATACATCCATCCATTTATTTAGTCAGAAATATTTGAAACCGAAATATTGATAATGTTGAGTTGACTGGTTTTATATCAAGTTGTAAGCAACTATGAAATTTGTATTAAAGATATCAAGCCCAAACGAAAGGCAGTAGCATTGTGCCTCTGAAGACACGATGTAGGAATGCTATATAAGTTCGCATATTTTATATTACACAGACATTTTTTTAATATTATAAAAGACTTATATTATAATATTAACGTTTTTATTGTACATGTGTGAAGCACTATTGAAAACATCGATAAATTGGAATTTATACGTATATTTTCCTGTATTTTGTGTTAAGCATCACAATGAAGAAATGAATGAAGAAAGAATTTGTAATATGCTCTAGAAACTATTTCCATGGTGCAAACAAAATATTAAATGGAAGACAAAATAAATTACTCAATACTTTTTTTTTTAATGTGTGGTGGGTGCTTAGTTGCAGTGACTCCGTAAGCTGTATTACTTGTCTGGCTATCACTGCAACTCTTGCGGTGTAGTTTTAGCGTGTGTAAGTTGTGTTTAAATGGCTTTGTGACAGCATCATATCGCCTTTTATGATGCCGCGCTGTTAATCACTTTGCTCCCAACAGCGAATGGCAAGTCGATCCGGGATTAAACTCTCTGAAAAAATGTCACCGTCCCTCCAGAGAATTGAACCCCGGCACCTATCGTCCTCTCACAACAATAGTCAGCCGCCTAACCACTGCGGCCATCGACCCGTTACTAATGGTAGTATTGATATACCTACAGTGTGTTTCAGTTTACATGAAGACAACCAAATAAATTGTTTATTAGCTACGTAATTATTATTAAACTTTTATCAGTGATACTGGCCATTAAGATGAATATTTTTGTATGAATGAATTTTTGTTGGTGTCTAAATCTGGCCAACTATGATTCAAATAAAAACTAGGCTTTCTAGTAAAGTCATATCAACGTTGAAGATAAAACAAAACATTATTAAGAAAAGTTGTTGCAAATCACTAACGTACGAATATCTTGAAATTTTACAAAATTTTTATATCAACACATTAAATAAATTTTTAGTTGAAATATCTCCTATTTAATATGTGTTACAAAATTCCAATTTCAGTTTAATGTATTTCCAATTTTAACTTTGTTCATTGAACTTTTAATATTTGAGATAAGAATTTTTCGATGAGTTCATACGAAAATTTAGTAAAATTTTCAGATTAAAATTTTCCAGCGAAACTTCGCATTCGTATTATTTTAGTGATTTTCAACAACTTTTCTTAATTATTTTTTGCTCTATCTTTAACGCTAATATGACTTTACTAGAAAGCCTAGTTTTTATTTGAATCATAGTTGGCCAGATTTAGACTTCAACAAAAATTCATTCATACAAAAATATTTCTCTTAATGGCCAGTATCACTGATAAAAATTTTATAATAATTGCATAGCTAATAAACAATTTGTTTGGGTGTCTTCATGTAAACTGAAACACACTGTATATTATAACAACAAAACGACAGACAAGATTAAAATTAATCTATCCCCTCAGTTTTACTTCCAATATTTTTGTCCTAAACATCCTCTAGTTAAATCGTCCTCGTCTTCCTTCATTTGCTAAATAATGCGCAAGTGGAACAAAAAGTTTTGCCAAGATTCTATTAGACATTTTATAGAACAAACAAATAGATAACTCAATTCTCCTCATTTACAACAATCCTGAGAGTTCATTTCTCTACTAATCACCGAAATTGCTAGAAAGGCAGGCGTTCGAATTTTGACATTTCGTTATAGTAACAAAATAAGACCTTTGGATATTTCCATTTATTTGTCTTTCGAATCATATTTTAACGCTACCTGTGATAAGTGGATGTTTCAACACACTTACGTATTTCTCGCAATTTACGATGTGTTCCATATTATTTACTGAAGCTTCTCAATGGTCATCTATTCCCAAGTAACTGCAGGATCCTAATGTATACACAAAAAGCAAGTTCTGAATTTCGTCAGTAACAGATAACCCTACATCCAAGAATGATAATGAACTGAATACGTCGGATATGCAGCTCCTATAAAATCAGAAAACAGTAAATGAAAACAATTATTTTTCATGAATGACTTTTTCCAAAAGCGCAGCCCGGGAAACAACTGAAGAACAGGAGAGAAACAGGAAAAGAACTATCATAACAATCACCCCAGAAAAAGAAAAGATAATGATAACAGAAAAATGAAATTTTCTAAAAGTGAGAGGGCAGTATTAAAAACAAAAGGAAACAGCTTTAACCATGGATAAGAAGAGAAGAACGTAAAACCGAGAGAAAACACAAAACTATGCAAAGGGAGAGCAAAGAACTTTCAGACAGACAGAGAATACTATACTATACTTTCGGAAATAGATGACACCGAGCAAATAATCAACACTCGCAAAAAATATATTATAGAGGCTACTTTTTGTGGTCTTGAGACGTCCAAAAAGTTTATGTAGTCAAAATGATGTGTATCGCAAAATATCGTGTTTTAGTGTTTCCAAAGAAAATGACCCAAGTTTAATTGCGTTGAGAGATATTTCGACCACACTGCTAACACCTATCCCACAACAAAACATACAAAAAGCAGTGAAATATTCTTATTTTTACCATTAATTTTAGTTCCCTAAATGTCCATTAACTGGTTTTGACTTATACTTTTTACCCTTTTGTCTAATTTTATATTCGTGAATAAATAAAGTCCTAAGAATGTACAAAATCGGTCATTTTTATTATTTTAAACTTCTAAAATGTAGAATGTTCCACTTAATGCTCGATGTTGTTACTTGACACTATCGTAACTACCAAATGACACATTTCGTACTAAGTGGTACCGATAAGTCATTTAATAGAAAGGAATTGTTTGGGCCACTGATTACTGCTAATATGACAAATTTTCAGTTAAGAGGTTAAGTAAAAAAAGTATACTATATGCAAATATAAGTTTTCTGTCATAGTATGACCTTCCCTAGTACCTTACAGATAAGGTATGTAGCAAAACATTGAAAGACTATTTACATACATAAAAATATAAAACTGGCGGTAGTCGTAAGAAACAAAACAGCTTATGAACCCATTGCAGGTACACACACACACACACAAATCCTAACTGAGAAACCTAAGAACTACAGAAACTAAAGAACTGTTGATTTTACTAATATACAGGCTGTCTTAGAAATAAAATGAAAAAATATGAAAAATAGAAAGATACAATTATGTAGAATATAAATCCAAAAAATTGTAGTTCAATTACGACGCGAATGCCAAAATTAAAACGCCCCTTATAAATTGTAATATGTGCCGCCTATGAATGCACAATATGCTTAAAAAATACCTCGACCGAACTAACGCAAGACATCGCAAAAACAGCTGCCGATGTTATAACAACTACGAGATAACGCTGACGTGTAAGCGTTTTTAAATAGGTTTGAATGCTAAGGGTTCAATAACATCAATATGATTACGTATGAAAATATTATGGAAGACTAATTTATAAAGCAACTTTTATTTCAAATGAAATAAAGATAGTTTGTTCTTATAAATGAAAATCATCATACAGTTCATGCGTTAGTGTAAGACATTCGAAACATTCACATACAACATTCACAAGAAATTGAATCAGATTCAGTGCTGCACACAGGTTACATAGTGTTCGCCTATCGCTATATCTAGTCTGCGCTACGATATGCTATAGTCGCATACAACATAGATTACTTAAAACACAGTGGCGCGACGAATATTTTATAAATATCTTTTTCATTTTTTTTTCTCGCGCCTGGGAGGGAATTTGCGCAAAATATTTTGGATTTAAATCTAATAAAATAACATTTCTCCATTTTTCATATTTTTTCATTTTATATTTAAGACATCCTGTATAATAAATTACAAAATATATTCCTGCAATAAAAATTAAGAGTGTTATATAGTTATAACTTGATTGCTAAAAACATATTAACGATCTCTTACTTACACAATCTTCAAAAATTTTACATAACAAATTGTTCGTACTTATCCAATAAACATTTTAGTTTAAGTGAAATGAAAAGCAAATGAATATGGAATGGAATATGAATGTTAGTGACCAATTTTCCCAAGATTCAAAAACATCCATATGTTTAGTTAATATCAAAAGCGTCTAAATCTAAACATCAGAACTAATTACGAACGTAGGTTACGGTGAGTTTTGAAAAACCCTAATAAAATCTGAAAATTAGTAAATGCCTAAAGAGTTAATCCTTATTCCACTTTACAAAAACGATCTAATTCATGTCTACCAAAATAAAAACCGATGTTTGTGGTTTCAAGAACTCACAGTTCACAAAAATTTTGGTAGTGAATCACCCTGATGACCTATAAATACTACTTGTCATAAATTCAGGCGGTTTGGTTAATCTTTGGACGTCATAGTACTTTTCGTGAGAGGTATCACTCTAACAAAAGAAAACAAATACTCTTTGTGGTCTTCGCATTAATGTAATTGAAGCAACAATTTGGAATCTTTTATCACCATCAAAACAGATTTTATTTTGGAAACTAATTCAGTAGTTTGAGAACAATATAAATTTGAACTAACGCAATGATTATGTGAAAATAAAAAAATACCTATACATACTTGGAAAAAAGGAGCCAAAAGAACATTTATAATGTTAATATAATTTCTTCCGTTTCAAATAGTACCTACAGGAGTGCCTTCTGTGGTTAACATACACTCAATATGAGATGTTCAAGTTAGAGAAAATTACTCATATTATCTTCGTTTATTGATTTACTGCCGTTTACACATCACACATGTATTAAGTTCGCGCTGTTATCATTTATTAGAATATAACATATTTTTCTAGAAAAGAATATCTGATCTTCATTTTTACACGTTTTTACAAGGTCTGATACACAAAGAAGTAGTTTTCATATGACGACCATGTTTCCTTTCGTGGTTAAAGAAAATAAATTGATTGGAAAAATATATCTCATAGCTTCCAATGAGTCTGGAACTCTATCTCGCCAACTTCTTTTTGTCGAATATCCTTAAACGCATGTAGTATTATAACAATAAATCGACAACAATAATTCGATTAAAAAATTCGCTTACATATTTAGTTTGTCAAATAAAACTATTTTATCTTATAATAGTTGCGTAATTAAAATAATCTTTATTAAGACTGAACGGATCTGTAAGCTCACTATAACCAAACATTTCTTTTAATCTGATTAAAGTAATTAAATCTGATTAAATTTTCGCACACTATATAGATACTTTAACTATAAGAGTAGTAATATCTTTGTGCAATATGATCAATTAAAAAAATGTAGTTTTTCAGACGATGGAACTTTTTTCGACGCTTGTAATTATGATATTATTGAACTAAATCATATAAAATTCTAACACAACAAAAATGTTCGTTAGAGGTGCATGCTTACTCAGTCCGAAGAACGAACGATAGCTGACTAATAATTCTCCGACTATAACTACTGCTAAGGCCGTTACATTTATTCGTTACACGCGCTACTAACCACACTATTGCAGCACCAACCTTATCAATAATTTTGTTAATTTTATCAGTGCTTTATTCGTAAAAATTACATCAGCTTAGAAAAGAAATGTTCCATTTGACTCAGCTAGGATATTAATATGTAGTGCCCTAACTTGAATATACCAGTGGTAAATATGCCAAGTAAATATTATCCAACTAAAATCCTCGACACATAAACGTTTCTAAACAACTATAACACAGCTTTCATGTTAAAAAGAAATCTGGAATTCTCCAGGAAGTTTACATGTTGGAAAAAATGCATTTATTCTTATTCGTAAAATTTTATCTATTTGCCTATTAATAACAGAAATAATTTTAGAAAAAATAGTGAACCAACATTTTCAAAAAGCACCAATTTCGCTAAGTTGGCATATATATGTATTACATTTATTGTAACCAACTTGGTGTAAAATCAATTAGTTTAGTTTTCTCAAAATTCGTTTCAGAAAAGTAACTGCTTTGATAGAAGTTTAGAAGTAAAAACTTCTATGACACTGAAAAGTTATACGAATTAGTATTTACCGATTTTAATTGCTGCATTTTCTTTAAAGTGTTTAGCACAGAAATATGAATTTTTTTCTTAAAATTATATTTTATACGTCCCCACAAAAACTTAACCAAAACAAAACCAAACTAATATTTAAAATTTTCTATTTATTCTCACATTTTCATATGCGAAGATATTCATCCTTAACACCATGGAAATTTAATTAATTTAGTTGAAAAAATCAAATGCACCGACGACGATTTTCTCTCGCCGAAGAAGCGAAAGCTGCGAAAATCCGCGCATCACGGTAGCGTTAAATTTTCTACGGCGTTCATGCGCGTCTATACACCGCTGTAGGCTAGGTAGATGCGAACAGGATGTGAGTTCGAAGACAACTGAGCGTCACAAAGCCGCCTGCAAGTTCGGCAATTTCTATGCAGGACCACGACGAGCGCAGTCACCTTGATCGATAAGTCTAAAAGGGAGGGCGTGTACCACACACCAGAAAGATAGGATGAGAAACCAACACTAAACTTATTTTGCCCATTGTCACGTCAATATACAGATGCCGCCGGTTGAACGTGGGTGATAATCATCAAAAGAACTGGAGAAACAGAACATATTGAAATTTAATTTGGTTGTTTTCTGTTTATTGTGGACATACACACCGCGTTTTATTTGCAGAATTTGTGCTTATAATAATTCTATTCACTTTATAGCCGATAGAATAGATTGATTGAAGAAGTAATAAATTTTCGATCTAGTGACATTTGAAACCAAAAGAACTACATTCAGTCAGCACAGTTGTTAAAAAGATCAACACCAATCACCATCGCCAGTCACCGTGAAATGGAAAAGTATATCTATGAGAATTTAATTTCCGGAACCAAATAAGCAATACTTTTTGCTATAGATTATCAGAAAATGTTTCGGAATTAGCTAACATGGTTACTGGTCCAAATCTTGTCTCTACTTGTGTTATTTATTATTTTGGAATTTTCTCTATACACCCAAAAAATATTGATTTGGTACTCGCCGTTTCGAAAATTTATTTTGATGAAACTGTCACGCATCTATTGACCTTTTTACAAATTAGATATACTTTCAGAATATTACATTTTTCGAGAAGGGAAAATAGTATTTTCAGAGGAATAATTTATTAATACTGAGTAGATAATTACAAGAAACTATAAACCTGTATGTGATTATGGATTCTACAATATTCGGTTATTGCCTACTGGTACATTATCTTAACAATTATCAGAAAGTTTAAGTGTTTTTTTTATTAGCTTTAATAAAGAACAATCCCCCCATACGTCGAAACAGTTATATATACCCTTCGACGTAGCAACAAAATTTACGTATTCACTTCCTCATCAATGTGTTAGAACTACATACATATTTCCTTTATTTCAATTACCATCTATTCCAGGCTGTGGTCTACTTTTACTTACCAGATATTGTTAGTCACCTTGAATGACCCCTTGGTCTAAAGATCGAATACCTATTTCTCTCCCGTGTTAATTTATGCTTACATCCTCTTAATATATCTCATAGAATATATTATTTAATCAAATTGCATATGGTTGCAATCAAATGTGCATGTGGATGCAAAGAGAGTGTTGAAGACCACAAGATCCTTTATCCTTTGTCCTGCCTGAGCCTCAAACACAAATTATAAACTAACAATTCATCAAACATTGACAATGATACTTTTGAAATGGTACTGAATGAACGTAATAAGTGGCAGCAGAATGTTGTGCTATTCAAGGCGAAGGAGGTCGAATATAATAACGCTATCGAAACGTGTAGAATTAATATTGAAATGCAGTATATGTATAGGACGTCGCATCGGAAATAGTGAACGTCTTAGACCACTTAAAGCTAGATTTAACAGTACCAGTAAGGTTCATACCGACGTCAAGAATTCATCAATACTGCAAGACACTCCAAACGTTGGACATGTAGTTGTCTCGTTTGACAGAACACCAAGCCAAACTGAATACTATAAGGAAATCAAGACAGAATTCAATTCCAAAAATGCTACTGGTGTTTCAAACTTAAAAATCAAATATGAAAACGTCACTTATCTTTGAATCAATAAAGCCTAATAGAGAAGTATTCATATATTACCAGAATGTTTGTGGATTAGAAACTAAAACACATGAATTTTTTTCTGGTGTTTCTATTTTTCGTTTGACATAATTTGTATTACTGACAGTTGGGTATGAAGTAATGAAGTGAATTATTTCCTCTTACTTATTCAGTGCTACTTGCGGATGGGGTGTGCGACATTATTAATAGAAGCCTGGGTAGAAGAACTATAATTGCTATAAACTCGAATTTTTGTTTTCAACCTATTAATCTTTCTAAAATAAGCAATGACATAGTTGGTTGTAATAGTAAGTTAAGTTGTGCAAAATTGTGTATTTGTATTCTTTATGTACCGCCTTATATTTCTCATGTCGATTTTGAACAGTTTCTAATTTTGTTTGACGAAATTATTATGCCTCATTCGAACAATTCAATAATTGTTGACAACCTTAGTATTACTCATTTCAATGATCAAATTATTAAAGTTAAACTTTTTATTAGGTATACGTATTTTCTGACCTTTCTGTACTTATCTTTTAATTCCTGATTTATTTCCACTTAGAGGTCAATAAAACAATAAATAATTAAATACCAATTTATTCCATAACATATAATAATATGTTTTCGTTCAATAACTTCTTCAGTGGAAGAAATTGACATTTAATATGTGTCAAATTACTAATAATATAAATATAAATTGCCATGCCTATCAACAAAATTATCTAAAAAACAAAGAATTCATTGATATATCGAATTTTAATTATATTCACAAGTAATAATGAAGGAACAATGATTTAATACAACTATAGAAATTGAAATGATTTGAATTATACGTATATCAATCTATTTTTTGTCAAGCTCTAACAATTCTGTTCAAGGACTAAGGAAAAACATGGCAAAAAAACCTAGTCAAGAGCTTAAAATTAATAAAATTCAGGCGTGAATTAAATTATTATAAATAACGCTTAAATTATCAATATCCGTTCTAAAATTTACCGCGTTTTCATCTTTTTTAATGTATATCATTTCGTAAATTAATCTTTTTTTATAATTATTTTCGTTTTTTAAAATTTTAGTGTTTTGAAAATCAAAATTATGTCGTCTATCTTTAGAGTGCTTAGATAAAGCAGTTTCAGCGGTGACGTTATGTGTAACAGTGTATTGACGATTATAAATTCGTTTCTTTAAATATTGTTTGGTTTGTCCGATATAACATTTGTTACAATCTTTGCAATCTAATTTATAAACGACATTACTTTGATTATCATGTTTAATAGGTGTTTTTAAATTTGTGAATAAGTGTCTATTGTTGGTAGGTATGAAAGTTATGTGAATGTCTGATTTTTTTAATTCGTTTTATTGTGTCGCTTAAATTGTTTATATATGGTATAGTGTGGATGGATAGGATAACTATTTTTTTCTAGTATTGTTTTAACTTTGATTAAATTATCTTTTCTAAATTCAGGGTGAGCTAATTTAATAGCCTGCTAAACTGTTAATTACGCTTTTTTTTAATTTACCGAAGTGTTTGAAAAATAGTTTAAATGCCTACTACTACTAGTGTCTAATGTACTATTGTGGAAATAAATCAGGAATTAAAAGTTAAACTTTTTGAATTTTAATGATCTTAAACAATTTAAGGCAATAACAAATAATAGAGAACGAATACTTGATTTGGTTCTATCTAATGTTCAAAGCATATTCGTTGAAAAGAAAGATCTACCTTTGGTAGCGATAATGTGGATCATCCAAACTTGAGATTCGGTCTCAACTGTAAAATTGAATGGGTGTGAAATCTTGGTGGTAATATAAATGTGAAAAATTATAATTTTAGAAGAGCCGCCTTTATTCAGCTCTATAATACATTCTTAAATATACACTTCAAGTTTCAATGATATTAACCGAGCTTTTTTAGCATTTCATAGCGTTTTATATTAATTTGTATGATCTCCTAAAAACCCTACAGCGAATGATCCTATCCTATTTTGTTTAACCAGAACACGCCAAAAGCCAAAAACTTCCTCCGAAATAATACAAAAGAACTAAAAAAATGTGGATGACTTCACTTTTATATAAGGATTTAAGAAGAAAGATAAAGCGTAATTTATCCATATTATTCAACGACTATAGCTCAAACATGAAAATATTACTAAGACTGACAGTCATCAATTTTGGCAGTATGTAAGTTCTAAAAAAGTAAGGTAGATATTTAAAGCGCTTAAGGGTACGAGGCAATTGAGGATAGGATATTTGTAGTGGGAGTCATTATAATTAATCTAGCACACAATAGAGGGTCATAGTATTCACTTTATCAGCGTTTATAGACTCGCAAGTATTTCGAGCTTTCTATCAATAGATGTCAATGTTGAAAATTTAAATTATAATTGAAAACATTTGCTTTGAATTCGTCATATCATATATTCATACAATATATGATATGATGATATACTCGTAGGTACGTAAGTATGTAGATACGATATTGGATATAGAAACACCGTAAAATACCCAAGTATATTGCCAAATGTTGTACAACAGAGTCTCTCAACTTACAATATAATTGCTATTTCATATCTCGTTTTTATTTATCTCTCTATTTACCTCACATGTTTCCAGCAAATTATATAAAATTTAATATAGTTTCCCAATGGAATTTTATTTTTTATTACGAGATTTTTGACAGCAATTACAATGTAAGAGCGTTCATCGGAAAATATAAAATATGTTTAAAATTTGGCAGAAAATATACAAATATGAATTCAAAAAGTATAGATTTTGTAGTGATTCAAATTCACATTGAATGAGATAAAAGCAATTGATTCGCATGGTTTATAACGCTACAAAATTCGCTAATTGTACAATATTAAATGTTGGCTAGACGATAGAAGAAATGAAGCCTCTGTGTTTATTCAACCAACACACAAGTTTTTTGCTCATACATAATTATTGAGCGTTTGGATTTGACAGCTGGCAACTATTAGTAACCGCTTCTGAATGCACTTTGTCCGCTCAATCAATCTTGTGTTTGATGATTTTAGTTTATATAACGTGTAGTGTTTCATATTCAAGTTTCTGGAAGATTATCGTTTAGGAAACATTTATGTACTAAATATAACCTTAAATTATTTACTTCTCTCACTTATAATTATTTATTGCGTAGTTATTATTATAGTTACCTACATTTTTAGTGTAGTATTTGTAAAGATTGTAAATAAGATATACAGGATGAGGCATATTAATTTTAAAATTATTTTCGTATGTACGGATGTTTCATATTGCCAGGGTAAACCAAACATACATTTTTTTTAATATGGGATACACTATATATTATTTCAAATTTA